>JAINUG010000636.1:70000-102208 GCA_029706075.1 Aldrovandia affinis | reverse complement strand
ACGCACGCACACACACACATACACACGTGCGCATACATACATACATACACACACGCGCGCACACACACACACACACACACACACACACACACACATACACATACACATACACATACACATACACATATATATACATACATACACACACGCGCATACATACATACATACATACAAACACACACACACACATATACAGACACACACACGCATGCACGCAAGCATACATACACACACACACACACACACACACACACACACACATGCACACATGCACACACAGATTCAGTCAAGCCCCTCCCATTCAGGAAGTGATCTGTATGATTGATGGCCATAAAGGCCGTGACGTGGGTAACGAGGTGATGTTTACCCCCTGGGTCCACACCGCAGTCTTCCTCTGCACTATGCTGGCCCTCTTCTCTCTCCTCTCCTCCCTCACCCTACACCCACCACAGAGACAGAGAGAGGGACACAGGGTTATGGCTATTATAAACGGTGCAGTTTTTTTATTCTTTTATTCCAGTCAATATTACCATGCTTTTTTTTTCTTCTAAAATTTCAAGGAGAATTTCCCCATTTTTATTTATATTTGTTATGTAAATGTATTATTGTACGTTTTACAGGGTTTGCTATGGGTACATGCTGGCTATTATACCAACATTTGTTAGCAGCAGAAAAACGAAAATTCTGTCATTTACTGATTTCAATTTTCGATTTAAATGAAAAGAATACACAGCTCCGAGTATAAAACAGAAAGGCACTTGTCAGAGACCCCGCCCCGTCAGAGCGCAGACAGATCTACAGACTTAGAAGCCGTCAGACTAATTTGAGCACAAAGCAATGCCCCCACCCCCCCCGCCTCATGCGTACCATGCTGAGAGTCGGGGACGCGGACGCGCTGCCAGAGCTGGGGAGGCCTGTCTGCGCCAGAGAGGTCCCATAACGCAGCATCTCGTACACAGGGTCAACACGCCTCTCTCCTACACACACACACACACACACACACACACACACACAGGGTCAACACGCCTCTCTCCTACACACACACACACACACACACACAGGGTCAACACGCCTCTCTCCTACACACACACACACACACACACACACACACACACACACACACAGGGTCAACACGCCTCTCCTACACACACACACACACACAGGGTCAACACGCCTCTCTCCTACACACACACACACACACACACACACACACACACACACACACAGGGTCAACACGCCTCTCTCCTACACACACACACACACACACACACACAGGGTCAACACGCGTCTCTCCTACACACACACACACACACACACACACACACACACAGGGTCAACACGCCTCTCTCCTACACACACACACACACACACAGAGTCAACACGCCTCTCTCCTACACACACACACACACACAGGGTCAACACGCCTCTCTCCTACACACACACACACACACACACACACACAGGGTCAACACGCCTCTCTCCTACACACACACACACACACACACACACACACACACACACAGGGTCAACACGCCTCTCCTACACACACACACACACACACAGGGTCAACACGCCTCTCTCCTACACACACACACACACACACAGGGTCAACACGCCTCTCTCCTACACACACACACACACACACACACACACACACACAGGTCAACACGCCTCTCTCCTACACACACACACACACACACACACACACACACACACACACACACACAGGGTCACCACGCAAGCGTGCACATGCACACACACACATAAATTACCATTACACACACATACACACACGCACACACACACACACACACACATACACACTCACAAATGCAAACAGCTCCGTATTTCATAGTATAATAATAGTTTATAATATATATATAATATAGTATAATAATAGTTTATAATATATATATAATCAGCCATTGAAGATCCTCTGCCCTGATCCTGGATCAGCATTTACCTTTACACAAAATCACAAAAATTAGAGCTAGGGTTATTGTATACTATTACATATTATTATTATTATTATATATTATTATATTATTATATACCCTTACCCTACCCAATAGAGCTAGGGATTATAGAGCTGGTCCTGGACTGGCTGTGTCTACCCAATGCATTACATTACATTACGCTAAGACTACACTACCCACAATCCTCTGTGTGTGTGTGAGAGACTACACTATTACATTACAGTACATTACATTACATTGCATTACAGGCATTTGGCAGACGCTCTTATCCAGAGCGACGTACAACAAAGTGTTAACCGTAGTCAAGAACAGTTTAGCTGAAAGCCACCCTAACGGGAAGTACAGTTCCAGGTGCTAGGAGCAATCACATAGTTAAACTAGGACCCTGAAGGTAAATCTGTAGCCACAATTCAAAGGCAGCAATAAAACAATCAGTGCAGAAAATATCTGCGAAATAATGCCTAAACCTAATACAGTACATAAACAAGTAGATATCTTGCATGCACTCTTTACAGCCAGCAGAGGGAGGACATACAATGGCCCATCTAGAATGAAGGCAGGAGACTATTCTGCTTCTCGGTCGATTCTGACTTTGCATCAATAACATTTTTACATTTACATTTTAAGCATTTGGCAGACGCTCTTATCCAGAGCGACTGACAAGATGTGCATTAATACATGGTAGGAATAATCATAGTTTGCACACAAGATCAGTGCAGTAATACAGTGATAGACATCATTGCAGGCAGCTGCGTACCATTCCTGTAGCACTGGGAAGTAAAAGGTTAGTAATGGTTTCATTTATTTAATTTATTATTAAATGAGTAGGCAGGGATACATATACAAGAAGTGTTGAGCAAGTAGGCAGTGGTGATGACAACTGGGTAGATGTACAGAATTCAGTGGTAGTGGAGTCTGAAAAGGTGGGTTTTGAGTCTCTTGCGGAAGATAGCAAGTGATTCCGCGGTCCTGACCGATTGCGGAAGGTCGTTCCACCACCGAGGGGTCAGGACAGAGAAGAGGCGAGACCGTGAGGAGCGGCTGCCAGGCGCCTGGAGGGATGGGACAGTCAGTTTGCCAGAGGAGGCGGAGCGGAGGGGTCTGGGAGGGGTGTAGGGTGTGATGAGTGTCTGGAGGTAAGGGGGAGCAGTTCCTCTAGCAGCCTGAAAAGCGAGCACCAGTGATTTTACTCTGATGCATGCTGCGTGCTAAATTAACTATGCACCCTGGAGAGGTTAATCATCGATGACAGGTGACTTTAAGAGGACCTAATGGCTGCGATATGAACGGTGGATCAGTTATCATGGCCGGAGGCTGTGAGGTGAAGGGCATGCTGGGACAGGTGGATGGAGAGGGAGGTGATGGGTATTGGAGTTTACTCACCTTTAGGTGCAGGGGCCTCGTTGACAACATCTAGTGGGTCATTAACGAGCATTGGAGAACTGAAGTTCCGTTTGAATGCCCCAGACTGAAAGAGAGGGAGACCATGTTATTATTTTTATTAAGTAGAGCCCAGAACTCAGTCCAGACAGATCTGCAGTATAACAGCCTCCCTGTGACTCCAGACAGCATGGTGGCAGCTCATTTTGACTGCTTCTGTTTTATACTGTCTTCAAGCTAATAAGGTTGAAGAGCCACACACCCTAACTCTAACTCTAACCCTAACCGTAATAAGGTTGAGGAGCCACACACAATGGGACGTCTGATACGTGCTCCCGCCAGCAGGAAGCAATCAATCGATCAATTAAACCTGTTCATTGTTCAATACCTGGTATCTTAATATAGTATAATATATAATATATGCCATTTAGCAGACGCTTTTATCCAAAGTGACTTACAGTAATGAATGCATACATTTTTCAGTATATGAGGTCCCAGTGGGAATTGAACCCACAACCTAAGCGTTGCCAACGCTGTGCTCTACCTACTGAACCACACAGAACCACTCTTACACACTGTCTCTCTGTCTCTCTCTGCCAATACGGATATCAGTAAAAACTCAAACTAAAAGCACACAATGCCCTTCAGTGTAGTGAACAGATTAACTCTGGTGAGTGCGACCTGTCGTTTTGTGAACCAGTGTGTGGAATTATACGGCCAGACCACTGAACCCTGTTTGGGGAGATCGGACCCCCCAGCACACTTAAACCCCTTTCCCACCATACTGCTGGACTCAGGGTCCATCCAGAACCAGACGACAGCCTGGATGATGCCTATATATGATATTATATATGTTATATTATATTATGATGCCTGCAGTCGCCACCACGCCCTACCATACAATTACCCAGAATGGCTCAGGCAGTATTAGCGCTAGGCTAGGCTCAGGCAGTATTAGCGCTAGGCTAGGCTCAGGCAGTATTAGCGCTAGGCTAGGCTCTGGCAGTATTAGCACTAGGCTAGGCTCAGGCAGTATTAGCACTAGGCTAGGCTCAGGCAGTATTAGCGCTAGGCTAGGCTCAGGCAGTATTAGCGCTAGGCTAGGCTCAGGTAGTATTAGCGCTAGGCTAGGCTCAGGCAGTATTAGCACTAGGCTAGGCTCAGGCAGTATGAGCACTAGGCTAGGCTCAGGCAGTATTAGCGCTAGGCTAGGCTCAGGCAGTATTAGCACTAGGCTAGGCTCAGGTAGTATTAGTGCTAGGCTAGGCTCAGGCAGTATTAGCGCTAGGCTAGGCTCAGGCAGTATTAGCGCTAGGCTAGGCTCAGGCAGTATTAGTGCTAGGCTAGGCTCAGGCAGTATTAGCACTAGTTTTTCTCGCACGCACGCACGCACGCACGCACACACACACACACACACACACTCACACACACACACACTCACACACACACACACACACACACACACACACACACACTCACCTTGCCGGTGCAGGGTTCCTGGGATAGCTCGGATGAACACCAGAGGTGAGCGCCCATCTTGCAGGTTTTACAGCGCAGGCCCTGTTTGGAGTTTCCTGTGGGAGCAGGGGGCCAGGTTGGCCTTAGTTTAGCACATATTCCAGAGATTCATTTATGGTATTAGAACAGGTCTTTGCATTTCGCATTAGCACCTAGTTTATGAAAACAATTTCACATCGATGTTCATTTACAGCCTGAAAAGAAATATCCCGTGTGATCAACGCACATCCTGTGTTTTGTGCTTCTGTTAAAGAAAAGCAGTATTTTTAGACTCAATGGAGAGGCAATGGCCAGTGGGGTTCAGTTCTGTGAGACACAAAATTATATTTAATGATGGTGTGACGGTGAAGCAGCAGTATTTGCTCAGGTCAGAGAATGAGGAGAACATAATTACTGAGGGAATCAGCTGCAGAAATGAGAAAAACAAATTAGGTTTTTACAGGAAAGAGATTTATGAACTGCTAACCCTGCTAACTGTTAACTCCAAACCTGCTCACACACACACACACACACACACACCATACACACACACACACACACACACACACACACATCCATCCATACACACACACATATACAAACACACACACACACACACACACACACACACACATATACAAACACACAAACACACACACACACACACACACATACATACACACACACACACACACACCATACACACACATATACATCCAACACACACACACACACACACACACACACATCCATACACACACATATACAAACACACACACACACACACACACACACACATCCATACACACACATATACAAACACACACACACACACACACACACACACACACACACATCCATACACACACATATACAAACACACACACACACACACACACATCCATACACACACATACACACACATACACACACACACACACACACACATCCATACACACACACACACACACACACACACACACAGATACTTCCTGAAAAATGTCATACTGGACTGAGGTACAACTATTACATATAACCAGTGCTTAGAGACGCCAGGGCTCAACTAGCCTCCCCATGGAGAAAAAAAGGGTAAATAAGAAAATAACGTGTTTTGTCTTTTAGACATGATCGTGAGCTTTGTGCTGCATTAACGTTAACCGTGAATCTGGAATCTGTTCACTGGACGTAACGTTGTTTAATACCAGTTTAAAATACGCATGTCATTAACTCCTCTCTTTCCTCTGGCTCTGTCCCCTCCTCCCAAAATGCGCCCAGGTTGTCCCCCTCCTCAAAAAAACCTCTCTGAATCCTGCTGTCATCTCTAACTACCGACCTGTCTCTCTCCTCCCATTCCTCTCCAAAACGTTAGAGCGGGCTGTCTATAATCAACTGTCTGCTCATCTCTCACAGAACGACCTGCTTGATCCTAACCAATCTGGGTTCAGAGCAGGCCACTCCACAGAGACTGCTCTCCTTGCGGTCACAGAGGCTCTTCACGCCGCTAAGTCCCGATCCCTTAGCTCCGTCCTCCTTCTCCTCGACCTGTCGGCGGCATTCGACACCGTGGACCACCGGATCCTGCTCTCATCTCTCGTCGAGATGGGAATCTCTGGATCTGTGTTGACATGGTTTGAGTCCTACCTGGCTGACCGGTCCTACCAGGTGGCCTGGAGAGGATCCCTCTCCTCTCCCCGCACCCTCTCTACCGGTGTCCCGCAGGGCTCGGTGCTAGGCCCTGTCCTATTTTCTCTGTACACCAAATCACTTGGTTCTGTTATTTCTGCTCATGGTTTTTCCTATCACTGTTATGCTGATGACACTCAACTGTTTCTCTCCTTCCCTCCATCTGATACCCAGGTCCCGGCATGGATCTCTGCATGCCTGGCTGACATCTCCGCATGTATGTCCACCCACCACCTGAAGCTGAACCTGGGGAAGACAGAGCTGCTCTTCCTCCCAGCGAAGGGCTCCCGATGACTGATGCGTCAATCACCGTGGAAGGCTCCATAGTGTCTCCGTCCCAGTCTGCCAGGAGTCTTGGGGTAACCCTGGACAACCAGCTGTGCTTCTCGAGCCATATTGCCCTACACCCCGTCCAGACCTCTCCGCTCCGCCTCCGCTGGCAGACTGACTGCCCCATCCCTCCGGGCGCCTGGCAGCCGCTCCTCGCGGTCTCGCCTCTTCTCTGTCCTGGTCCCTCGTTGGTGGAACGACCTCCCGCAATTGGTCAGGACTGCGGAATCACTTCCGATCTTCCGCAAGAGACTCAAAACCCACCTCTTCAGACTCCACTACCCCTGATCTCTGTCCATCTAGCTAAATTGTCTTCACCACTGTTTACTTGTTCAAAAAAAAAAAAAAAAAAAAACCCACTAACCTTTTCTTTCCCAATGTTACAGGTATGATACGCAGATGCCTGCAATGATGTCTTTTGCCGTTTTACTGCACTGATCTTGTACGCTAACTTTGATTGTTCTCACCTTGTATTAATGCACATCTTGTAAGTCGCTCTGGATAAGAGCGTCTGCTAAATGCTTAAAATGTAAAATGCATTGTTGTCGCACTTTAGATATTTATGAGCCCGGGGCTCTGATTCTGAGTAAGACATTTGCCGGGGCGCAGCCGGCACAAATTGAGCACTGCGTATAACTTTGAGAGCAGTGATTAGCGTTGCCCTACTGGATGATACGCCACATTTATATCGCATAATGTAGTGGTTCACTTTCATATGAGTCCCGGTCCTATAGTCCCACTGCATGGGGGAGTGGGGTCAGAGGTCAGCTGAATGGAGACCTACCCATGATCATGTGCTTGCAGAGCTGGCAGCTGGTTGGGCGGCGGAACATGTGTTCCTGGAAGCTGTGCAGCATCGGTGAGCGGGGCTTGGAGGACAGCGATGGGGAGAAGGTGAGGGTGGAGGAGCGCGAGCAGAGGGAGGGGTTTGGGCTGGGCGCGGGGGAGAGGGAGGGGGAGCAGTGGCTGGCCAGGGGCGACCCCAGCGGGGGCGGGGGAGAGGGGGGCGCTGGGTCGGTCAGGAGGTCGGGAGGAAGACGGGCGTCGCTGTTGGACCGCTGGAAGAAGTTCTCCACGCTCCTGCTGCGCATGACGGTCTTAAAGGACAGAGAGCGCTTCAGACGCTGCAGCTGCAGAGAGACACACAACGCACATCAACGCCTCACAGCACGGACACAACAAACACACGCTGAAACACCTCAGCCAATCAGAGCTTTACATCATAATCCCTCATCACACACCTCCATAAGGCTGAAAGACAAAAAGGCATTTAAACAAAATCATCCAAATGATTGGATAAGGAACATTGATTTCTTGACAGAAATATTAAGATACAAATATTATATATTTTCCCATTACTTGTCAATAGAAACACATATTTAATATTTCCCGTTACATTACATTACATCACATCACAATGGGGAAATTGTTGTATTATATATATATATATGCTCCCCATCGCAGCACGCATCAGATTCAGTCACTGGTGCTTGCTTTTCAGGCGGCTAGAGGAACTACTCCCCCATACCTCCAGACACTCATCACTCCCTACACCCCAGCCAGACCCCTCTGCTCAGCCTCCTCTGGCAAACTGACTGCCCCATCCCTCCGGGCGCCCGGCAGCTGCTCCTCGCGGTCTCGCCTCTTCTCTGACGACCTTCCGCAATCGGTCATGACCACGCAATCACTTGCAATCTTCCGCGAAAGACTCAAAGCCCACCTTTTCCGACTCCACTACCACTGAATCCTGTACATCTACCCAATTGTCATCACCACTGCCTGAAAAATAACTGGCCCAAAACCTCCTGTAGATAAATAAACGATAAAGGTAGACTGAATTGTCCACAGGCCATACTGCTGCATGGTGGTGTATCAGACACACATGCACACGCCCACACACACATGCGCGCACACACACACATTTACATCTTATCCAGAGCGACTTACACAATTGACATTTCTTTACATACAATCCATTTATACAGCTGGATATTTTACTGAAGCAATTCAGGTTAAGTACTTTGCTTAAGGGTACAACAGCAGTGCCCCCACCTGGGAATCGAACCAGCAACCTCTGAGTTACAAGCCCAGTTCCCTAACCATTACACTACACAGCCGCCTGAATCATCAGTCATTAGAGCAGAGCTGTGATGGGCAGCACACACCTCAGCTAACAGATAATTCAAAAGCGCTGTAACCACACAGCTATATTAATATAAGTATGAGTACACTTTTTATGTGAAAGAACAACATTTGTGCACACTGAGCCTGGCTCCCTCGCCTGAACAGACAGGCGTAAAGAGACACATCTGTCCCAATATGTAATGTGGTTACGACCTTGGAGGAACAGAACATCACCACTCTAATACTGAGGAAAATCATAAAAAACATTAATATAATATACAGTATATACAGTATGATCATATAGTAAGTAAGTAAGTAAGTAAGTAATATATAACCATATAAAGGTGTGCACCCTAATGATAGAGAAGTTGCACCCAAATTGTGCAGTTGAGCACATTATTCTTTCCATGGTGAAGTGAAGATGATTGCCCTTGTTTCCTCCTGTGTGAAGTGGCTTTGCTTAGCTGTCGGCAGCACCGGGTTTAAATAAAGAACAGTGAGTCAAATATATCCCCAAAAAAGGAGAGAAAGGCAATCTGCACAGAGGACACATGGTAATGACCAGAGAGCCAGAGGTGGGAGGGGCAGGGAGGTTCCCACAATGCAATTCTCATTGTTACATTGAAATGATTTGTCCTCAGGGGCAGACTAAAATCCATTTACATTTTTTTAAAACACAAACCTTCAGGGAATATGTGGGAAAACAACCTTGCCCAAGGAGGGGATGATTTCCCTGCTGCCAGTGGGTGCCTCTCTCCTGGATGTACGCACGTCGCTATAAGGGTTAGGGTAACCCTAACCATAACCCTATAAGGCTATTGCCCATCGCAGGTCTCACTATCTCTCCACCGTCCGTTTGAGTTCTGAATGAGATTGTGGAGGTCTCAGTTTGAGTTCTGAATAAGATTGTGCCTGCGTGTGTGTGTGTGTGTGTGTGTGTGCAGGGTTTTTTAAACAGTATGTGGTTTGGCCTGAGAGCAGAGTAGATTAAGAGGTATTAAGAGGTTACAGGAGACAAAATCCAATCCTCTATTCCCACACAATAGGGGTGCTGCTCAAATGAGACCAAATTGTACCTTTTTGGCCAATGAAATGCCAGCGGCTTTACCCCAAGACCCGGTTCCCTCTGCCAAGAAGCTGAAACTTTCAGCAAGACAATGATCCCAAGCACAACTCAAAACTCAAAATCAACAAAAAATTGCCATCTCAGCCTCTAGAATTAAACCCGATCGAAAATGTGTGGTTGGAATTGAAGAGGATAGTCCACAAGCACAGACTGAAGGATGTGAAGGACCTTGAAAGATTCTGTGTGGAGGAATGGTCAAAGATCCCCACCCCACTATGTAGTGTTCTCATCGTGAGAGGAGGGTGAGAGGAGGGTGCTCAAAGTGCTGAATACACGGGTATGAATAATTGTGACACACAAAAACAAAACAAACAGGCCAGCTCTGTTCCAGGGCACAAACATTTAAGAAATGGAATTCAGTCTATGTGCTGGCTTATTCTAACTCGAGTTAATAGCACAATGAACTTTGACTTTAGCTGACAATCTGTTTTTCACCCCACCACCATCCTGTGTCATTTCACATAAAATATTTCAAGCTACATTGACAAAGCTGGATACGTTTAGTTTTTTTCAAATCGTTTCATAACATTTTTTTGTTAAATGCAAATCATAAAAATGAGAAGGTCAGACAAAAATAAAAGCAGCACATTTATAAGAGAGTAAATGTGCCCCATCGGGACATTAAACTGAGGGACCAGAACCGGAACAGACTGCTCATTCAGTTCAGACAGTGATGTTATATTCAGGGTGATGCTCAGGGGCCCTCATAGCATCACCAGTGATGCTCATTCTGAAACTTTCATCAGCAAAATGATCAGAGTGTATTTTTTGTCCAATCCCCATCACACATGGAAAACCAACCATGTCTGGCAAGGGTTGTGGTGTGTGTGTGTGTGTGTGTGTGGTGTTCTAGGCCCAACGCTGACATATTTTGAGCAGGATTAGATGTTTATTGTCGCAGTTCGCACAACTATGAAACAAGACGGTACTATCATGTGACTTCTGCCTTTATCTATGTATCAAGTTGTTGGGAAATCAGCCACTTTGATGCCAATACCGTATTATAAATATATTATAAATATTGAGGTGACTGGTTTTAAATGTTCATCATTTATTTTGTTTTGAGAGGCTTTTTTTCTATTTCCATTTTTTACGTTTCTCCCCAATCTGGAAATATTCGGGGGGAAGGACTAGCATGTGCATCCTCCGAAACAAAGTCAGCCACCTGCTTCTCACTCCACAATGCACCAGCTAAACCACCATAGACACAGCACTGGAGGACTCCCCACCACTAAACCACCATAGATACAGCACCGGAGGACTCACCACTACTAAACCACCATAAGAATCCAGGAACAGTGGGATCTTAGAGATAGTGTGAGGGTACATCCTCGTGCATAACCAAATCCACCTGCGGTAAGGTGCTTAAATACCTGGGGTCACAAGGGCGAGGGGAACGGCCAATCTGTTAAGGCAAGACACACCTGAGGTATAGGAAATAAACTTCCTGGTGTCAAATCATAATGAACTTTGGTCAGTTAATTAAACATGTAAAGATACACATTTTTTGTATTAGCACTTTTCTGAAAATGTATATTTAAATATGAAAATTAGGCGTAAAGTTACAGCAAGATAGGAGTGAGTGACTTACACTTTACACCAAACCAGCATTATGCTCGGTATGGGACACTGCATGGTCGCACTGGAGAGGCACAGCAAAATTGATATCAAATAAATATATCAAATATAAAAATAGGGAAAAACAGTGTTTGCGTAGCACTAATCTTGCTTCCTTGTTAGCGCTGATGGCTGAAGATTAGTGGGTAGCCGAATGAAGGAAAAACTGCAGCAGAGATGCATGTGGGTTAGGTTAGCTGCACTCAAAACATGGCTTAGCAACCAACTAACCCTAACCCAAACCTCCAACACCCTGATCAAACACATTCTTTACATTACATTTACATTTTAAGTAGGGCTAACCCCATTTAGTCGACTGGTCTATTGTTTGGTCGATGGGCTGTTGGTCGACCGAGATTTGTTTTGGTCGAGCAGTCGCGCGGAAAATAAAATTCTCCCCGCAGCATGAGACACCGAGAATCGCGCCACAGTTTGGCGCGCTTGTCAGTAGAATAATCCATTCTGGACGCTGCGGGTATGGCAGTGACAGTCCTTCACTCTTAACATAGCTAGGCCTATATATGTTCTCTTTAAATTATATTAGGCAGTTAAGGTAATAGTAATGTTGTGAATAATTCTGCAAAACTAATAAAAGTAACATTTTATAATAAATGGGTTTTGCTAATTGTATGGTTTATATATTTATAAGTAACATGCGTAACACCCCCTTTCATGTAGCCTATATTGTATCCTTCTTGTTTTAGGCACGCGAATGTGCATTTTAATTGTAGCCTAAGATTTGCCTACAGTTAAGATTAGTGATATAGGCATACTTTAATTACTCATTTCAATATAACCTAAGAACATAATGTCAAAGAAAAAATCTGGAGTATGGCAGCATTTCGTTTTAGTCGCGGACGATCCAAAAAAAGTGGAATGTAAACTTTGCAAGGGCTTTTTCCAAGGCAGGGTTTATCGTTAATAAAATGAGGAGTAGCCTTTTGCCAAAATATGTGGACAAGCTAGTGTTTCTGTGCCATAACATGAAACGACTGGGGAAGTAGGCCATTGGATGGTCTCCGACTCAAGTAAGTTATTTTCTATAGGCTATAGCCACTTTATGTTCAGCTTTAGGCTACAATTGAAGACATTAAACTATGTGTGATCATTCGTTTGTTAGCCAATTTTTTGCAAAAGAGATTTTAAATCCCAATGAGACCAACCTGGTTAATTTAAAAAAAGCATAGCCTACGCATTAGAATGTCTTATGATTGTGGTCAAATAAAAGCATCAGCCTACAGTAGATGCTCCTATTGCCATCAAGCCAACAACTGTTCTGTCCCAATTGTTTGTCCTGTCATGTCCTTTCATGTTTCTCTCCTGTATAGTGCATGTGTATGTCATGTCCTGTCATGAGTATGTTTCTTTCCTGTATAGTGCATGTGTATATTTTGGTATTTTAACAGTATGTTAATATGTGTTCCATGTGCCTTGATGTCTTATGTCTGTCATATAGCTTGTTTTTATTGCATTCTTATTGTATTGTATTTGACATTTCAGGTTGCCTTTTTAACATCCGGCCAGGGACTCCAGATGAAAACTAGCCTCTTGGCTAATTCTGGCTCATTTACAATGTATTGTTTTTAACATTCAGTGTCTATTAATGTGCATTGTCCCTGACAAATAAACTAATAAAATAAAATAAAATAAATATTATGTGGCCATACCGCAACTTCACAAGCGCAACGGCAGAATCTGCAAGGGCAGCATGAAGAGAAGGCTCGGAATGGAGACGTTTTTTTTCTTTCAGGTAATCTTGAACTCCGGCTCCATAAAGTCATTAGCCTATTGTTACTCATTTGTCATTCACTTAAGAAAGTTATAAAACATGAGACAAGCACAGTGTGCATATAGTTGTATTTATTAAAACAAATAGGGTGTATCATATAGAAAAAAATAAGAAGTTTCGACCAATCGGAAAAAAACGGACGACTGTTGGTCAACAAAGATTTGTTTTAGTAGGGGACAGCCCTAATTTTAAGCATTTAGCAAACGCTCTTATCCAGAGCAACTTACAAGATGTGCATTAATACACGGTAAGAACAATCATAGTTTGCGCAAGAGATCAGTGCAGTAATACAGTGATAGACATCATTGTAGGCAGCTGCATACCATACCTGTAACACTGGGAAGGAAAAGGTTAGTAATTTATTTTTTGAGACAAGGCAGAGAGATGGGACCCAAGCGCAGAGACGAAGCAAGAGGCAGATGTTCAATAAACTGAAGATTTATTGTAACTAACGTACTAAAGAAAACACGAGAACAAACTCAAACTAGGAGAAAATAAATATGAGTATAATTAATAAAACACTAACACAAACAAACACGAGTTGTACGACAAAAGCTCATGGTAACACTGACTAGCAAACACGGGGAAAAACTGCTGAAGACAGAACAAAGAAAACAGACCACATAAATAAGGGCACAAAACAAGGCACAGGTGAAATCACTAAGACAATAATACACTCAAACAATCAGGTGAAACAAGACACAGGTGGAATCACTCAAGACGATGAAACAATTAGACAAAGACAATCAGGGAACACTAAAAGTCCAATACCGCCCTCTGGCAGCGAGCAGGAACCATTACACATGCTGATCAAACATAACTGAACTAACCTAAACTTCCTCTGAAGGCAAAGTTGAGCATAGGTGGGCGTGGGAATTAAAGGGGAGATGGAGTTCTATGGTCCTACCCATCACACAGGCTAACAACTCAACTTAAGAACTGAACATGCATGTTTCTTTTTCAAACAGAAATCACACGATGAACAGATTATGTGATTGGTATGGCGTATGGTAAGCAATTGAAAAGTTGTTACCGTTAAAGGCATTTAAGACACAGTTTTTAGGTTTGCAATATAAAGACAAGTAGTTTGCTTTTGCGTCTTTTATATCTGTATTATCCTTTGTACAATAAATCTTACAAAACTGGTAATACAGCGCAGGAAAAAAGTGAATATGATCTCTGGCGCAGGAGTGCAGCCGGCGCGTGCCTGTGGTTTTGATTGTGGCACGCGCATTTTGACGCACTTTTAAACACAGTTGTTGTACAGTAGCGTAAACAGTGCTCGTGGGCGGTCCGTGTAGAGCTTCCTATCATAATTAAGACTGCGGTATGGATACCAGTTTGGCTTGTGCCAATAATCTACCTTTAAATCCCAACAAAATAAAACGAACGCCCGCCACAGCCATATAATATTTAACAGTATAACAGTACAGCATTGTTTTGTTTAGCAGCCATCAGGATTGTCAGATACCAATTCATGATAAAATCTGTGCATTATCACCGGGAGGTTGGTGTGAATTCAATAATCCGGCGGGAAGAAACATAGATTTTGTTGCATTGTTATCACGTCATTCGCTGTATGTGCGCGTAAAGCCGATGTCTTCTTCAGTTTAAAGACAACAATTTAAAGAGTAGCTACTTCCCAGGCTAGATGAATGCCGACTGGCATTGTGTTCTTGTTAAAGGCCATGCGAATTGGACAATTACCGAGTGGTATAAACACGTTTTAAATTAACCGTGGACCGTGGATAGAAGCCCAATCTTTCAAATTGCTCCAAACATATCAACAAACAGAGTGAGTTACGCTATGAAAATAGATTATTTCTGAGATAAACTATTTCTGAAATATCAATTATTATTCAAAGAATAAAAACCCAAGGCCCCATAGTGTCTCCATCCCAGTCTGCTAGGAGTCTTGGAGTGACCCTGGACGACCAGCTGTGCTTATCGGGCCACATAGCAGCGATCACCCGGACCTGCCGATTCTCCCTCCACAACATATGGAGGATCCGACCGTTCCTCACCCAAGAGGCCACACAACTCCTGGTCCAGGCCCTGGCGATGATCTTGCGTCTGGAACCTCTATCACACCCTTGACCCCAGCCAGACCCCCTCCTCCAGACACTCATCACACCCTACACCCCAGCCAGACCCCTCCGCTCCGCCTCCTCTGGCAAACTGACTGTCCCATCCCTCCGGGCGCCCGGCAGCTGCTCCTCGCGGTCTCATCTCTTCTCTGTCCTGGCCCCTCGCTGGTGGAATGACCTTCCGCAATCGGTCAGGACCGCACTTGTGGAATCAAAACCCACCTTGACTGATCTTCATCGCAAGAGACTCAAACTTCTTGCCCACAACTTTTTTCCAGACTCCAGATGCTACCACTGAATTCTTGTCTTGTAAATCGCTCTGGATAATAGCGTCTGCTAAATGCTTTAAATGTAAATGTAAATGTAAACCTGACGTGACAAACCATGATTGTTCACAGAGAAAAAGTTTTCAGATTCGATCAATATTTCCGACAGCCTGGAATAATCGTAACTCTCGCACACACTAATGAATGCGCACCAGGATTGGGATTTTGAGCAAAGTTAGACGACATATTTGCCCTCATTACATTCTTTATCATAGAACAATTTGAATGGGTGGATAATGCCGTCTGGGATGTGATAGCCTAACGCCACTGGACCATGGACGTTTTTAAAATCTGTCTCCACGAGTAGACGGGGAAAAAATAGCCCAAGACATTTTATTACGAACATATGCCAATAAACAATATGTAACAGCGATGTTCTCGTGTGCTTGCAACATATTTCATGAAACAGTAGAAAGGAATGATCCTCCTGTTCCCTATGAATTTAGTTCCTTTACAGGATAACTGAAAATTTAGCATTTTTTTCGAATGCATCTCACAGCTGTATTAGACCGCATTGCATTCGTCTTCTCCGGTGTAACTAAGCGGCAGTATTACCAACGTCAACGGGACTTATTTTGGGCCACATTCTGGACGCGTTAAAGCCGGAACGAGTGCGCGAGGCTGCGGAGACGACTCCTCCCTTACCTTAGACACGGGAAGCGGACTCACTGAGCTCTGCAGGTCCCGGTTCTGCGGCTCGTTCTCCTTTTCACTATTTTCCGTCATCATCCGTTTTTTTCGGTGACAGGTTAACTGAGAGGGTCGATGGCTGAGTGAAATGTTTGTATTCCCTGCTTGTAGGAGTTGAACATAACAATCCTAACCTGGCTTAAAGCTTAAAGCACGTGCAGCACATTTTCGGACTGTTTAGGTTCATGACTATATACCAGAGATTACAATTTGTGTTTTAATCTTCCCTTTTCACGACTAATTTTCTGCTACGCTTCTCAACATCTGTGTTTCAAACTGGCTGCTGTAGTCCATGGCATGCAGCTACGATGACACTTTTCCAAACGTGCTGACTCCTTCGAAAGTGCACCTGTACCCCCGCTATAACACAGCGGACACACTGGCTGCTGATTGGACAACTGCACCCCCAGTTGCCAGGACTGGTGCGCGTTAGTATGCGGGTCACAGGTAAATGTTTCATTTTGTAAGTGGACTTCAGTGATATTTGCATTAATAATGTTGTATAATTTTATTTGTTTATATTATACACATTATTGTCTTAAATACATGTATATAATAATAATAATAATAGCCTAATATATTCTATTTATCAAGCACCGTTCAGGACATCCAAGGTCACTTTACAGGGAAATCGGGACGAGACACTCAGTACAGAAGGCAAACAATAAAAGAATAAAATAGCAGAAAATTAGGTTCAAAAGACAGTGAGGAGGGAATGGTGAGTAGTCTATATATATATATATATATATATATATATATATATATATATATATATATATATATATATATATATTAGTCTAAGAGAAGGTCAGAGAGGTGAGGGATCGGTAATGGAGAGCTTTGTATGTAAGCAATGCTTGTATGTAAGCAGGCAGTGTGGTATAATGGTTAGGGAGCTGGGCTTGTAACTCAGAGGTTGCAGGTTCAATCCCCAGGTGGGGGGCACTGCTGTTGTACCCTTGAGCTAAAGGTACTTAACCTGAATTGCTTCAGTTAATATCCAGCTGTATAAATGGATTGTAAAGAAATGTAAAACTGTAAGTCGCTTTGGATAAGAGCGTCTGCTAAATGCCTGTAATGTAATGTAAGCAGGAGGATTTTGAATTGGATTCTGGATTGAACTGGGAGCCAGTGGAGCTTGTGGAGATGTGATCACATGGTTTAGAGTGTGTCAGGGCTCTGGCTGCAGAATTATTCATCTTATCAAAGGAGATGTTCCGACTTGAGCCTACGCAGTACAATATACAATTAGAATTATAACTTTTTATAATGCTTTTTGTGCTACTTTGAAAACAAAACAAATGTTCAAAGTGCAAAGTCATAATCTTATATCTGAATCTCGCAATTATATATAAATTAGCATGCATTATTTAGTTTTGTAAAACAACACACCAAAAAACCCCATTGATAAGTTATGTTCTTGCTGCCATTTGCGCCTCTTTAAATAAATGAATCTGATGAACACAGTTAGTCACAGACAGTCTCTGATGAACATCAGCTTTGGGAAATATAATTATTTCATCTGCAGAGTGAGGAACTCGTCCGCTCCCCTGTGTGAGCGCAGTGCTGGAGCAGGCGGTGAATGTGCGCTCGAAGACAGGGGCGCTGATGAAGCACAGAGACAGGGAGGCATATAACTCACACAGAGGGTACAGGTCTACAGAGCTGCTATTTAACGGTCTAATGATGCATTTTCTCCTGGGCACAAGTGCACACACACACAGTTTATTGTTTGTGTTAGTTTTTACATTTACATTTACATTTTAGCAGACGCTCTTACCCAGAGTGACTTACACAGTTTACATTTCTTTACATACAATCCATTTATACAGCTGGATATTTTACTGAAGCAATTCAGGTTAAGTACCTTTAGCTCAAGGGTACAACAGCAGTGTCCCCACCTGGGAATGGAACCTGCAACCTCTGAGTTACAAGCCATTACACTACACTGCCAGCCTAGTGTTAGTGATTAGTGATGCTGGTTATCTCAAAGCACTCTTATATTAGTTCAGCATGCTTTGCTATTGCTCTGATAATCCCGTGTTTTCACTCGTCTGTCACAGATTCGATGCTCCAGATCGTCAGTCCATCAATTGTACCATAATTACAAAATCTAATAATAACGCTGAATCATTTCTTCCTTGTCTCAAAGGAAATGATTGAACCACATTTTAATCAGTACTTTATGGTTATCATGGTTACAGACAAACAGCAATCAGATAGCCTTCACTCCACATGGTGGTGGAAGTCATTATAAATAGACAACATGTCCACTGCAGATGGACAATATGATGTGAGTTTAAATACTGAGCTGTGTGTTCCTGCACTATGCATTGAGTTCTCTTTTTTACAGATATAATAATAATAATTTTAATTGTGAAATGTGTGAAATTCTAATAAAAGAACAAAGAAAGGTGGGTGTGCAGGACCTCCGGAACGGAAGCAGCAGAAGATGTACATGGGGGCAGGGTTCGAGCCTCCGATCCCAGAACAGAAGGCGTGATCCCCGTGGAGTGGAGCTTGGGCCTGGCTCATGCTGGAGCTCTGAGGGTGTGGCAGCCATGTTGATCAGCTGTTACCTGCTAATTATGCTACTCTTTAGTTTTACTACATACTGCTGCACGCATCCTACTGTTTGTTTGTCTCTTTAATATAATATACGCCATTTAGACGCTTTTATCCAAAGCGACTTACAGTAGTGAATTCATACTTTTTTTTTTTTTTTTTTTTTTTGTATATGTGGCCCCAGTGGGAATTGAACCCACAACCTAAGCATTGCCAACGCTGTGCTCTACCAACTGAGCCACAGAGAACCACTCTTTGTTGCTGAATCTTTTTTAATCCTGAGCGCTTGTCAAAGAGTCCAATGTATGTATGTATGTAAGTATGTACCACATATGTCAAATAATCATCATAGTCATAATAATGCATTATCATGGGCCAGGAGTGTAACCACCCTCTCTCTCCTCTACAGGACAGGAGCAGGAAGTCTGCAGCCTGCATGTTGCTTGTAATTAGCGGTGGAATTCAAATATTATGTAAATACAGCTGAGCACCAAAAACATTGTTATGTAGCAATCCTTCAGTTAACAGTGTAAAAAAATGTATGTGACTTGAATGAATAGATTACTTATAATATATTATTATTAGTCCTGTTTTGTATGAACCTGAATTTTATAATTGTACAATGTATTTTATTGTTATTTTATTATAATTGTATAATGTATTTTTATTTTTATACTGGTGCACACATTCTCAAACACACACACACACACACTCACACACACACACACACACACACACTCTCACTTTGGCCTGAAAACGTGGTGCAGGAACAGCTTGCTCACCACTGCTGTAAACTTGCACTACTGCCTCCTCCTGGTGACATTTGGTACTGCGGATGAAGGAGAGGGCATTCAGACAGGCTGCTGGGAGATTCACCCCTCAGACCAGTGAAAAGAGACGGGTACAAACATGCCATTTCCACGGCTACAGCAACATAAAACAGACAAGGGAAAAGTAATTCCTCCTCATATTTAAAATGGGACACTTCAGAGCTAATCAAAGACTTGGTTTCATTTTATATTTATTTTCTTATTTTTGCTTTGCAGTGATTTTCACCAGGAAGAAGATAGCCCTTATGGGATTTGATGTCCTATTTCCAATGTCAATGTGAGAATGTGTATTTAAGTGAGTGTGTGTGTGTGTGTGTGTGTGTGTGTGTGTGTGTGTGTGTGTGTGTGTGTGTGTGTGTGTGTGAGTGTGTGTGTGTGTGTGTGTGTGTGTGAGTGAGTGTGTGTGTGAGTGTGTGTGTGTGTGTGTGTGTGTGTGTGTGTGTGTGTGTGTGTGTGTGTGTGTGTGTGTGTGTGTGTGTGTGTGTGTGTGTGTGTGTGTTGTGAGTGTGTGCTACCAGTTAACACAATGCAGTTATACTCCCTCATTGTCTGATTTCTGATTAAATTAATATTAATGTAATATTTAAATATCTCTAATATACCCTCTTTTTCATCCCAGGAAACAACTTTTCAACAAAATCTCTTTCTTCCTTTCTTCTCCTCTCTCCAGTTTCTCTTTTCTCTGTAGAAGCAGAATGAGTGAGAGGTCAGACCTTTCCCTGGGTCTCACTGGGGGGGGGCAGCTTGGCTCTGTCACAGGCAGCGCCCCCTACAGGCCTCTCACCGCTGGGACAGGCGAGGACGCAACCCCACAACCCCAGAAGTTTGACCGCAGGAGCTGAATGTCTTTTATCTTTTATTTACTATTAATTTTTGCAGACACATTCCTTAAGCTCACGGGCTTCATGAATAATCAGCATGAAATTAGGAAATTATATTTATAAATATATTATTCTTTATGACTACAAACCCCCGCAACAAAGCTGATTCTGCACCATGAAGCTGAACTAACTGGCAAATTAAGTGAATTAAGTGAATTAAGTGAATTAAGTGACTGAAGTTCTCTCCTCTGCTCTCTGGTCTTGGCAGTGAGCCGGGAGAGGGAACATTATTTACTCTCTGATTGTTCATGAGCTTCACAATGAAATTATTACAGCATCATGTGTGTGAAGCCTACAAGACAAACTAAATTTGATCTTATTTTTATTATATTTTGACAATTTGTTGAGAACAATTATACATTTTCTCTGATCCTCGTATCTCAGGATACTAAGCCACACCCCTAAAATTAAAGTAACTTGAACATAACGATGATGACTCAGTGGCACCCCCCTGTGGAATAAACATCACTTACTGGATCACATTCCACCTCAGCGCCACATGGATTTGACTGCAAGATACCACATAATGTATATATATACATACATACAGTACCAGTCAAAGGTTTGAGTACACCTTCCTTCTGGATTACAGCTAATCAGGCACTCCTTCATTCTTAAGCAAGATAACGACCCCAAACACACTTTGAAGTTGTGCAAGAACTATCTGGTGAAGGGGGAATGTGAAGGACAACTCAAACTAATGAGCTGGCCTGCCCAGTGTCCAGACCTCAATCCCATAGAACTTGTACGGGACGAACTGGACAGAACTGAGTCCAGAGAGCTGTGTTTTTTGTAATTTTCATGTATTTACAGAAACTTATACGATGTAAAACATTGTCAATTATGAGATAAACCTAGTTTCCAGCAGATGTACTCAAACCATGCTTTTATACACTACATTCATCAAGGGAGGAGGTATCGTGAATTAGCACACGAATCTGCCTTTTTTAACCCAAGAATGAACTACTTTCTTCATTTAAATGACAAGATCTTTGTGGATAGACTTAGAATCAGGCCAGAAGCGCAGACCTAGTTATCTACAGCACAACTCGTCCAAGGTGTCCCTGAGAAGTCCTGTTTACCACAGGTGTGCCCCCCTCTCTCCACACCTGGATACAGGCCTTCAGGAGGAGACAGGAGGGAGAGAGGGAGAGAGAGAGGGAAAGACAGAGAGAGAGAGAGAGAGAGAGAGAGAAGGGAGAGAGGGAGAGAGACGGAGAGGGAAAGACAGGAGGGAGAGGGAGAGAGAGAGAGAAAGAGAGAGAGGGGAGAGGGAGAGACAGAGAGAGAGAGAAACAGAGAGAGAGAGAGAGAAACAGAGGGACATAGAGAGGGAGAGAGAGAGAGAGGGGAGAGACAGAGAGAGAGAGAGAGAAAGAGAGAGAGAGAGAGAGAGAGAAAGACAGAGGAAACAACCACAGCAAAAATTTGCTTATGCCTTATTAATAATATCAGAGATATTAGCTGACTGACTGCCATGTGAGGAAATATGTGCGTGAGTGCAGGTGTGTTAGAGAGATATTATTATTGTTATTATTATATTCTTTATGTACAATGCTTTGACAATACAAATATTGCTTTTGTCACAGCAATAAAGCAAACTTGAATTGAACTGTTCAGTGGGTGAGGATGACCCAGTGAGGATGTGGGTGAGGATGTGGGTGAGGATGACCCAGTGAGGATGTGGGTGAGGATGACCCAGTGAGGATGTGGGTGAGGATGACCCAGTGAGGATGTGGGTGAGGATGACCCAGTGAGGATGTGGGTGAGGATGACCCAGGAAAAGTGGGAGAAAAGCGACGATCGCGTCCTGTGTTAGAAGAACAGGGTTCCAAACATAAACACACAATAAGGGCGGTGACACCTAGGTGACCCCCTCTGTTCTCTGTGAGTGCGTTTGAGCGAGACGTGGCAGAACGTGGGAGCCCTGCTGTAATAGGCTTACTGTTTCATGACATCACACAAAGCCCCGCCCCTGGTTCCCATAGCAGTGGCATGTCGAACGGTGATTGGTTCCCACGAGAGATCCAGTTATGGTTCATTCTGGTGCGCTTTGATCACTGCACAGATCCAGACCATAAGCACAGACAGAGAAGCAGATTATATGACTGGGGCCCTGGTCAGATCTGTGTTTGTGCTCCCAGTACTAAACCTGCTCCAGTGTAAATGACCAGACTGGGGGCTACGGAGGAGCCTGCAAGCAACTTGCTGCTGACCCCTAGTGGTGTATTTATGAAGCAGCGCATGACAACATCCCTTTGCTCATACTTGTGAGTGGACAGTGAGGTGTAATAAACCCCATAATGCAACAGTGAGCTGTCAATCGTTGTTTGAATCAATCTAAAGATGTTGCTCTCCACAACAGCACAATGATTCAGAGGAATCAACAAGTCACTGATACAATATGTATATATACACACACACACACACACACACACACACACGCACACACTTGCACACGCACACACACACACACACACACACACGCACACACACACACACGCACGCGCACACACACGCCCACCACACACACACACACACATACACACACACACACACACACACACACACACACACACACACACACACACACACACACGCACACACACACACGCACACGCACACACACACACACACGCCCACCACACACACACACGCACACGCACACACATACACACACACACACACGCACACACACACGCATACACACGCCCACCACACACACACACTCGCACACGCACACACATACACACATACACACACACTCGCACACGCACACACACACACACACACACTCGCACGCACACACACACACACTCGCACACGCACACACATACACACACACACACGCCCACCACACACACGCATACGCACACGTGTGTGCGTGTGAGTGTAAGTGTGTGCATGTGAGTATGTGTGTGTGAGTGTGTGTGCATGTGTGTGTGTGTGTGAGTGTGTGTGCATGTGTGAGTGTGTACATGTGCATGTGTGAGTGTATGTGCATGTGAGTGTGTGTATGCGTGTGTGTGTGAGTGTGTGTACGTGTGCGTGTGTGAGTGCATGTGAGTGTGTGTACGTGAGTGTGTGTGCATGTGTGAGTGTATGTGCATGTGAGTGTGTGTACGTGAGTGTGTGTGCATGTGTGAGTGCATGTGAGTGTGTGTACGTGTGTAAGTGTGTGCATGTGAGTATGTGTGTGTGAGTGTGTGTACGTGTCCGTGTGTGATTTGTGAGGTCATGTCTTCATAGTGAAATATGACCACCAACTGTCCCTAGATTGTGAGGCACATCGCTAGCAAAAAAAAGAGTTTATCAAGCTATTGAGCCAGAGCCATGTGCTGGGAAATAAACTATTTGTGTTTGATATGCACCCAGAAAAATCAACTATCATAGCTTTTAATGATAAACAACATTATCCACACAATTATCACCACTCTTCTTGCCATCTGAAAACTGTATAAGACAAAATATCACACTGGTGTAGTTAGGTAATCTAACATGACCAGGCATGTACAGGTAACTTCCAAAGTAAAGGTTAAAGTAAATGAAGCGTTCTGGTGGCTCTGCTATGGTGTGATGGCATGACTAATGGGAAATGGTTAGAAAACGTGACCCTTGGCTGGTCAAAGGCCTGAAATGTAATTTAGAATGGAATCATATATAGCCTACTCATAAGTAATATCTTCCCACATTGAGCCTGTTTACAGTTGTATACTTGTTGGTGCTAAACATGCGGTGCTGAATCTGTGTGTGCGTGTGTGAGTGTGTTTCCTTCCGTTAAAAACAGGAATCTTGAACGACACCACCAGCACAACCGAATGCTCCTGCGGCTAGCGTGATATAAAACTACATTTCCGGGCTAAGCGTGATATAAAACTACATTTCCTTGCTATGCGTGATATAAAACTACATTTCCGGGCTAAGCGTGATATAAAACTACATTTCAGGGCTAAGCGTGATATAGAACTACATTTCCGTCGTCAAGAGCGGAGTTTCCTCTACGACATAAAACTGCGACGTCGAAGCTTGGCCGAGGAGCGGATACAGTTAGCAACAAAACGATCTTGATTATCATGTGATTTGTTGCTAGTTTTAGGTAATTTTGGAAGACCCTACGATACATCTCGCCACCGATGAAGATCGAAGGTGAAACGTATGATTGTGATAGCCAGTATCTAAATATGCGTATCGTTCTAGTTTGACACTTTCGAATGAATTGTGTGTGTGCACCGATAATCGTGGCTAGCTAGGCAGGCTAGGTACTAACTAGCGTTTCAGGTCGACTTCGTTAGCAAGTTACATTGATGGCAAGCCATGTTTTACGCGATGGCTTTATTGTCGTGCAAGTGACGTTAACTAGCTATATGATTTAAGCACGCATAGCTAGGTATCGATTCATTTAGCTGACTAGCTCAGTGTTTTAGCTGGCTGTGTGAATGTATTCATTTTAACCGGAAAGACGTCGACCAGCGTGGTAGTTAAACTGGTACCCGTAACTTCGTTCAGGTAGCTAGCAGTGTCTTCATTTTCTGCTATAGTAAGGTGCAGTGATGCAACCACCAGCAAACCGGTGGGCCTTGTTAAAATTAGGCAGGCACGAATTCCGTTGGGTTTTTGTTTGAAATAACTTGGTTGCAATTGCAATATGATTTTTTTTCTTCCCCACAATAAAATTAAAGAAAATAACCTATTATCCACCTTTCTTTTGTTTTTTGTTTTTATTACAATGGTGCGGAAAGAGAGATTCGTTGACTTGAACAAACCACTTTTCATGATTGTGAAACTTTCACTACAATGGAGGTAAATTCCGAAGCCCCCTGCTGGCCATGGGTTGACATTGCAGCGCGCCAAGAGCAGAGGGCTGGGCGTCACGTCACTGTTGCTGAGTTACCGCGAAGACTGACAGCGAGCGAGACTTCCGGCCTGGGCTTCGGCGAGAGCGAGACTTCCGGCCTGGGCTTCGGCGAGAGCGAGAAGAGAACAGCAGCCGAAGCTCATAGCAGGAGCCACAATGGCGACTGTCCTCTCCTAACAACAGGGCCAGTGGGTGTTAATATATCCGCAAACATCGCCCTAAATACAGGCCTGGTTGATATCCAGGGCCACTAAAAATAAACTGGAACATCTTTTGCACACGAATATAGTATAATTTCTGACCAATACAAAAATATAAAGAGATAAAATTGTATATTAAACGAACATGTAAACAGAACCAACCGGGTCAAGTTTTCATTTTCAGTTCTGCGAAACAATATTAGCCATTCATCATGGACTAATACTTGTTTCCGAACTCAGAACGTAAACTGAAGGGACTAAATCACCTTCCCTAAAGCCTGCCACTGGGCTACAGGTAGCTGAAGGAAAAGGGTTTATTTTTCCTCTTCGTTTTTTTACGAAAGAGCCTGCTAGCCACATAGCACCAGCTGGCTAGCCGCACCAGCGAGGCGCCGAGCACAAAGCTTTTCTAACCGGCTGTTAAAACCAGTTTATGCGCTCGACTGCTCCTCAGAAAAGTAACGCATTTTTGTTTCCAATCTTAATATTTTTTTCCCTGAAAAGCAGAGGCGTTGCAGCTGAGCTGGTTGGGAATGAACTCGGATGAAGCGTAAGGGCAGAGATCGTGGGGGGAGACTGTTTTGTTTGCTTTAGCTGAGCCAGCTAACTTAATGTGATCATTTTCGTGATAGTTTTGCCGGATTTCTTGGGGATTGCTATTCTACAAATCCGTTAATGTATTATCTCGGCTGCAGAGGCTCTCGTTTGGGAGAAGGACCGGCGCTGACGTGAGGCATGCCCGGCTCAGAGCGACACCATGGGACCAAGAGGAAGCCGCCGCTGTCCTCCGCCGCCAGTATGACCAGTAAGGACGGCAAGCTGCAGCCCAAGCCCGCCTCGTCCTCCTCGGCGAAGCGCAAGCGGCACAAAGCGTCGAAGCACGGGCGGGACGGCGCTGTTCCGGGCCCGGCCTGCGCCCCCCCCGCGGTGCTCAAGCCCCTGGTGGAGTATGACGACATCAGCTCCGACTCGGACACCTTCTCGGACCCGCCTCGGCCCTCCGCCGCCGGGGACCGGCGAGGCCAGGAGAGGCTCGACTCCGCCGGGGACCGGAGAGGGGCGGAGAGGCTAGACTCGGCCACCGACCACGGTAAGGAGGACGGGGGGTCGGGGGGCGGCCGCGGACACAAGCACCGCAAGAAGAACAAGGACCCGCACCGGGCGAAGGAGTCGGCGGAGGGGGGAGGGAGCTCCAAGAAGAAGAGCAGCCGGGACCGCGAGAAGGGGGCCCCCCCCGCGGGGCGGCGGCAGGAGGCGGAGCCGGGCCCCAAACGGGTCGATCTGCCCCCGGGCGGCCCGCCGGAGCCCAGCGCCAGCAGCGCGGCCTCCTCCTCGTCCTCCTCGCGCAGTAAGGAGAGCAGCAGCCGCTCGCGCAAGGAGCGGCAGCCCCCGGCCCGCAGCGGCGCCCAGCGAGGGGAGAAGGGCCACCGCAGCAAGGCCTCTAAGGGCCACAAGGCCAGCCCCAAGGGGCGGGCGTCGTCCACGCGGGGCCTGTCCCCCAGCGACAGCCCCGCCGGGGGGGCCTACGAGGCGGAGGACAGCTACCACCACCGGCGGCCCAGCCCCTACCGCAGCCGGCAGCGCTCCGACAGCCCCTACGGCCGGCAGCGCTCCTCCAGCTACGAGCGCGACAGCAGCCCCTACGCCGGCCGCAAGCGCTCGCCCAGCCCCTACGCCTCGCGCCGCTCGTCCAGCGCCAGCCCGGGCTCGCGGTGAGTAACCATGGCGATCGCACGCGCCCCCCCCCCAGACACGATGGAGCGTAGACCGGAGGGGCACCAGGTGTGCTCCTACACGGGTTTATCTTTTAAGAGCGTGGTTCTATGTGTCTCAGTAGGTAGAGCGTGGTTCTGTGTGTCTCATTAGGTAGAGCGTGGTTCTATGTGTCTCAGTAGGTAGAGCGTGGTTCTGTGTGTCTCATTAGGTAGAGTGTGGTTCTGTGTGGCTCAGTAGGTAGAGCGTGGTTCTGTGTGGCTCAGTAGGTAGAGTGTGGTTCTGTGTGTGTCAGTAAGTAGAGCGTGGTTCTGTGTGGCTCAGTAGGTAGAGTGTGGTTCTGTGTGGCTCAGTAGGTAGAGCAAGGTTCTGTGTGTCTCATTAGGTAGAGTGTGGTTCTGTGTGGCTCAGTAGGTAGTGTGGTTCTGTGTGGCTCAGTAGGTAGAGCGTGGTTCTATGTGTCTCAGTAGGTAGAGCGTGGTTCTGTGTGTCTCATTAGGTAGAGTGTGGTTCTGTGTGGCTCAGTAGGTAGAGCGTGGTTCTGTGTGGCTCAGTAGGTAGAGCGTGGTTCTGTGTGGCTCAGTAGGTAGAGTGTGGTTCTGTGTGGCTCAGTAGGTAGAGCAAGGTTCTGTGTGTCTCATTAGGTAGAGTGTGGTTCTGTGTGGCTCAGTAGGTAGAGTGTGGTTCTGTGTGGCTCAGTAGGTAGAGCGTGGTTCTGTGTGTCTCAGTAGGTAGAGCAAGGTTCTGTGTGTCTCATTAGGTAGAGCGTGGTTCTATGTGGTTCAGTAGGTAGAGCGTGGTTCTGTGTGTCTCAGTAGGTAGAGCGTGGTTCTGTGTGTCTCAGTAGGTAGAGCAAGGTTCTGTGTGGCTCAGTAGGTAGAGCGTGGTTCTGTGTGGCTCAGTAGGTAGAGTGGTTCTGTGTGTCTCAGGAGGTAGAGCGTGGTTCTGTGTGTCTCAGTAGGTAGAGCGTGGTTCTGTGTGTCTCAGTAGGTAGAGCATGGCGTTGGCAACGCTTAGGTTGTGGGTTCAATCCCCACTGGGGCCACATATACTGAAAATGTATGCATTCACTACTGTAAGTCACTTTGGATAAAAGCGTCTGCTAAATGGCATATATTATTAATCAGGAGCACGATAACCACACGCACTCCGAGACGTCCTAGCCTGAGGTGCCGAGTCGACGTGAGGCTGGCCCTCTTCAGACGCTCCGGAAAGAGGAATGTTTAACCGCACGGATCGGTTCACGCTTCGACCCTTCGGTCACGGTTAAATAAAACCATCGCACGAGCGTCTTAAGAGCGCCAGCCTCATTCCATCTTTCAATTGGGATTGAGTTCTTTAATGGCTGACCCTGTTTTTTACAAGGTTTACATTTACATTTACATTTACATTTACATTTACATTTTACATTTACATTTTAGGCATTTAGCAGACGCTCTTACCCGAGCGAGAAGAGAACAGCACAGTGTTTTACACATTTCTTGACATACAATCCATTTATACAGCTGGATATTTTACTGAAGCAATTCAGGTTAAGTACCTTTAGCTCAAGGGTACAACAGCAGTGTCCCACCTGGGAATTGAACCAGCAACCTCTGAGTTACAGGCCCAGCTCCCTAACCATTACACTACACTGCCACTCCACAATACAACAGGAGCCATGCCTGGCTGTTGGTCCTAATCCACATCCGTATCCCTAAAATGGTGTCTCTTCCAAAATGTTGAACCTGGTGCCCTAGGCTAATGGAGAGTTAGTATTTCATTCGTTGATGTACACAATGTTATCGAGAGGAACTTAAGAAACATTACACAATAGAATCATGGCTATGGACCAGTAACATGCAACAGTAATACGGTCAACATTTCTGCTTGAGAGCAACATATTACACGACTTTTATATATTATACTGTAGGGTGTAACGGTTTTGAAGTCGCGGTTCGGTACGTTTTCGGTACAGCGGGGAAAAAATTGAATGCAAAACTTTGTAAACAGCGGCTAATTGGCCATAATATAGTGAACAAAGTAAGGCACATATCTTTTTTTCTTAAATAACTAAATTGTCCGTCAATAACTGCTGCAGCCGCACACAAAAAGTTCTGCACGTGCGTTAGCGGCTAAAGCAAGACTGCATTCGTTGGGTTCACAGCGCGTACACCCCTAGTATACTGGGTTCATATGGAAGCTGAAGAATGATGTCTAAGAGCTATACAACGTCATGTTCACGTGGCTCAAATGACTGATTCATGAGAACGTTAAACTGCATGACGCTACCACACTCCTAGTGAGTCATTATGATCTGAACACTATATCAAGAGTTGGGCTTGAAGTGGTTCAGTAGCGGGACTCTTAGATGGGAGATGTGTTCTTGTTTACATTATTTAGTTAGCAGCTGTTGGAGGAACACAGAGGCCCCCAGCCCTGTGCTGTATGTACGTGAGACAGCGATTGGGTCTTACTCCGGATAAATGCAGGCTCAAGGACAAAGCCAAGGGCGCGTCTTCCTATGGGCTGGCTTTTGTGAAAAGTCGAGTTCTGGTGAAAGCTTTGCGGTCATTCCCAGGCAGGAAGGCGACTTTGTGGGGCTTTTCGGTAGAGAGAGGGCGATCTCGGGAAAGGACGAGGTTCCAACAAACGCAGGACAGGAAATGGTTCCTGCTGTATCTAGATAAGCACTCGATACCAGAGACAGCGATCCACACTTGGCAGACATTTTGATTGTGTGTTGCGCTGGAGATGGGGGGGGATCAGACTGATTGAGTCGTTTTTCATCTTTCTTTCTTTTCTGAGTGATGGTGTGAAGCTCCTGGCGGGCCAAAGGGAGCCAGATACTCTCGCTTAGTCATTAATCAGACTCTCCACCCCCCAGAGCCACATCATGCATGTTTTACTTGCTTAATTGCAGAGTTGTGTGGTAAACGGTCTGGTACGAGCTCCGGAACAGGACAGGTTGGGCGAATGCTGCTGCTGTCGGTTTTTGGGGGATACTCTCGGTGGTCTGCGCTGTGAATCTGAGATGGATCACAAGACTCAATGATTTTTCGACAGGCACTCCTAATCTCCAAACAAACGTCTATTATATCATGTGTTTCATCTTGGACTGGGCCAGGGTGATGTCCAGGTCACTGTGAAGTGTGAGCTGAAGTGAGAATAGTAAATGTCATTGTTGTTCTCTACACCTTGTCCTAGGAGCCTCAAAACTAAAGTCAAAACACCAATCGTGATCTCTGACCTGTGTGAGTGCGCACGTGTGAGAGAGAGAGTGTGTGAGTGTGTGAGTGTGTGTGAGTGTGTGTGAGAGTGTGTGTGAGAGAGTGTGTGAGAGAGTGTGAATGTAGGCGAAGAATGATTTCACCCCAAAGTAAGCTCTTAAGAGGTGTAAGTCAATTCTTAAGATATTGATACATACCGGCCCTGATCAAATTCTTGAGTACATCAACCAACCATCAACTCCAACTGGTTCAGTTCTGTTGGCTGATTGCATTGGACATCAGTCACAGCTAGGCCTCTTGCAGAGTCATTGCTCAGAAGAACTTTGGCTATGTTAACACAGGCCATCGATGGTAGAATAGTCAAATGTTTTGTGCCCATGCATGGTTTCAGTGAAAACACTCTCCTCCCTTAATCCTTCCATCCTGCACCTTCCTCCATTTATTTTGCCCTCATCCTTTCCTTCCCATCACTTCCTTTTGTATTTTTCCTGAAGATTTCAGTAACTGCAAGTCCTCAAGTCCTCCTAAAACATGTGTCCTCAGCAGGTTTTCTGTGAAACGAAAGGAATCCATTTGAAAATGAGCTTTGACATTTCAGCAATAGAAGGCAGATATGAGAGCGTACAGCAGTGAAGGGTTTCAGCCCAGACTGTAGTGGGTAACACAAGATATGGAGATTTAACATCGAAGTGATATCCCTGCTCCTCCACTACAAACCACAATGACCAGCAGAAAACGGATTATGGTGGATGGGAGGAAATGGTCATATCCTTCTGATGTCATATCCTTCTGAATGTCATCTGCATGCCCATGACACACTTTAATGTTAATGAGCTACTGCAGCTCATTTACAACAGTATCACTCTGAGGTGCTACGGTGAACGCCTGAATTTGCTGGCAGTGCAAGATGATTGTTACCTTGCTATTTAATTTGTGCTAATGTTCGTTTGATACTATTGTCAAGGAAAGCACTTCCAAACTAGGAGAAATCCCTGTGCCGTTAGTTTCATAATAACCTTATTTTGATTTTGATTTGAGATCCGGGGTCGTTTTCCCCCCTTTTTTGTGCCGTGAGTTTTGAGCAAAATAAAGCAGTTTGAGAGCTAAGAGGAGACGGTCCAGTCAGGAGGTCCATTTAGTTTTAGTTCTCTGAAAAAGCCACAACCACTGGTTCTCCAAAAAAGTTAATTTCAAGTCAACTTTCAAACAAATGATCAAAACTTTAATAATTTAATATTTAGGCTGCACAATAATATAAAGATTTGCACGTTTATTTAGCTAAAGTTGGGCAGGTTTGTTTGGATGTTGTGCTCAGTGTGTCTCAGTTAAA
>JAINUG010000636.1:60000-65000 GCA_029706075.1 Aldrovandia affinis | reverse complement strand
GGCAGACTTCGGCTTGGCCCGACTCTACAGCTCGGAGGAGAGGTGACCACCACAACATCCACTTCACTTTCACACTCACTTTCACACTCACTTTCACACTCACTTTCACACTCACTTTCACACTCACTTTCACTTTCACACTCACACTCACTTTCACACTCACTTTCACACTCACTTTCACACTCACTTTCACACTCACACTCACTTTCACACTCACTTTCACACTCACTTTCACACTCACTTTCACACTCACTTTCACACTCACTTTCACACTCACTCTCACACTCACTTTCACACTCACTTTCACACTCACTTTCACACTCACTTTCACACTCACTCACCTTCAAAGGATTTCAATGCATTTCATTACTGTTTTTAAAATATGCAAGTATTTGTGAGTGCAGTGCTGTTTGAATGAGTCTTGCTTGCACACTTGCTTTTCCTGTTTTGAAAGAATGTTTTGTGTGTGTGTGTGTGTGTGTCTGTGTTTGTGTGTGTGTGTGTGTGTGTGAGTGTGTGAGTGAGTGTGAGTGAGTGAGTGAGTGAGTGAGTGAGTGTGTGTGTGAGTGTGTGTGTGTGTGCGTGTGTGTGTGTGTGTGTGTGTAACGCTCTCTCCCTCTCTTTAGCCGGCCGTACACTAACAAGGTGATAACACTGTGGTACCGCCCTCCTGAGCTGCTGCTGGGGGAAGAGAGATACTCTCCAGCCATCGATGTGTGGAGCTGTGGGTGAGTCTCACACTTTAAACACACCACACACTAACACACTCACACACACACACACTAACACACACACTCACTAACACACACACACACACACTAACACACACACTAACACACACTCTTACACATAAATCATCACATTTTTGGCTATGTATACCAATTCTGTTGAGCAAATGTATGAAAAATCTACTTATTGTTGAGATGGGGAATATCTTCACCACCTCCCTCTTTTATGATGATGTCCTTCCAGGTGCATTCTGGGAGAACTCTTCACGAAGAAGCCCATCTTTCAGGCCAATCAGGAGCTGCTTCAGCTGGAGCTCATCAGGTAGGAGCAGCCTGCCTAACACCACGCACCATTACATACACTGCCTGGCCAAACCACCTGGATTTAACTAAGCAAATCGGTAAGAGCCTTCCATTGGATAATTACTGCAGTGATTAATATGTTTTAGCTGGCAACAAGTTATTTAACCCTAACTGATGCAGTGAGTAGCTTCTCATTTCTTAAGCAACCATGTCGGAAGACATATCCTGTGGTCGTGGAAAAGATGTCCAATTATTGGCCTGCATCAAGCAAAGAAAATAACTAAGGAGATTGCTGAAACGACTAAAATTGGGTTAAGAACTGTCCAACGCATTATTAAAACCTGGAAGGATAGTGGTGAACCATCATCTTCGAGGAAGAAATGTGGTCGGAAAAAAATCTTGAATGATCGTGATCGGCGATCACTTAAACGTTTGGTGAAATCATATCGTAAAAAAATCTACAGTAGAACTCACGGCTATGTTTAATAGTGAAAGTAGGAGCATTTCCATACGCACAATGCAAAGGGAACTCAAGGGATTGGGACTAAACAGCTGTGTAGCCTTAAGAAAACCACTTGTCAGTGAGGCTAATTGTTAAAAAAGGCTTCAATTTGCTAGGGAGGATAAAGATTGAACTCTGGAGCAATGGAAAAGGTCATGTGGTCTGATGAGTCCAGATTTACCCTGTTCCAGAGTGATGGGCGCATCAGGGTAAGAAGAGAGGTGGATGAAGTGATGCACCCATCATGCCTAGTGCCTACCGTACAAGCCTGTGGGGGCAGTGTTATGATCTGGGGTTGCTGCAGTTGGTCAGGTCTAGGTTCAGCAACGTTATGTGCCCAAAGAATGAGGTCAGCTGACTACCTGAATATACTGAATGACCAGGTTTTTCCCTCTCTCTCTCCCTCTTTCTCCCTCTCCTCTCTCCCCTCCCTCTCTCTCTCTCTCTCCCTCTCTCCCCTCTCTCCTCTCTCTTCTCCCTCCCTCTCTCCCTCTCTCTCCCTCTCTCTCTCTCTCTCTCCCCCTCCCCTCTCTCTCTCCCCCTCTCTCTCTCTCTCCCTCTCTCTCTCTCTAGTCGGTTGTGTGGTAGTCCCTGCCCAGCTGCCTGGCCTGATGTGATCAAACTCCCGTATTTCAACACCATGAAGCCCAAGAAGCAGTATCGCCGCCGCCTGAGGGAGGAGTTTGCCATGTACGTATATTACCCACAATCCCCCACGGTGTGTATTACCCACAATCCCCCACTGCGTATATTACCCACAATCCCCCACTGCGTATATTACCCACAATCCCCCACTGCGGATATTACCCACAATCCCCCACTGCGTATATTACCCACAATCCCCCACTGCGGATATTACCCACAATCCCCCACTGCGTATATTACCCATAATCCCCACTGCGTATATTACCCACAATCCCCCACTGCGTATATTACCCACAATCCCCCACTGCGTATATTACCCATAATCCCCCACTGCGTATATTACCCATAATCCCCCACTGCGTTTGCCCTGTACGTATATTACCCATAACCCCCCACTGCGTATATTACCCATAATCCCCCACTGCGTTTGCCCTGTACGTATATTACCCATAATCCCCCACTGCGTTTGCACTGTACGTATATTACCCATAATCCTCCACGGCGTATATTACCCATAATCCTCCACTGCGTATATTACCCATAATCCCCCACTGCGTATATTACCCATAATCCCCCACTAAGCAGGTGACAGAGTGATGGATTGAGTTGATAAAGCTGCTTTATCTGGTGCATGGCAGCCATTTTACACCACAGTGCGTTTAAGCTTCTTTCAGCTTTTCAGATCACCCACAATGTCACAGGCCAAACATTTATATTTATTTAACATAAATTATGAGGATACACTAAACGTCTCTCGCCACCCCACCCAAGACACATCTTAATGAAACATAAATAAAAACCACACACCCTTTTCAAATGTCGTCAACATATCCTTTTATAAACTCCTACACGGCAATCTGGAGTAGTCTGTCTGTCCAACCTCTGATTTTCTTTCTGGTTTATTCTGAATAACGAACGGGAGTGAGCACACAATAATGTGTATCACGCTACACTTTGCCTCCTCTGAGGTTATAACAATAATAATATATAAGGGAGCCTTATTTCCAAACCATTTGCGTAAGCTCCGTGTGTGTGTGAAAACCAGTCATGAACACGTTTAGCACATTTATATAATCTTGACAACTCACATTTTTCACAGTGCAGTTTACACACACTCACACTCACACACTCACTCACATACACTCACTCACATACACACTCACACGCACTCACATACACACACTCACACTCACACACTCACTCACATACACTCACATACACACTCACACGCACTCACATACACACACTCACACTCACTCACTCACATACACTCACATACACACTCACACTCACTCACATACACACACTCACACTCACACACTCACTCACTCACATACACTCACATACACACTCACACTCACTCACATACACACACACTCACACACGCACACACACACTCACACGCGCACACACACTCACACTCAAACACACTTGCTCACATACACACACACTCACTCACACTCACACACTCACTCACATACACTCACATACACACTCACACGCACTCACATACACACACTCACACTCACTCACTCACACACTCACTCACTCACATACACTCACATACACACTCACACTCACTCACATACACACACACTCACACACGCGCACACACACTCACACGCGCACACACACTCACACTCAAACACACTTGCTCACATACACACACACTCACTCACACTCATACACACTCACACACACTCACATACACACACTCACACGCACTCACACACTCTTAGACACGCGCACACACTCACACTCTCTCTCTCCCTCTCTCTGTCTCTCCCTCTCTCTCTCGCTCTCTCTCTCCCCCTCTGTCTTTCTCCCCCTCTCCCACCCTCCCTCTATCTCCCTCTCTATCTCCCTCTCTCTCTCCCTCTCTCTCTCTCTCTCTCTCTCCCTCTCCCTCTCCCTCTCCCTCTCTCTCTCTCCCTCTATCTCCCTCTCCCTCCCTCTGTCTCTCTCCCTCTCTCCCTCCCTCCCTCTATCTCCCTCTCCCCCTCTGTCTTTCTCTCTCTCTCTCTCCCTCTCCCCCTCTGTCTTTCTCTCTCTCTCTCCCTCTCTCCTCCCTCCCTCTATCTCCCTCTCTCCCTCCCTCTGTCTCTCTCCCTCTCTCTCTCTTTAGTTTGCCGTCTCATGCTCTGGACCTGCTGGACCGCATGTTGACCCTTGACCCCGGGCGGCGCTGTACTGCGGAGCAGGCGCTCCACAGCGACTTCCTGAGTGACGTGGAGCCCAGCAAGATGGCCCCGCCCGAGTAAGTGTCATAAGAACATAAGAATACATAATGAGGAGAATGGGCCGTTCGGCCCATCTAGGCTCATCATGTCCTAATCTAAAGAGTATCTAGTACTGCATCTAGCCTGGCCTTGAATAGCCCAAGCATTTCTGCCTCTACTACCTGACCTGGCAAGCTGTTCCAGGCATTGACAACTCTCTGTGTAAAGAATAACTTCCTCATATCCGATATTTGTTCATCCCTTTTAGGAATGTAAAAACCTCAATCAAAGTCTCCGTTTGCTAAGCTTAAATAGATTGAGTGCCTTAAGTCTATCCTCATAACTTTTACCTTTCATACCAGGTATCAATTTAGTTGCCCTTCTTTGAACTTTTTCAAGAGTTTCTATATCTTTCTTGTAGTGTGGTGTCCAGAACTGACAAAGGCTGGGGCCCAGATTAGGGTAAAAATTATACTTGTCAAAGGGCAAGTATCTTAGAAAAGCCACTTGTCCTTCCTAAAAGTTACTTGTCCCACTTATTTCTTTTCTACACGGATATTTATGTTTGACTTGTGCAGCGTGTGCTCATGGGATTGTGTAGCA
>JAINUG010000636.1:45000-57500 GCA_029706075.1 Aldrovandia affinis | reverse complement strand
GGAGCCGGTCCCCCGTGGCCCCGCCTCTGCCAGCGATCGCAAGGGCAAGTCTGAGTTCAGTCTCTAGGGGCACGGGGGGCACAGGGCGGGGGCACCGCCGCACCGCAGGTCACTTCCTCCGTTAAGAAAGAGCTGTTTGTATATTTTTGAGTTCCATGTTTTTTTTGTTTGTTGTTTTTTTCACAGCCGAAAATACGAAAAGGAAAGATACAAAAACCGCAGTTACATTTATTTGAAATAAATATTATTTTTTAAACGGCTTGTATCACATTTTTGTGCGTGTTGCTAAGGGCAGGGAAAGATCTTCAGTTAGGGGCCGAATCGACTGGCTGCTCTCCCCAGTTCATTCTCCGCTCAGGCGAGTCAGAGCTAGCTGGCAGCTTCACGGTGACTGGTACACACACACACACACACACACACACTCTGCGTAATGTAAATATCGTCCAGGAGGGGGCGTAGTCCTGTGGGGTCACTCTGCTGTCTCTCTCTCTCCCTCTCCCTCTCTCTGTCTGTAAACGATTGTTGAACTGTTATTTTCTCTCCATAAGAAAAGTTTTTCTTTCAAGAAAACAAAGAAACATGTCTGTAATGTCAGCCTTTTTATGAAGATCGTAATAAATTATAAATCCAAAATAAATGTTTTGAACCTTAGATTTCACCTGCATGTCTTATTCTTTTGTTCCCATGTTTATTCATTTTCTCATCAATGTTTGTTTTGCAGTTGTGTTTGGTTTACACACGGAAAACCCTTCATAATCATAGTAATAATTATACATCATATTTTTATAGCACTTTTCTAAGTACTCGGACGCTTTACAAACACAGGATAAATAAAAGTTTTATTAGATATGTGTATAAAAAGATAAAAGTAAATGAGTAAAAGAAGGGAAATATAAAGTGTGAGGCGTGGCGCGAGAGGGAGGGAGGGGAGGGGGGGGGGGGGAGGGGTAGAAGGTTAGGGGTCAAAAGCAACAGTGAAAAGGTGGGTTTTGAGGGCGTTCATGAAGGATGGCAGAGTGTTGGCCTTTCGGGTGTGGCTGGGGAGAGCGTTCCAGAGGGAGGGGGCTGCAGTGAAGGCCCTGTCGCCCCAGGTCCGGTGCTGTGTCCTGGTGGTTTGGAGTAAGTTTGCGTCTGCGGACCTGAGGCGACGGGTAGGGGTGTGGTGGTGGAGGAGGTCAGAGCGGTGGGGGGCAGGTTGTTGATGGCTTTGAAGGTGGTGAGTAGTAACTTTAAATGTATCCTGGGAGCCAGTGGAGGTCATGGAGGACAGGGGAGGTCATGGAGCACAGGGGAGGTCATGGAGGACAGGGGAGGTCATGGAGCACAGGGGAGGTCATGGAGCACAGGGGAGGTCATGGAGCACAGGGGAGGTCATGGAGGACAGGGGAGGTCATGGAGCACAGGGGAGGTCATGGAGCACAGGGGTGATGTGATCAGGGGTGATGTGATCAGGGGTGATGCGATCAGTGCGGCAGGTGGAGGTGAGCAGGCGGGCAGCGGAGTTTTGAACATATTGGAGTTTATTGAGGATTTCGTTTGATGATCTGTATAAGATGCTGTCGCAGCAGTCGAGCCTGGATGTTATGAATGCATGTATCAGTGTTTCAGCAGCGGAGATAGAGAGGGTCGGAGGCGGGCAATATTCCTGAAGTGGAAGAAGGCCGTTTTTGTGATCTGGTTTACGTGAGGGAGGAATGATAGGGTGGGGTCGAGGGTGATTCTGAGGTTGCGGATGTGGGTGGAGGGGGTGACAAAGGGAGCCATCGATGTTAAGTGAGAAGTCCTGGGTGGAGCGGGTGAGGATTTCAGATTTATTGCAGTTGAGTTTGAGAAAGTTGCATTTTGCTTCCATGTTTTTACGTCTGTAAGGCTGCGGTGACGGTCTTGCTGGAGAGGGAGACTTGTGTGTCGTCTGTGTAGCAGTGAAACCGGAGGCCATGACGGCAGTGGATCTGTCCAAGTGGTACGATGAAGATGAGGGGACCAAGCGCTGAGCCCTGGGGGACACCGTGGGTGACTGGGGCAGTTGTTGATGGAGATGAATCGATGTCAGTCAGAGAGATATGATAGGAGACCAGGAGAGGGCAGTGCCGGTTATGCCAAGGGAGGCTGAGGATGGAGTGGTTGATCGTGTCGAAGGTGGTGCTGAGGTCAAGGAAGATGAGGATGGAGAGGAGACCAAAGTCGGCAGAGAGGAAGGAGAGTGTCGATGGTGACTTAGAGCAGTTTCTGTGCTGTGTCTGGAGCTGACGCCGGATTGGAAAGGTTCATCGAGGTTATTGGAGTCCAGATGTGATTTTAATTGGGAGGCAAGAGCTCGCTCTAAGAGAGGAAGGGGAGGGTGGAGATAGGCCGGTCGTTGTTTGGGGTGGAGTCCGGGGCGATATTTTGTTGCGTTGCATTTGCAGCTCTGCCCATCCAGTCACTGCGTTGTGGTTTAAACCCACCGCACACTGTCCTTTACAGCACAGCCTCTGGCCGGAGGAGGCGTGACTGCCCAGTCTCCGGACATGGGCTCGGACTCGTGGAATAACGTTGGTCCTGCGCGCGTCCATTTCAGACAGAAAACACACCTGCTGAACTTGTGACCCGTCTCAGTGTTACCCCCTCCCCTCCCAACCCTTCAAAACACCTTTGACCTTTTCACAAACACAATCACAAACCACCGTCTTAGAGCGAGTGTCTCACGGGCGTCTTCGTGCGGCTGGAGGCGCGGCTTGCATCAAAGAAATGCTTTAAATTCTGTTTTGTTTAAGTGCTCATGAAACATTTTTTGGGGAATATTTTTGTGCAGGAGGCATCAGAACAACTGCAATGATTTTATCACCCAATTGGCAAGATCAGAAACAGGATATGAACGGCCATGTAGCCACTTGGAAGCAGACACCATGTCATTGGCGTGTTTACTTTCACTATTTACCATAATTTAACTTTTTTTACTTTTACCGTTATTTAGTGGGAGGAGCTCAGCCATGGGTCCTTTGGTAGAATTTGGTGCGATTAAATATGCGTCGTTCTCCTGGCTGGGCTCGAAACGCGATCTCGTTGGAAGAAAGTGTCGCTCTAGTGTAGAAATGCAACCTCGTGGGATGGTGCTGATGGTAGGTTAAGTCCAAATGTAACGTTTCATAATTGTTTACCTGTGGAGCCAATGTGTGAGGATCACAACGTGAAAGATTGTGTGTCTGGCACCTTCCTCTCCCTGGGTGTTCGGACGGAAAGGAGTTCAGTAAAAACAACATGGCTGCAGTCCCCTGCTGCACGGGGTCTTTCCTTTTCCTCTCTTTCGTTTATGATTACAACTAACATGGTGTTTTAAGAGACAACAGAACATTTAGTTCGTAAATGTGTGAATGACCACTATGTGAAGTGACATTGAAAGAGTTCTGTATTAATGGCATATGTATATTATTATTATTTTATATATTATTATTATTTCTGTATTAAATCACACAACTCTTTCATCCTCTATCACCAAATCAAAATGGCCGACAGACCGTTATTGGCATTGACGTGCTGGCGTGGTGTTGGCTGATGGAGTAGTTTTGTCCCAGTGACTGTGAGAGGTCTGTGTGTGTCCAGGGACAGAGAGACAGGTCTGTGTGTCCAGTAGGTCTGTGTGTGTCCAGGGACAGAGAGAGGTCTGTGTGTCCAGTAGGTCTGTGTGTGTCCAGGGACAGAGAGACAGGTCTGTGTGTGTGCAGTAGGTCTGTGTGTGTGTCCAGGGACAGAGAGAGAGTCTGTGTGTGTCCAGGGACAGAGAGACAGGTCTGTGTGTGTGCAGTAGGTCTGTGTGTGTGTCCAGGGACAGAGAGAGAGGTCTGTGTGTGTCCAGTAGGTCTGTGTGTGTCCAGGGACAGAGAGACAGGTCTGTGTGTGTGCAGTAGGTCTGTGTGTGTGTCCAGGGACAGAGAGAGAGGTCTGTGTGTGTCCAGGGACAGAGAGAGAGGTCTGTGTGTGTCCAGTAGGTCTGTGTGTGTCCAGGGACAGAGAGAGAGGTCTGTGTGTGTCCAGTAGGTCTGTGTGTGTCCAGGGACAGAGAGAGAGGTCTGTGTGTGTCCAGTAGGTCTGTGTGTGGCGTCTGACCTGTGCTTGTTTGGTTTCCCCTCAGACGTTGCGGTCGGGAGGCGGAAGGCGGGCGCTGTGAGCCAGGCCCCCCAGGGGCCCCCCCCTGACAGACGGCCCCCCTCTCCACCGGGCCCCTGCACCGGCCCCCGGCCCCCGAGCTCCAGCCCGCCCCGGACATCAGCCCAGCAGTCGCAGCCGCACTGCTGCAGCTCATCTCCCAGCAGGGGGCGGAGCCCCGGGGGCAGGGGGCGGAGCCCCAGCTCAGGGACCAGGATGCAGAAGAGACCGCGGGCGCACTGGCGTCCTCCGACCAGCAGGTGGCGCCTGGCTCTCCGGACTCCCCGGAGACGCCCCCGGGCGATGGCGCGCCCGCCGCGGCGCAGTTCCCGCGAGACCAGGACCTCCGCTTCTCCCGCGGAGCCCCCCGCGAGCCGGGGGCCGTCAGGGGCCGCACCCACCCTCCCTGGAAGACCAGTCACTAGGGACAGTGGCGCCCCCATCTGTGTAGTGTAGGAACTGCAGGAAGGCAGTGCGGTGCCCTCACCTGAAGGGGGAGTGTGTGTGTTTATACTGAAGGTCTACGACTACTGATGTCACACAGAGAGAATCCGTGCGAACAAGCCCCGCCCCTTGGCCCCTTGACCAATGAGGCCATTTTTGGGCCATTTTCCCAGAAGCCCTTACTGAAGGCCCCACCCCCTGCACCCGAGGCTCCATTCAGCTCTAAATTGTGACCAGTCACAGCCCTGGAATGTAATCCATTTTTGCACATTGAATGAATTTGGAGTTATTATAATATTTTTTTTTCCTTGAATGAAGTCAAATTAGTTTGGTCGTCGGTGTGATTCCCCCTCCCGTGAGCGAGGGGGTGGGCAGGGACTGGGGGGGCAGCTGGATGTGAGCGTACACATTCTCACAATGGGGTGAACCTTCACCCTGAACTCTGACCTCTGACCTTGACCATGTGCCTCTGGAGCGACCCCTATGACCCCTGAATGACCTTTCCAAAGGAAAACGCTTTTTCTTTCGTTCGATTGTTTATTGATTTTCTTTGTTTCTGTTTTCAGCAGATAATCAATATGACCCTGTGTTTGTGTCTCGGCCAGCGTTCGCTTGCAGATGGTTGTTTGGTCTAAACTCTTCCTCCCGTGTGTCGTTCTGCGTGTGAGGCACTAGGGGGCGCTCTCAGGCCTGCGGGAGGTGAAAGCTGCTCTCCTGTGGCGCAGTATTATGGAGAACCCAAACCGCACAGACAGACTTCCGCTCCATCATCATGTTCGCTTGCCACGGCTGTGGACCGTGGCCCTTCATCCTGCTCACTCTACAGACAACTCCAGCTTTTGTGCTATTATTTTCTACTTAAAATGCTGAAAATTACTGCTAAACAATTAATGAGTAGAGTCATGTTTTTGTTCCTTCTGCTTGGAAGAGGGGCAGGGAAGGGGAGTAGGACCCTGGGCTACCTGTGAGCGTAGAGATATTTTGTTATATACATGTTTAACTCTTTCTGTTTATTAAAGGAAGTCCGAAGGCCAACAGTTGTGTTTTTAATTGTGAAACTGCATGGTGTCATGCTACAGGCATCCACTAGGGGGTGCTCTGGACTTTGGGTGTCATACATTTACTTTTTTTTACATTTTAAGCATTTAGCAGACGCTCTTATCCAGAGCGACTTACAAGATGTGCATCAATACATGGTGTCATGCTACATGTATCCACTAGGGGCGCTCTGACTCATTAATCACAGCTGGAAAAAAAAGAAAGAATCTTCAGTCTGATTATAAAATGACAAATAAGTTTTGAAAACTCTCGTGGTCCAAATGAAATTGGACTGTCCGTGTGTCTGCCCTGTCCGTGTGTCTGCCCTGTCCGTGTGTCAGGTCTATGCTGGTCAGGTGATCTCTCTCTCAGGTGTATTCCATGCCAACACTGCACCTGGCAGGTCAGACCTTCAGGCACCAGGGCTGACTCTGACTCGGTGTGACTCTGACTCGACTCGGTGTGACTCTGACTCGGTGTGACTCTGACTCTCTGACTCGGTGTGACTCTGACTCTCTGACTCTCTGACTCAGTGTGACTCTGACTCGGTGTGACTCTGACTCGGTGTGACTCTGACTCTGACTCGGTGTGGCTCTGACTCAGTGTGACTCTGACTCGGTGTGACTCTGACTCTCTGACTCGTGTGACTCTGACTCGGTGTGACTCTGACTCGGTCTCTGACTCTGACTCTGACTCGGTGTGACTCTGCTCTGACTCGGTGTGACTCTGACTCTCTGACTCTGACTCGTGTGACTCTGACTGGGTGTGACTCTGACTCTCTGACTCTCTGACTCAGTGTGACTCTGACTCGGTGTGACTCTGACTCGGTGTGACTCTGACTCGGTGTGATCTTCAGCAGTCATTCATGACTTAACATGAATTTCATATAAAATGTCAAATTACATAAATGGGCCAATTACAGTAAGAGCAGAAGTTCTGAAATCCAGAAAGTGAAGCGACGGCAGAGGCTGAAGAATAAAGCCACGCTGACGGAAGGTCCTGATTCACTTAGTGAGTTCATGTGACGCAGAACAGGAGGAGCAGGTGCAGGAGCAGGAGCAGGAGCAGGAGAGCAGCAATCTCATCCCTGGGGGGGCTCAGACGTTAGGGTTCCCACGCGTCATGAAAAAACCTTGAAAATCATTGTCATGGAAAATCATGGAAATGTCACTTCCTTGTAACGTTGTATGGCAATTCCACGGCTGTTCACACACACACACACACACACAATGAGTTGTGTATTTGCACTTTCAGTTATGGAAGTAAAACCCATTTTTGCGTCAAAAAAAGTCATTGAAAACCTTAGTCATTGAAAGGAAGTGGAAAAATGTAAACCATAACCCTGTAAACCCTAACCCGCCTCGGCTGGCTTCTCGGGTCTAAACTGGTTGCTGATCATACGGTGAAAACAAAACCCTTCGTACCCTGCGGCCCTCTGGGCCGGGACCTGGACCCTGTCCTAGAGCCAAGCGCGGGATGCCATCGGCCGGGGGCCCACAATGCACCAGGGTGATCTGGCCATGTCACCGTCCCACAGCCTGTTTTTAATTTAACCTTTAGTCTACAGGGATAGACTTTTGAAATATAAATATAGAGTTCATCTTACTTACCTCCTCTTACTGGAGTCGAACAGGTCCAATCATAGACGCGCCTGGAGCAGCCTTCATTGGTGATGTCACACACACACACTCACACACACACACACACACACACACTCGCACACACACACACTCGCGCACACACACACACGCACACACTCGCGCACACACACACACACACGCGCACACACACACACTCGCGCACACACACACACACACACACACACACACTCACACACACAACACGCATGTCTTCCTCGTCACGTAATAAGATGGCTTCTCTATTGTCACGTTCCTCTCCAAAAGAGAAATTATTTCAGTTTTTTTCTGAATGGAGGGCGGACAGTATTTTCACGGTTTCTGGTAAAATGAAGAGTTCTTTCAGCCTGAAGGTTCCACTGCTCTGATTGGGTGTTGCGCCACACAAACGTGCACGCCAATTAGACCAGGAAATATTGACCAGGCCCACGGAGCTGCCAGAACCGCTTCATTGCGCCTTGGCACAGGTTCTACAGAGTGAAGCTCTGTTGGAGGGATGCAACATTATTCTTCCACAACTAATTCCATCATTCTGTGTTTTGTTGATGGTGTCGCCTCCAGAATTTCCCATAAGCGTAATGGGATGTTAATTGCTTCGTTAACTCAGGAACCACACCTGTGTGGAAGCACCTGCTTTCAATGGGCTTTGTATCCCCCATTTACTCAAGTGTTTCCTTTATTTGGGCAGTTACCTGCATGCCTCTCCCAGCCGCGGTAAGGGTGTGGCATCGCCCCATCAGAGACGGACGGTTTGTGACGAGTTCACTGCTCTTTGCTGTCATGAACTCAACCTAGCGGAGTCAACCACACGCACTATGTACTGTCATTATGTCCCTAAATTAATCAGCAAGTAAAGATGATCTCATAAGAGTGTTACCCGTCAAAGCTGTATCCCTAATGAGCGAACGTGAGCCACCTGGCTAGCTCGCGGACGTTACCGATGGCTCGCCGGAATTAACGGCAAACTCGCAAGTTTAACAGGACTGATTATTGACCGGATTCCGTGAATGATGAAGCAGCAGCAGCCACGATGGAGCGATGTGGATATTTCTAAAAAGGTTGGTTAGCTATCGATAGCTACACTCAACAGCTAGGTTAATAGGCTAACGGTAATGATATTACAATAATAGTTGAGGTTTATCTACCAAAAACGAAAAGCCCATTCCACAATAAGGGCCATGATGCTTTTCAATGGAAATGTCACTTATTCAACGGTCACGTGGCTTGCTTGGATTCAAATGTATGAATTTTCTTCAGTTATGTGAGCTTTTTATAGTATTTAGATTAAGGTGTCGATTGATTGCATTTGTCTTTCCTGGCGCTGTTGAGTGCTGAACTGCACGTGTTTTAAAAAGGGCTCCCCCGTGTGGCCGTACGTGAAGACGGCTTCACTTCAGTCTCTCTGTGTCACTGCGAACCAGTCAGCTAAATCAAGCGTGGTGATTGGTTAAATCAAGTGTAGTGTTAGATTGCAGTGTACTTTACCGCACACTGTCGAGCCTCAAACGCCTGGACAAAAAAAAAATCATTCATCCAAGTTTTTTAAACTTAAAAAAATCCACAATATTGATAGGATATTGATAGGACGTACTTTGATATTTAGCTTTACATATAAAGTATTTTAACTTATTTTTCGATTTTAAAGTTGTGTCTGCTTCATAAGTGAATTTTCCCTTTTTTTGTATAAAAGGCATCGGTAGACAATCCTCGAGTGGCGATGTAATGACAAACTCATACCACCAGAGGGAGGTAAAGTCAAGCGAATATGTAACAACCTGACGTTGGTGATGTTAAAGATACTATGACCGGCCCTTTGAGTCGATATTGATATTTTCATCATATGAATCACTATTACATTAATCTCATAATCATTGTTGAACACATTTTAATAATAATAATAATAATATAATAACACATTTTAATACATTGCAGTAAGGGTTTGCCCATGTTTTGCCACGGATAAATACACACCATGTATCCAGGGCACCTTTATACAACAGATGTTCTGTTTAGCCCTCTGAACTGCAACTTGTTTAAACTGTTGCCTAAGCATGACAGCTCATGTCCTATAATATTTGTCCTATAATATTCATTATATTATAATCATGTCCTATAATATTCTCTGCTTGTATAATTGGTCAGAGAAAAATATTTGGTTGAACAAGTAATTAAAGAAAAAAAAGAATAAAAGGTTTTCACAATTATTCACACCCATCATAATTGTTTTAAATATAATCCAACAATCAATGTCCTCTTCTGCAACGTTTTATGAGATTGGTGAACATAGTGGAGTGGGAATCTTTGACCATTCCTCCACACAGAATCTTTCAAAGTCCTTCACATCCTTCTGTCTGTGCTTGTGGACTATCCTCTTCAATTCCAACCACACATTTTCGATCGGGTTCATCGATCGGGCCGTTATTAAACGGTCATTTTGTGGTCCGATGACCATTTCTTTTTGAGGATTTTGAGGATCATTGTCCTGCTGAAAGATCCGTTGGGGTCCAGGTTTCAGCTTCCTGACGGAGCGAAGCTTTGGCCCAAATCTCCTGGTACTTGAGCTGGAGTTGATGATGTGAAGTGGAGCCGATTTACAGATCTGGGCTGAGCGTCACTCAGAAGACCGATTCAACAAAACATCCCAGCGACCCTTCCTTCCAGGAAAGTCTCTCATTTGAATGTCGCAGTGTCCAGACTGGTCTGTGTGCACAGATCTGGGTTCAAGGCAGGCCACTCCCCAGAGACTGCTCTCCTTGCGGTTACTGAGGCTCTTCAAATGGCTAAGTCCCAATCCCTTAGCTCCATCCTCCTCCTCGACCTGTCAGCTGTAAAATGTAATGTAATGTAGATCTCTCATTGAGGGCATATTGAGCTTTAGTATGGTGACCGTGTGCAATCAGAAAAGACCGGTGTGAACAGGCGAGTGCCACCTCACGCCCTGTACACTCCCCACACACACACCGGCTCAAATCTCACGCCCTGTACACTCCCCACACACACCGGCTCAAATCTCATGCCCTGTACACTCCCCACACACCGGCTCAAATCTCACGCCCTTTACCCTCCCCACACACCGGCTCAAATCTCACGCCCTGTACTCTCCACCCACACACACCGGCTCAAATCTCACGCCCTGTACACTCCCCACACACCGGCTCAAATCTCACGCCCTGTACATGAGTGTGTGAGAGTGTGTGAGTGTGTGAGTGTGTGTGTGTGTGTGTGTGTGTGTGTGTGAGTGTGTGTGTGTGTGTGTGTTTGAGCGAGTGCTGGTGAGTAAAGCCCTCCTCTGTCTCACCAGGTGCTGAAATGTGAAAGTGAGATTATGGGTTTAATTATGGATTATTAAGATTATCCTCACAGCCTTCGACTGAGAGCTGCTGGCTCCGCCCCCCTGGTCAGCGCGGCTCAACAGGCCTGGAGCGGAGGGAGGGTCACTGGGACAGGAACAGCCAGTTTAATCTGGAGCACACACACGCACACGCACACACACACACACACACACACACACACACACACACACACACACACACACATATTGCGGTGCCCCTGGAGCAGTTCAGTGCCTTGCTCAAGGGCACTTCAGCAGTGCCCCATGGAAGAGAACTAGCATCCCTCCGGTTGCCAGCTCTTAGTTTTTTTTCGTTTGGCCTTCCTGGAATTCGAACCAAATCATACTATATAGATTTAAATATATATATTTATATATACAGATCATACTATATAGATTTAAATATATATATTTATATATACAGATCATACTATATACATTTAAATATATGTATTTATATATACAGATCATACTATATACATTTAAATATATGTATTTATATATACAGATCATACTATATACATTTAAATATATGTATTTATATATACAGATCATACTATATACATTTAAATATATAGTTAGACCTCTCTCTCTGTCTCTCTCTCCCTCCTCTCTATCTCCCTCTCCCTCTGTCTCTCTCCCTCTCCCTCTGTCTCTCTCCTCTCTCTCTCCCTCCCTCCCTCCCTCTCCCTCTCCCTCTCCCTCTGTCTCTCTCCCTCTCTCTCTCTATCTCCCTCTCCCCCTCTGTCTTTCTCTCTCCCTCTCCCTCTGTCTCTCTCCCTCTCTCTCTCTATCTCCCTCTCCCCCTCTGTCTTTCTCTCTCTCTCTCCCTCTCTCCCTCCCTCCCTCTATCTCCCTCTCCCTCTCCCTCTCAATCTCTTTAGTTTGCCGTCTCATGCTCTGGACCTGCTGGACCGCATGTTGACCCTTGACCCCGGGCGGCGCTCCACAGCGACTTCCTGAGTGACGTGGAGCCCAGCAAGATGGCCCCGCCCGAGTAAGTGTCATAAGAACATAAGAATACATAATGAGGATAACGGGCCGTTCGGCCCATCTAGGCTCGTCATGTCCTAATCTAAAGAGTATTTAGTACTATATCTAGCCTGGACTTGAATAGCCCAAGTGTTTCTGCCTCTACTACCCAACCTGACAAGCTGTTCCAGGCATTGACAACTCTCTTTGTAAAGAAAAACTTCCTAATATCTGTGCGGAATTTACCTTTCCACCTGTGGCCTCTTGTTCTGCTGATCCCACTTATCTTAAAAAATATTTGGTACTTTGCTTTGTTAAACCCTTTTAGGAATGTAAATATATACAGGTCTTAACTGTAACAGGGTTTAGGGCTCTGCAGCACTGAAGGTGAGGTCACAACACCCCCCAACGGGTCAGAGACACCCCCAACCGAGGCTGCAGAAAAACCTCCCAAATTATTTAGTTCAGTCAAATCAATCCTTCACTTTTCACCAGTCAAATCAATCCTTCACTTTTCACCAGTCAAATCAATCCTTCACTTTTCACCAGTCAAATCAATCCTTCACTTTTCACCTTTCATTGTTAATATGTATAAGTGAGCATATCATTTACTTTTTATTTTTTACTGCAAATAAAAAAATTTACAGAGAAAAAAAATCTGAATTTTATACACCTAGAAAATGGAAAACAACAAAAAATGAGACAGAATAGTGAATATAATGAAGTATATTTATATATACAGTATATAATGAAGTATATTTATATATACAGTATATAATGCAGTATATTTATATATATATATATATAATGCAGTATATTTATATATATATATATATATACAGTATATAATTAAGTATATAATTATATTTATATATACAGTATATAATGAAGTATATTTATATATACAGTATATAATGCAGTATATTTATATATATATATACAGTATATAATGA
>JAINUG010000636.1:32500-35000 GCA_029706075.1 Aldrovandia affinis | reverse complement strand
TAGGCGCTGACCAAAACCTATACATTAATACATACACACGTGTGCAGCGGAAAACTCTGTGTTTTATTCGTGTAAATGTTTGGTGGAATTGCGTTGTATGTCCACGTGTGTGTCCCTGCGCAGTGACTATAACCACGTGTGTGTCCCTGCGCAGTGACTATAACCACGTGTGTGTCCCTGCGCAGTGACTATAACCACGTGTGTGTCCCTGCGCAGTGACTCCACGTGTGTGTCCCCTGCGCAGTGACTATAACCACGTGTGTCTTCGGCCTGCTGGACTCTGGCCCGGGCAGTTCTCAAAGATTATTGTCCTAAAACACGACATCAAAAAAAGGGATTTGCGGATCTTTCGTTCTTTGTGTTTTAAAAACAGCAGAGTGTATTTACAGAGCCGTTGATTTCTCTCTCTCGTGTAGTCTATAGCGACCCTCTTGTTAGTTTTTATTCCATTACAGCACGTGGCACGTTGCCGAGAGCGCGCTGCGGGGACGAGAGCACGAGATATATACTGTATATACGCGCCATTTACAGCTGCTTTTATCCAAAGCTATTTACAGTAGTGAATGCATACATCTTTCAGTATATGTGATCCCAGTGGAAATTGAACCCACAACCTAAGCGTTGTCAACGCCGTGCTCTACCTACTGAGACACACAGAACCACGCTCTACCTACTGAGCCACACAGAACCACACTCTACCTAATGAGACACACAGAACCACGCTCTACCTACTGAGCCACACAGAACCATGCTCTACCTACTGAGACACACAGAACCACGCTCTACCTACTGAGACACACAGAACCACGCTCTACCTACTGAGCCACACAGAACCACGCTCTACCTACTGAGACACACAGAACCACGCTCTACCTACTGAGCCACACAGAACCACACTCTACCTACTGAGACACACAGAACCACACTCTACCTACTGAGACACAGAGAACCATACTCTACCTACTGAGCCACACAGAACCATGCTCTACCTACTGAGCCACACAGAACCACGCTCTACCTACTGAGCCACAACAGAACCACGCTCTACCTACTGAGCCACACAGAACCACGCTCTACCTACTGAGACACACAGAACCACACTCTACCTACTGAGCCACACAGAACCACGCTCTACCTACTGAGCCACACAGAACCACAAACTGCATGAGATGGCGACAGAATCGGCAAGTGCAACGTGCAAGTGTGTTGGATGACTGAACTGCATCGCTTGCGGAATCACACATTCCAAAACATGTCCTGGTGAAGTGTTTTCATAAAAAACGCAAAGCTGGTCCGAACTCTTAAATAATTTCACAAAGACATTGATGGCGCCTCCGATGCCGAAGTGTTTCATGGCTCAAATCTGGCCCCCTGTGCTCCGGCACAGTTCGGGGCTGTGTCGTTTGCCTCGTATTGGCACGATACACCTCGCAGAGAGACGCCCAAAGAGTTCAGACCGCGAATCCATCCCGAACCCGAATGTCGGCGAATGTGCGGCGAATCGGCATCCTTCATTATAACACATTTATGGCAATCCACGCGGAATTTAGTTGTTGTCGTGTTCCGTGTAGTGTTTGCGCTTTGAAAGAAGGCAAGGCGGGAATAGATTAATATGTGTTTTTGCGAAATGTTTTTAACAGTACGTGTAACCACACTTTTTACACGAAAAGAACAAAATATCTAAATGTGTGCGTCATTGTTTAAAAAACATTTTACTGACCTATAGAGAAATGCATCTGAATGTACATTTTTGATATTTTATGCTAAGAAAACCCTAGAGCAATGGGTCAAGTTTGTAATAATTTGTGTTTTATAAACGCTGAAACCAATGACAATCGATTTAATGTACAATGTGCCTTTAACTGAGGGTTTACAGCAACAAACACAAACATCATGATAATAATAATAATAATGATAATAATAATAATAATAATAATAATAATAATAATAATAATAATAATGATGATGATGATGATGATGATGATGATGATGATAATAATAATAGTAATAATAATAATAATAATGATGATAATAATAATAATAATAATAATAATAATAATAATAATAATGAATAATGATGATGATGATGATGATAATAATAATAATAATAATAATAATGATGATGATGATGATGATGATGATGATAATGATGATGATGATGATGATAATAATAATAATAGTGTTGTAGCACGTGTTTCTGGACACCAGGCGCCCAGGGGCTCATTTGTGTAAGAAATTAAGATCGAAAGACGGCTTCAATGACCCTTTATTCAAACAGGAACGCACAACTATTCTGCAAAACTACACATTTCGTGCGATAAATCAGAAGGAATGTTTCTGTTTATTTAATCTTAATAAAGATTTTACTCACAGTTTATTTAACGGACAGGATTTTGTTAAATTAACTATTTCATTTTTATTGTTCTACAGAGCATCGTATTTTAAATAGATTTGCAATTTTGTTGAGCGCATGCGTATAGTGTTCGAGTGTGCAACTATA
>JAINUG010000636.1:25000-27500 GCA_029706075.1 Aldrovandia affinis | reverse complement strand
GTGTGTGTGTGTGTGTGAGTGTGTGTGTGTGTGTGTGTGTGTGAGTGTGTGTGTGTGTGTGTGTGTGTGTGTGTGTGTGTGTGTGTGTGTGTGTGTGTGTGTGTGTGTGAGTGTGTGTGTGTGTGTGTGTGTGTGTGTGTGTGTGTGTGTGTGTGTGTGTGTGTGTGTGTGTGTGTGTGTGTGTGTGTGTGTGTGTGTATTCACTCCAGCCTCTGGGTCACGAAGGCAGCCAGGAAACAGAGTAGGGGTAAAACAGGGCACGTGCTGGTTCCGTCTCTGAGCCTCGAGAACAGGAGCGAGTATTACTATCTATTTACATATTCATTTATCTGATTAAATAGAGGGACACTGGCCTAGTTATGTTGCAACGCAGACCAGTTGAATCGTGACTGAAGTGATGGGAGAATATAAAAGCGTTGAAACTCGGCGAAGCGCGATCGATAGAGCAGAAGAACAGATTGGGACATTATTAAGCAGCCAAATGCACTGCGAGACGAGCGCGTCGATCAGACGGACGCGGCTGAGAGATGGATGAGGTCGGAGCTCGCGCTGGTGTTCTCAGAGCGCGAGGCTGGGGGCGTTGGCACGGGACGCCGGACTGCGCGCGCGGGGAGCGGCGGGACCCAGGTGCACGTGGGGGCGGGGGGGTTAGCGCGAGCTGGCAACGGTGCCAAAAGTCGGAGGGAGGGGGCCGTTATTAGACAGAGGGGTTATTAGGCGTTATTAGGCGTTATTAGGCGTTATTAGGCGTTATAACCCACACAGCCGCGCAGAATGACGACTTCTTCACCCGCCCCGTTTACTGTGGTCCAACAGACCAGACGGGGCCAGTTTAACTTCATATCAAAGAAAATTATTTCCTATCAAAGAAACAGGAAAATTACCCCAAACAGCAATAAAATGCAAAACAGTGCAAAGAGACGGAGGTTTAATAATAATAATAATGAGACGGAGGTTTAATAATAATAATGACATATGCCACCATACCTTCAGAAAAGACTAAAGCTAAAGTGTTTTTTTTCGCTTCACATCCCTGGTGCCTAAATTCAAAAAGTAGATTTTGCCCGTGGCATACCATCGGGTGTGTTCTGTAAAATACTGATTTCGTTGTTAAAAACAACAACAAATAGCTACAACAACTACAACCGTCCTTGTATTATAGTTGGTATTTAAGTGTTTCGGTGGAATATATGCAAGATATCATTCCAAATAATGTATTAATTTCAAACTTGTTATGTGATTAAAAATATTGAACATGATGAACGAACAATACATGTATTAAATATGCATTCAGTGATCTATACATGTATTAAATATGCATTCAGTGATCTGTACATGTATTAAACATGTATTCAGTGATCTATAATGTATTAAACATGTATTCAGTGATCTATACATGTATTAAACATGTATTCAGTGATCTATACATGTATTAAATATCTATTCAGTTATCTATACATGTATTAGATATGTATTCAGTGATCTATACATGTATTAAACATGTATTCAGTGATCTATACATGTATTAAATATGTATTCAGTGATCTATACATGTATTAAATATGTATTCAATGATCTATACATGTATTAAATATGTATTCAGTAATCTATACATGTATTAAATATGTATTCAGTGATCTATACATGTATTAAATATGTATTCAGTAATCTATACATGTATTAAATATGTATTCAGTGATTATACATGTATTAAAACATGATCTATACATGTATTAAATATGTATTCAGTGATCTATACATGTATTAAATATGTATTCAGTGATCTATACATGTATTAAATATGTATTCAGTGATCTATACATGTATTAAATATGTATTCAGTGATCTATACATGTATTAAATATGTATTCAGTGATCTATACATGTATTAAATATGTATTCAGTGATCTATACATGTATTAAATATGTATTCAGTGATCTGTCATGTATTAAATATGTATTCAATCTATACATGTATTAAATATGTATTCAGTGATCTATACATGTATTAAATATGCATTCAGTGATCTATACATGTATTAAATATCTATTCAGTGATCTGTACATGTATTAAATATGTATTCAATGATCTATACATGTATTAAATATGTATTCAATGATCTATACATGTATTAAATATGTATTCAATGATCTATACATGTATTAAATATGTATTCAGTAATCTATACATGTATTAAATATGTATTCAGTGATCTATACATGTATTAAATATGTATTCAGTGATCTATACATGTATTAAATATGTATTCAGTGATCTGTACATGTATTAAATATGTATTCAGTGATCTATACATGTATTAAATATGCATTCAGTGATCTATACATGTATTAAATATCTATTCAGTGATCTATACATGTATTAAATATGTATTCAGTGATCTATACATGTATTAAATATGTATTCAGTGATCTATACATGTATTAAATATGTATTCAGTGATCTGTACATGTATTAAATATGTATTCAGTGATCTGTGGG
>JAINUG010000636.1:17500-20000 GCA_029706075.1 Aldrovandia affinis | reverse complement strand
TACAGCATAGACATCATTGTTGGCAGCTGCATACCATACCTGTCATACCGGGAAGGAAAAGGTTAGTACATTTTTTTTTTTAAATGTGTAGAGGAAGTTTTAAACAAGTACACATATTGCCAAAAGCAGTAATAAACAAGTAGGCAGTGGTGATGACAATTTGATAGATGTACAGAATTCAGTGGTAGTGAAGTCTGAAAAGGTGGGTTTTGAGTCTCCTGTGGAAGATCGCAAGTGATTTTGTGGTCCTGAATAAAAATAAGAATAAAAGAATAAAAGACCCCAAACAGAGGCACACATTGACGATGTACAGACTCAGTGACCACAGCCTTGCCATCGAAACAGGCCGCCACAAAAAGACCTGGCTGGCTAAAGAGAACAGGCTGTGTGATCACTGCAACCTGGCAGAGGTGGAAACTGAGGCCCACTTCCTACTCACCTGCCCCAGGTACCTCCCCATCAGAGATACATATTTCCCCAAACTTTCTGCCCTAATAAACAAATATCAAGGGACCAGGGAGCAAGGGAAGTGTGCAGAATGTGATAAACCCGTCACAAAAACGCCATGAAGTCCAAATCTGTCCCTAACCCTGTCTACCTGCTCCACCTTTATAAAACTATGTTCAAGAGTGGCCCCTGAACTCCACAAACCCGTATCAGGGCCCTCAGAGTGGCCCCTGGACCTGACCAGCCACCCCTCCCCTGTTATTCTCCCCTCCTCCCCTCTACCAATCAGGAGAGCTCCACACAGCAGCTGAGCTCGGCTGGAGAAACAGACTCAGGTTGTAGCTCCAGTTCCGCCTCCCCACCCCTCCTTTCTGCATTACATTACATTTTACATTTTAGGCATTTAGCAGACGCTCTTATCCAGAGCGACTTACACAGTTTACATTTCTTTACATACAATCCGTTTATACAGCTGGATGATTTTACTGAAGCAATTCAGGTTAAGTACCTTTAGCTCAAGGGTACAACAGCAGTGCCCCACCTGGGGATTGAACCTGCAACCTCTGAGTTACAGGCCCAGTTCCTTAACCATTACACCACACTGCCAGCCCCATACCATCCTCATATCGACCTCTCTGGGTGGCCAGCTGGTGAGCACATTCTTCTGGAGTTTATACATATGCACACTACCTAAAAGTTTAAGAACACCCCCATTTTCCAGTTTTTACTGAAATTTAAGTAGTTCCATTCCAGTGAATAACCTGAAATGGTACAAAGGTTAAAAGTAAACTTCCAGAGGTTAAAAAAAAAGTTTAGGTTACTGAAAAATAATGTACATTTCAGAGTTATAAAAAAGGCCCTTTTCAGGGAACAAGTAATGGGTTAACAACTTATAGCTGTTCTGCAGCAATGGAAGTAAATTAAGCCTTGAAAGTTGATGCAAACAATTCCTACAGGTGTCCCAACTTTTGTTGATTACTTACAAACCCTCTGTCTGTATAAAAGCAACGTTGGAACAGACTGTGTTACTACACCCTCTGAAGCATTATTTGGACAATATTGCACTGCAGCAAATAGTATATTGCTATCATAATGGCGAGGAAAAGGCAATTAACAAAGGAAGACAGACAGACCATTATAACCCTTAAAAGTGTAGGTCTTTCCTTTAGAGAAATTGCAAAGAAGGCCAAGGTGTCAGTGAGTAGTTTCCTACACCATCAAAAGGCACTTGGAAGCTGGAGGAAACTCTGACAGGAAGAGGTCTGGCAGACCCAAAGCCACAACAAAATCAGAAGACAAGTTTCTGAGAGTCAACAGCTTGCGTGATAGGCGGCTCACAGGACAACAGCTTCAAGCACAGCTTAACACTGGTCGAAGTAAGGAAGTCTCAGTCTCAACTGTGAAGAGAAGACTTTGAGCTGCAGGTTTGACAGGTCGAGTGGCAGTAAGAAAGCCATTGCTAATATGGCAAAATAAGAAAAATAGGCTTGCCTGCGCCATGAAGCACTGCCAGTGGACTACTGAAGACTGGAAGAAGGTCTTATGGACCGATTAATCAAAATTTGAAATCTTCGGTTCATCAGGCTGTCAGGGTTTTTGTGTGACACTGTCGTGGTAGAACGGACGAAAGGATGGTTCCTCAGTGTGTGACACCAACTGCCAAACATGGAGGAGGAAGCGTGATGGTCTGGGGCTCTTTTGCTGGATCCAGAGTCGGCGACCTGCACAGAGTGACTGGCACCCTGAACCAAAAGGGCTACCACAGCATTTTGCAGTGCCATGCAATACCCTCTGGTCTATGCCTACCGTAATTTCCGGGTTATAAGCCGCTACTTTTTCACACGCTTTGAACCCTGCGGCTTAAACAATGATGCGGCTCATTTATGGATTTTACGGTAAGCGACCGGGGGGATTTTTTCACAGAAAAAAAGCATTGCTCGTTTTGGACAGCATGAGGGCCCATATAACAGATTCTGTAAAAGCAGCCATCAAGAAGACAAACTCAATTCCAGCTGTGATTCCTGGGGGCAACGAAGTATTTGCAGCCACTCGA
>JAINUG010000636.1:0-5000 GCA_029706075.1 Aldrovandia affinis | reverse complement strand
AATGAGCCCCCAAAGTGAACAGCTAGTGAGTCAATTCCATAGTTTCTGTTTTGTATGTTTCAGACTCCAATAAATCTTTTCACACATCTTTGCCACCGAGCTGATATGGATTTGACCCCCTTCCATTAATCAGCCAAGTATTTAGGCTTCTTCAGTCCATCTTTTTAATCTGTGGTGATACAATTCACAAAGTTTCTTCATTCCTGTAAAGGGCAGAGAGTTTCACAAGACTATAATTAAAAAGGCATCTGTGGAGCATATTAGCCTTGACGTAGTAACCTAATGCTAATAATACAACACCTTTTGTTTGTTTTGATAGAATATAAACCATCTAACTAATTGTGTTTTTAAATATATAAATCAAGTGCATATACTGTAATTATTTTTACAATTTAAAATATGGTAACCTCAATATACCCATACTATTTTGACCACTAAAAAGTGATACCAGAACAAAGGCTAAAGGGATGGCTAGGCGCTACGTCATCATATTCCAAAACGCCCCTTCCGTGTCCTGTTGCTTCCAGGCGGGATATTCAAAGGCAGTGAAATGGTGCAGTGCTGTGTCCCGTGTTGCAGCAATAGAAATGATGTCAACAAAACAGTCTCTTACTACCGCTTTCCTCCCGACGACAAAGAGAAGAGAAGGTGGCTGAAGTTTATACGGTAAGTTGGATCTCAATGATGAACAATAACAGTTAACAGGCAGGCTAGCGCCAGGCAGGCTAAACAGGCTAGCGCCTGTAGTACTAGCTAGGCTAACGTTACTACGGTAGGTACTAGTTAGGTAACGTTAGCTAGCGCTAAACTTAGTTTACATAACGTTACCTGTCTATATAACGTTGAGGCAAAAATGATAAAGTGTGTGTGAGACTGTGTGCGAGACTGTGTGCGTGTGTGTTTTGGTGGACATTGGACAGCAAAGCAGAACATGCATTGCAGTTAGCCAAATAGCTGACGTTAGCCCCCTTCTTTGCCAAACAGAATTTATCACTCTCGTTTCCAGAGCTGATAACGTTATCGTTAAGTCACTATCTTGTGATAGTAACATGGTCGTGGTGTGAATTACCTCTAAATGAAAGTCTTTTTGGATGACACAACAGTAATATTCCCTATGCTAACACAAGAAGAAGGATGGCAAGGTACTTGCCTTCACCTCCTATCCCTCAACCTGTACCTGAATGAAAATAACTTGGCTAACCCTCACCCTAAACACTGCTAAGACAGCCAGCAACGTCCTGTGTTTACATTAGGCTACATAACTAGCTAGCGCTAGGCTACCAACCCTAACTTCACTAACCTGTCTGGTGCTTGTAAGACATTTCCAGTGTGTAGTATTTACATCAGAAAAACGTGTAAAATTGTCTGTTACGTTGTCAACTAACCACTTTTTCTAACATAGCTAATAAACACTAGCTAACGTTATCCGGTACGGCAGGCAGCTAACTAGCTAGCTTTATTGCTAACACCCTGTCTCACCTCAACCTCATAGCTCTTCTTTTTCATTGAGGCCTGGACTTTCCCAGTTAAAGTTCCACCTGGCATTAAACTAACATTTATAACTCGGTTTGAGTTATACGAGTTGAGACCCTTTTTCACAGACTTTGAGAAGTCAGCGAAGTAGGATGTCAGTGAAAGGTTCTGAGGGCCACCAGTTTCCATGCCTGCCTGAGGAACGGCCCCTAGGGTATCAATAAAGTTATTTAGTTTGACTTGTTCGGTTTCAGCTCTGAAGATTCAATGGGATGGGTGCTCAAAAATGGGCAGATGGCTCCGACTTGTGGACAAATTTAAGCACTGCACCGGATTCCCATTTTTATCATGACCGTTTTTGGGCTGTGAAAACTCTTATGTAGCGGTCTCCCTGGTGCTTTAAACGTGAGAAATCTTAGCTAGCTAGATGCCCCCATGTCCCTTCTCATTAACCAGGTCACTGACTGTCCAAAACGGCCTATAAATATGTCTAAAACTACGCAGAAAACTGACATTTTCCCATGGACATTTTATCCAGTGTTTTGCCCCAAAAGTGTCAAAACCTACCAGTCAAAGAGCCTTCTCGGCCCCCATGTAAATTAAATAATGAAAATAAAAATAATAATAATAATAATAATAGCAATAATAATAAAATAATATTAATTAATTAGCAGCAGCAGCTAAGTCATTAAAATGTACAAATTGTGCTAAGCTTATTACAGCATTTTTTTAAATTACGAGTCATAAATAATGTATTGGTAAAGTTTCATAATTTTACACATATTAGATTGTGTAAATGAACAGACTCTCATGAATGCAGTCAGCCCTTTAAACCTGTTTGCACAGAAATATAAAAATGTCAACAAACCCCAGCAATGGCCCTCATCTACGAAACTACATTTGATCATAATTTCATCGTTTGCAGAGTAAAAGCATGCACTGTACTGGGTGAACTGCGTGTGTCTAATCATATGGCTCCAGCAAGATGTGCTTTGAATAATATGCCTCCTTGTAAATCTTAAGCAGATATGTTTTACAAGTACGATACGATACGATATGATATACTTTATTTGTCCCCGTGGGGAAACTTGTCTTTAGCTGTCAGTAGCTGTTTCACAGTAATTACACATGTAACAAAAATAGAAAAGAGTGCCTCAAAAGAGCAGCATCAATCAAATAACAGATTCTGTACAACAACATTATACATATCTACACATTCTCATCAACACAATACATCTGCACATTCACATTGTTTCATACACATTCAGAAAGGTGTAATGGCAGTGAAGACATGTTGCACAAATGCACAAAGAAGGACCATTCTTGGTGCTTCCACTTACATTCAGTTTCTTTCTTCTTTGAACCTGCAGCTATGTTCATATTTTACATGTGGCTTATCTCCAGGGTATGTTGGAAGGTGAATTTCATAACCCAATAGAATGGGATTCAAAACTGAGAGATTACAGAACTGTGCAATTGACAGTAGAGAAAGGTGCTCACAGTAAATCTCACAATATGCTTTCTTCTCGAAAAATAACTGAAAATGCAAAAATCCCGCTGTTGCGTTTCTGTGAATTCCGGTCACAGACACGGTTCAAATCCCGCTGCCTCGGCTCCAGTGAGAGGAGGGAGGGGAGTTTCTTTGCCTCCAAAATGCGGAAAAACCCAATCGTTCCATACCTGTAAGAACAGACAGAGATTGAGTGAGACAGACAGTCTACAAAGAGCAGTGTGGGAACTCTGCCTTTTGACAATGAGAGTTCCACGCCACATATACATATACACACACACACACACACATGCTGTCACAACTTCACACAGTGACACAGTTCAGCTGAGCAGGACTGATCTGTGTGTTTATCCTTTACACTCAGTAGTAACTGAATGGGTGAATGGCTTTTTTTGAGGACAGACATCAGAAAGAATGGCTGTAAATGACTAGTTTGAGTCTGGGCCACATGGTTAGCAGACTATGACCAGGAGTCTGCAGCGGTGGGACAGCCACCTAGCTAGCCAGATATCCTGGACAGGAGCACCCAGATGGTCTGTTCCCAATCTGACTAGAACAGTTATATTTGAATACATGAATCTGACTAAAAAGTGGAACATAAATTAACATTTTTAAATTTCAATTCAAGGTTTTTAAATTTGAATTACAGACCCCAAATAGCATATTCAACTTTCGTTTTACTTTCAATATGAATATGAAAAACCAAGTTTAATATGAATGAGAATTTTTACATTTGGAATGGACAAATTGAATATGATAAATTACAGTCAATTAGTGCAAGTTGTGAAATATGAATTGTATAATTCAATTTATGCATTAAAAAGTTGTACAATTCAAATGAAAAATGTCAGATACAGATTAAATTATTTTTGGGACTTATGTCACTCAACAAGCATGCTGTGTGTGTTCCCTGTGTGGGGCATAGCAGCAACTACAAAAAAATTTGTTCAATCTTTTTGTTTTGTTCAACTTTCAGCAGAATTTTCTTCACAGACCTTCTGTATGGGGAATACTTTGTAATAAATCAGCTCTAAAATCTAATTGTACAGGGAAAACCTCTGCTCTTAGTTACAACATCTTTATTTCAATATATAATTTGAATAATGACCTCACCGTCTCCAATTTAAATGTAAACAATACACAGTCTGTACTAACACCAGTGTGTATAAAAAACAGAAACACAAAGTTTACAGAGTGGATCATTTTGTACCAGGAAGGGCCCAGAGACACCACAGTTTACACCTGGTTCCCTTTATACCCTAGGAAAGGCACATGTAAGCTGGAAGCTCTGGCATTTAAAAAAAGATTGATTATCAAATTCTTCATCCTGGAGCCTGTAGGCCTCTGACTTGCTCCATTAAAACAACTTGGAAACACACGCACACACACACACACACACACACACACACACACACTCATTCACACTCACTCACACACACGCACGCACGCACGCAGACACACACACACACACACACACACACACATACATGTACACACACTCACTCACATATAAACATACACATACACATGTACATACACACAGACACACACACACACACACACACACACAGGTAGAATTAAAGGTGCTGCTTACTACTTCTAAAGCACTTCATGGCCTTGGACCTTCATACTTGCAGGATCTGACTGAACCTTCTGCGCTCAGCAAGTGCTGATCTCTTGGTGACGCCTCACAGCCGTTTAAAAACAGTCGGGGGAAGAGCTTTTAGCTGTTCTGCACCTCGTCTCTGGAACAATCGGCTCTTTTGAATCAGGGTCTTAAGACTTATCTGTTCTCGTGTGCCTATTCCTCCTAGTTTGGATTTTTAACTGATATTAATTTTAACATTTTCTTGTAAAGCGCTTGTGTCTATTCTTAGCTTATTCAGATATATTTGTTTATTTTTTTCACTTTGACTTATTTATTGCTTTTTTTAAATTGTATTTTCTCTTTGGAAAGCACCCTGGGTTGTTCACAAGAAGAGCGCTATATAAGAGCTTTTTGTCTTGTATTGCACGT
>JAINUG010000635.1:30000-102215 GCA_029706075.1 Aldrovandia affinis | reverse complement strand
AGAGATTTTATCTCAATAGCTCTGTGTCTAATGATCGGTACGTATGAAGTCACTTTTTCCACCCTCTTCCTGTTTTATTAGCTACATTAATATTCCTGGCTTGGTTGCTATTTAATATGCTATCTAGTGAGCTAACTGATTTGCTATCTGCTTTACATAGCTAGCAAGCTTATTTAGAAACGATAAAATATCTTTATTTATTTGTAGTACAGGCTAAAATGTATTACTTTGTGTGGCATATTAAGGTTAATATATGTATGTATAATTGTCAACCTGGTCATGTTTTAAAAGAAAAAGGATAAACCCTGTTTAGAGGAATGTATTAATGCATTGCTATAAAGAACTGCATTTCCCATGGTTCTGAGGGGTCAAAGGTTAGAGAGGAAGGAGAAGATGGTACAAGTGCTTTTGAAATGCAGGCTGATATTATTGTGTGGATGTGTAATAGCATAGATAACGGGAAGTTTATAGAATTTACTTTAAATTCTTATCTCATATTAGCTAGCGGAACGGCTGTGTTTTGGAGTAAAACTACGAGTATGTTAAGTTTGTTCAAGAGGACTGTCACTGCTAATGCCTCGGACGCCATCGCCACTGGCTTTGCCCCGTGACTGCCCGTGAGGACAGCGCGGTAGATCTCGATGCTCCTCATCAAGAACGTACTTTTATTTCCCCCGGTGTTGGTAACGCACTAATCATCAATCATTGTTGTCGCCGTTTCCAACGTTTTCAGTTGTGCACAACTTTTATTTTCGCGGAGATACGTTTCTTTCCACGCATACCAACTGCGTTAAAACACTCCCGTGGGTGAACTGTAATTGTGAGTGTGTGTGTGAGAGTGTGTGTGTGTGTGAGAGTGTGTGAGAGTGTGTGAGTGTGTGTGAGTGTGTGTGTGTGTGTGAGAGAGAGAGAGTGTGTGTGTGTGTGTGTGTGTGTGTGTCGTCGCGCGCCAGTGGGTTGTTTGGACACGCTCGCGCAGTCATTCCTTCCCCCCCCTCATTGGCTCTCTCGCGCGCACATCTCATCAAGCGCGCCGCCGTCATTCATACAGATCTGTTTGGGGTTAGAGAATATTAAGGAGCTCCGCTTTATTTGATCTTACTGAGGGCACTCATGTTAAAGAGTAAATACTTGTTGCTAGTTCAAACAAAAACATTTAAAAGGTTAATGAAGATTTAAGCTTTATGCGGTTTTCATATAGACATATTGAGTTTGATTTAAGACCATTATAAGACATTTGAAGTGTCTTGGGAATTCACTTGGCCATTCGCTTCTAGATAACTAGCCTAGCTAGCTAACGTGTGCTAATTTACCTCAGAAGCAGGTAACGCAACGCAGATTTACTGGGTTTGACGACCGAAAGTATAGATGATCTTTTTGTTTGTTTGTTAACTATTTAGAAGAAACATACCGAGCTAAACGCCTTCTCAGAATGAGAGACATCGTGTCTCGTGCAGTTACAGCGCTTGTCCACTGAACTGGATATGAGCTCCACCAGCTCCTGTAACAGGATGGATCCTGTATGGCGACACAGCTGCGCATGCGCTGGCCACGGTCGCTCCAGATGACGGCTGCCGAAGGCGACACTCAGCCCACAGTGTCACACACCGGACATCCAGAGCGACTTGCACAGTTTCACATTTCTTTACATGTATTAAAGCTCGATATTTACTATTTTACCATGCCGAGCAGAAGCCATAATCGTCCCAAATCAGAAAATTATAATCTGGGCCGGATGTGTCTAGCCAGAGTTTGCCCGAGCCTGTATTGCCTCAGAACCAAGAATCATGAATCAAGAATCATGCTACGCCACCGAACCGTGACTCTAGACGTGATATTCCCCGATCCCGAGTCGGAACCAGAGCTGGACTGGCTATATAGTCTACCGGGCAAATGCCCGGTGGGCCGGTCTAGTTTTGGGCCGGTAGGGCCTCGGTAGGGCCGGTAGAATCATTTTATATATATTATACCACGGACCGGGTGTTCGAGGGGCGCAATAAATTTTCGCGCATATAAACGAACTGGTCTCAGCTTATTTCCCCCGTCGACAGATTTATTCGCGCAGCAGCACTTCCGGTCGACAGAAAATGCGGCGCTCGCACCGGGTGCCGGGCCGGTCTGAGCGCGAAATGGCAGGGCCGATTTTTTCTCCCAGTCCAGCCCTGGTCGGAACTCAGACGGGCTCGGGTCACTCAGTGTGTTAACTGGGTTAAATATACTTCATTTAGTCATGCGTACGCCACGCCAGCAGCATTGTCCACATACTCCACTGCGTACGTTTTGTCTGGATGTTTAAAAGCTATATCCACTCATTTGGCTTGATTTTAAGTGAACGGGTCAATTTGACCCTGAACAGAAGAGGTGTCTCATCTCTATTTATCAACATCACCTGATGGAAGAAAAAAAAAAGTTTGAAAATGTAAAACATAATAAAAAATATTTTATGTTATGCAAAACTAATGTATTTTATATCTAGGTTTTTCCAATGTACAGAAAAATGTGTTTGAATGTGTATTTTTTGTGAAAAATTAGTGAATTATCCTAATGGAACCATGATCTGTGAGGTGAATAACACAATTGCACTAAATGCTGATTGAATTGATAGTAATAAAAGGTACAAACAATGTTTATCAGGATTCTGGGGTTTCTGACAATTTTTGGATAATTAAACATGCACTGGGTCACATTGACAGACACATTACAGAAAAACGAATATAACATGAGGGTTAAATACAGGTCTGTTGCACTACATTCATTTCGCCAGCAGATGGCAGTGTCCATTCTCATATGAAGCTCCGAGTATTGAACCCATTTTCAACAGTGTCGATAACACGCAATGCCTCAGAAAGCTCCATTTCACGTCCATCACTACTCAACAGTATGTCACACCCCACATCAAGTCTTTTCTTCACAGTTGAAACTGAGACTTCCTTACTTCGACCAGTGTTAAGCTGTGCTTGAAGCTGTTGTCCTGTGAGCCGCCTATCACGCAAGCTGTTGACTCAGAAACTTGTCTTCTGATTTTGTTGTGGCTTTTGGTCTGCCAGACCTTTTCCTGTCAGACTTTCCTCCAGTTTCCTAGTGCCTTTTGATGGTGTAGGAAACTACTCACTGCCAAAACATTTACATTATTTTTCAGTTTTTGGTAACCTCTGGCAGTTTACTGCTTACCTTTGTACCATTTCAGGTTATTCACTGGACTTGAACTGCTTAAATTTCAGTAAAAACTGGAAAATGGGGGTGTTCTAAAACTTTTGACCGGTAGTGTATATTTATTTATTTATAAATGCTCTTCTACCTGATCATGTGCACACTGATGGCCTATCAAAGCAATGTTCTGCTCTCCTGGAAACCTTAAATCTGATGCAATATATTCCATCACCAAAGCACATTAGGGGCACACTCTAGATCTAGTTATGGCGCTAGGGGTATCCACTAGTGATGGACTTTTATTCCGGTTAGCTTCACAGATCATTTTTTCACTCTTTTCAAATTGATCTGCCCCTTCATGCTGCTATGGCTGAAACAATGGTGCTTTGACTAAGACGTCTTTTGGACCCAGCTAAACTATCTGCCATGGTTACTGACTCTGCACTGAATGGTGTCTTGTCAATATCAGTTGATGAGGTAGTTGACCTATACAACTCTACTCTTTACAATATAATACAGGCAACAGCACCACTCCGTACCTGGTATACTAATGAACTGAAAGGGCTTAAAACGAAGGGACGCTGTTTGGAGCAGAAGTGGAGAACAATCAGGGCTCTGTATCGACTTAGAAATATGGAAATCTCATGTACAGCTATATCAGAAAGCACTGACTAATGCTAAAACATCTTATTTGTCAGCCCTCATTGCATCGGGTAAAAATAGTTCAACTGCTTTGTTTAATACAAACTTCTGAACCCAAAAGTGACGATGCCTATGCAGGATGAGAAGTGCGAATTGTGAAAAAATGTTAATGATAAAATTGAGGCGATTAGGATTCAAATGTATTCTGCTTCCTGTATTTCTGTGGGGCCCAGTGAAATTGGGACTAGTGGTGCCAGTTTCACAGAATTGTCATCAGTCATCAGAGGCAGAGGTCAGTGGAGTAATGTTGAGAATTAACTCCTCTACCTGCAGGTTAGATCTTTGGCCCACCTGGCTCATTAAGGAATGTCTCCCTGCTTTGGCTCCAGTCTTACATTGTGAATGCTTCACAGAAATCTGGAAGAGCTCCCTTTGTTTTAAAACTGGCTGTGATTAAGCCACTCCTGAAAAAACACAGCCTCTCTCTAGAAGAAATGGGGAACTATAGGCCCATCTCCAACATCCCATTTCTAGAAAAAAATGTGGCAGACCAACTTCGACTACCTTCATGGAAGTGGCATGTTGGAGAAATGTCAGTCTGGCTTCCGTTCTGGATATAGCACTGAGACTGCTTTGATAAGGGTCAGCAACGACCTACGGTCAGTTGATTCTGGTCAGCGATCTATTTGAATTCTACTGTTGCTTGTTGGCTCCAGGCACGGCTTGACTAAGTTGCCATGTATAGACATCCCATTTGATGGCCATTCTCTGAAACAGTTGAAACCTGTAAGAAACCTGGGAGTATAATGGACCCTGAGCTGTGCCTGGATGCCCACATTCTTCCTTACACTTGCGCAATATTGCGAAATTGAGACCAATTCTGTCAGAGAAAGATGCAGAAATGCTGGTGCATGCCTTTGTAATGTCTAGGCTGGATGATTGTAATGCCTTTCGTTGGTTTACCAGACTCTTCATTGCAGCGGCTTCAACTAGTGCAGAATGCAGCAGCTAGAGTGCTCACCAACACACGCCGCACAGAGCGCATCACTCCTGTCCTCAGGACATTGCACTGGCTCCCTGTTACATTCAGGGTTGAATTGAAGGTGTTGCTCACTACTTATAAAGCATTTCATGGCCTTGGACCGTCATACTTGCAGGATCTGATTGAACCGTATGCTTCCAGCTGCAATCTGTGCTCAGCCAATGCTGATCTCTTGGTGATACCTCAGTCATTTAAAAACAGTTGGGGGAAGAGCTTTTAGCTGTTCGTCTCTGGAACTCAATTCCAAGCCATATCAGAGGTGCAGCTACAACCGGCTCTTTTAAATCAGGTCTTAAGACTTATTTGTTCTTGTGTGCCTACTCCTCCTAGTTTGGACTTTTAGCTGATTCTGATTTTATTATATATATTATAATAATAATTATATTATATTATTATATATACTTTATATATTTCTTTCTCTTTATAAAGCACCCTCGGTTATTCTCAAGAACAGCGCTATACAAGAGCTGTTTGTATTGTATTGTATATAGGGCCTGTAGAAATTCCTGACTTCGTGACACGCACACGCTCACTCACACACACACACACTGGAGAGGGTGTACTGCATCATACCTTCTGGCTGAAGGGCCACTTGAGCAGAGCGTCATATTTGCCCCTCATCACCATGAAGAAGAGGGAGAGGTGTGTCCCGCGACCCGTCCCGTCTCCGTTCAGGTACAGCTGGAGACTCATCTTGTAGCCGTGAAAAGTGGGACCAATAAAATAAAATCCTTCCATTTCTGCCAAAATAAAAACTATTTTTAGTTTACTATGGTGTGACATTTTTAAGTGCATTTCCCAGCCAGGAAAATATAACATTCCTCAGAGTGATAATTTCAAAGCCTCGTGATGTTTCAGAATGTGGCCTTGGTCTAAGCCAGGGGTGTCCAGTGTTATCCAAGAAGGGCCAGTATGAGTGCAGGTTTTTGTCTATGAGACGCAGGTTCTCTACATTAATTAACTGCCATTACCACTGTTCACGTTTAAAACTATAATAGCAATAAAACAATTTTTTAAAAACAACGAACCTTTCTTTCCCTGTGCTACAGGTATGGTATGCAGCTGCCAACAATGATGTCTATTACTGTATTACTACACTGATCTCTTGCACGAACCATGATTAATCTTACCATGTATAAATGCACCTGTTGTAAGTTCCACTTAGTGTCTGAGTGTCTGCTAAATGTCTAAAATGTAAATATAAATGATTCAACAAATCAAGGTCTTGATTGAAGGCAAGGCAAGGCAAGTTTATTTATATAGCACATTTCATACAACAGTGGCAATTCAAAGTGCTTTACACAGAGCATAAAAATACAGAATAAGGAGAATAAGTAAGAAAATACAAATAAATGTATATAGAATAAAAATGAGATATAAAAAGTAAAAGAGTAAAACAAAGTGCATTGCACATAAAAATAATTGGTAAGAAAATACAAATAAGTGTATATGTAATACAATTAAGATATAAAGAGTAAAATAGTAAAATCAAAGTGCTAGAATTTAATCGTAGATACTGCAAAACATGAAGGTTTTAAGCCTGGTTTTGAATATATTTAGAGTTTGGGCCTGTTTGAGTTCTTCAGGGAGTTTATTCCAGATGCATGAGGCAGAGTGACTAAAAGCTGCTTCACCATGTTTTGTTTTCACTCTTGGAGTGTTTAATAGACTGGTCTCAGATGACCTTAGGGGTCTAGCTGGAATGTAGGGTGAAAGGAGGTCTGATATGTATTTTGGCCCAAGACCATTTAGTGATTTATAAACAATTAGGAGTACTTTAAATTCAATTCTCTGACAGACTGGTAGCCAGTGTAGAGATCTGAGAATTGGTGTGATGTGTTCAAATTTGTTAGTTTTAGTTAAGACTCTAGCAGCGGCATTTTGGACAAGCTGCAATTTGCGAACAGCCCCTTTAGATAGGCCTGTCAGAAGACCATTACAATAATCAAGCCTACTCTAAATAAATGCATGGATGAGCTTTTCAAGATCTTGTTTAGACATGAAACCGCTAATTCTTGCTATGTTTTTCAGGTGATAGTAGGCTGATTTAGTTATTGAGTTTATGTGGCTGTTAAAATTTAGATCGGAGTCTAGAATTACACCAAGATTTCTGACCTGGTTTTTAGTCTGAAGAGAGAGAGAATCAAGGTGGGGAATCAGAAACTTCTGATTTTGTTGTGGCTTTGGGTCTGCCAGACCTCTTCCTGTCAGAGTTTCCTCCAGTTTCCAAGTGCCTTTTGATGGTGTAGGAAACTACTCACTGACACCTTGGCCTTCTTTACAATTTCTCTAAAGCAAAGACCTACACTTTTAAGGGTTATAATGGTCTGTCTGTCTTCCTTTGTTAATTGCCTTTTTCTCGCCATTATGATAGCAATATACTACTTCCTGCAGTGCAATATTGTCCAAATAATGCTTCAGAGGGTGTAGTAACCCAGTCTGTTCCAACACTGCTTTTATACAAACAGAGGGTTTGTAAGTAATCAACAAAATTTGGGACACCTGTAGGAATTGTTTGCATAAACTTTCAAAGCTTAATTGACTTCCATTGCTGCAGAATGGCCGTAAGTTGTTAACCCATTACTACAAAAGGGCCTGTTTTTGGTAACCTAAACTTTATTTTTTTAACCTAGCAGTTTACCGCTTACCTTTGTACCATTTCAGGATATTCACTGGACTTGAAGCCAAATACAAAATGATGCCTTTACTGTAGTGGTCCTGATTTATCATTTTGACTTGAATGCGTACATCGTATATGATATAAATGAGAAACTGTAGTCAAGTAACAAAATATTTAAAAAAATAATACATTTTATTTCCACATTGTACTATCTGTATTCAAAAATCACCTTATACCATCTTATAATGCTTCAGTTTATATTCACCATTGTGAAATCAAAGCCTGACTTCTGTACCAGGTAGAATGCATACTGCAAAAACAAAAACATTGTAACTGACTTGGAAAATATATTCTATTAAAGAAAACATAAATTAAGTAGAACCCTCTCACCATCACAACGAAGACCCCACAATCCAGCCCTCCACTTTGTTCTGGAACACCCTGTACAAATCATAACAAGAATAAAGACATTTAATCAAAGGTGGACATTAACAAAGTATAGAAGAGTCTGTAAAAGAGGGTTTTGTTTAATTGATGTTTTACGTGGAGGTCACGGTTTGTTGCAATGGTCCATGGTGCCTCTTCAATTTGACTTGCCAGAGACTTGTTGAGGTATAAACAAATATGTTACCAACAGGTGTTGATGTACATCAAGACTGCAAAATCCTGAACAATACAAAGATCTTAATTCATTTGCCCCTCTGTGGAATACATTATAATTTGCTCTGTAATATATGTGAATTCTGCGGTGGGAGACAATGTCCATGACTGTAACTCACCAGATACCTTTAATCTGATGAAAAAGCAAGATATTTTGGTAATACATACATTTACAAGTAAAACAATTGCAACACCATTAATAATAGTGAGGTTACTCCAAAGCAGGGCAAATGAACAGATGAATGTAGTGCCGTGAAAAAGTATTTGCCCCCCTCCTGATTTCCTCTATTTTTGCATATTTGTCAAACTGAATGGATTTAGATCTTCATACAAAATGTAATATAAGACAAGGAGAACCCGAGTAAACACAAAATACTGTTTTTAAATGATTATTTCATTTATTGAAGGAAAAAAGTTATCCAACACCCATATCACCCATGTGAAAAAGTAATTGCCCCCTGAACTTAATAACTGGTTGTGCCACCCTTTGGCGGCAACAACTGCAATCAAACGTTTGTGATAACTGGCAATGAGTCTTTTACATCGCTGTGGAGGAGTTTTGGCCCACTCTTTTTTGCAGAATTGTTTTAATTCAGCCACATTGGAGGGTTTTCGAGCATGAACTGCCTGTTTAAGGTCATGCCACAGCATCTCAATCGGATTTAAGTCCGGGCTTTGACTAGGCCACTCCAAAACCTTCATTTTGTTTTTCTTGAGCCATTCAGAGGTGGACTTGCTGGTGTGTTTCGGATCATTGTCCTGCTGCATAACCCAAGTGCGCTTTGAGCTTGAGGTCACGAACTGATGGCCGGACATTCTCCTTCAGGATTTTCTGGTAGAGGGCAGAATTCATGGTTCCATCAATTACGGCAAGTCGTCCGGGTCCTGAAGCAGCAAAGCAGCCCCAGACCATCACTCTACCATCTCCATGTTTGACTGTTGGTATGATGTTTTTATTATAGAATGCTGTGTTAGTTTTACGCCAGATGTAACGGGACTCACACCTTCCAAAAAGTTCCACTTTTGACTCGTCAGTCCACAGAATATTTTCCCAAAAGTTTTGGGGGTCATCAAGATGTCTTTTGGCAAATGTGAGACAAGCCTTTGTGTTATTTTTGGTCAGCAGTGGTTTTCGCCTTGGAACTCTCCCATGGATGCCATTTTTGCCCAGTCTCTTTCTTATTGTGGAATCATGAACACTGACATTAACTGAGGCAAGTGAGGCCTGCAGTTCTTTAGATGTTCGTCTGGGGTCTTTTGTGACCTCCTGGATGAGTCGTCGATGCGCTCTTGGAGTAATTTTGGTAGGCCGGCCACTCCAAAGAAGGTTCACCACTGTTCCAAGTTTTCTCCATTTGTAGATAATGGCTCTCACCGTGGTTCGCTGGAGTCCCAAAGCCTTAGAAATGGCTTTGTAACCCTTTCCAGACTGATAGATGTCAATGTTTCTCATCTGTTCTTGAATTTCTTTAGATCGCGGTATCATGTGCTGCTTTCTGAGATCTTTTAGCTTACTTCACTTTGTCAGACAGGTTCTATTTAAGTGATTTCTAGATTCAACAGGTCTGGCAGTAATCAGGCCTCGGTGCGGCTTGTGAAATTGAACCCAGCTTTCAAAAAAATGTGGTTAATCGGTTGATTTATTAAGGGGGGGCAATTACTTTTTCACATAGGGCCAGGTAGGGTTGGATAGCTTTTTTCCCTTAATAAATGAAATCATCATTTAAAAACTGCATTTTGTATTCACTCAGGTTATCTTTGTCTAATATTAAAATTTGTTTGATGATCTGAAACATTTAAGTGTGACAAATATGCAAAAAAAGAAGAAATCAGGAAGGGGGCAAATACTTTTTCACGGCACTATCTAGTTAGTAACTGAACTTTACAGAATAGAACACATGCAATGGCAACACAGTATGAAAACTGAAAACACAGAACTGCAAGTCCCACATTTAGAACTTCATGGAACCATGGAACAGGTTCAGAACAATATCATCACACTTAGAAGGTAAAACCTGAATGTGTCTAAGCATCTTCCCAAAGCAAGACTATGTTTGCCTTGCTCATGTTAAGAGAAACATAGAGTCCAAGACAAAAAGCTTTCTCTGCCTTGGTCTCATCATCTGTGAAAACAGCACATGTACATTTACCTCACATGAGCAGAATTACACACTCCATTCTCTGTAAGGTTAGTCAACACAGACGCAGTGTATGAAAGCATAGCATTAAGGAATGAATGAAAATGTTGACAAATGTATCATCTTCATTTGTAAAATCTGAATGGAATTACTCTTATGCTTTACTTATCAATTGCTATAATACTGTTTACATAAGTACTAAGATATTTATAGATGATTTTATGAATTAGGTTCAGAACCTATGCAGTTCTTACACAAAGTATCCAATGTCCTGGAATGCAAACAGGCAGTATCACAGCATCCTTTGAATAAATATTGTCCTTTCAACAAAAAGATGGTTTGTTACAAGATGTATAAACAAACAAGCATTAAATCAATTAAACAAGCAAAACTAACTCTCAAAAACGGTTTGATATTCACTCATTACCGGTAAAGCCTGGAAAGGATCCAAGAGTAGCGTTGGCAGCCAAGTTGAAACAACTGTACTTTTGATGCTGAGGACATCTCTTCCCTATAAAACAATGTGTAAGATCAGAATGTATAAACAAAAGAACTAAAACTCTGTCCTCTTTCTTTTTGGTCTGTTTTTATGAGCAAAGGCATTATCTTACTTGACTCAATGCAATCTTGCAAATGGCCTCAAAGCAGCTGTCTATGACCTGTTGGGGCAATTGAAGAACAAAGGGGGGGATCTGACAACAATGAATGAGAATTGGAGAAATTCAGTGCCCATGCAAACACACACACACACACACACAAAGCCACAAAGAGCTTTGTTCTTTGTCCAGAACATTGTCCAACTGGCGAAATATATATATTTTTCTTCTGTTGTCAATCATACAGTATGTTCAAATGACAAAAAGCACATTTTTGGAATTGTTGTAACATACCAGTCTTTTTTTTGAGAGATGCAATGGTCTGCTCCAACAGGCTCTTTTTGCTGCAACGTTCTCCAAGCGTGTGATGTCCTCATGTACAGCGTCACTCCTGCAGGATTGGCCGCTTAAAGAGATGGAGAAAGCGCATCCAATAGGTGAGAGAAGAGATGATGATTAGTACTTAGTCTAACTATTCACTCACATGTACTTATATCTACATTATTTCTCTTAGGTTTATAAACTGAATTAATTTAGAGCTGCAGGATACATTGAGGTCAAATGCTCTGACATTGTAGGTTGTGACTAGCTGAAACTGTGAACATGTTTCTGATTGGATAACAACTTGGATGGACAGCATCAACAAATACTAATGGTGCGTTCCAAGCAACTCGTAACTCGTGTTTTTTCCCACTTCTACGCGTGAAATGACGCTGAACGCGTAGTCAAACTCGTAACTTCCCACCTGTGAACTCGCATTTGAGATCGATGTACTCCCAACTCACGACTTTGACGTCACACAGCGTCACACAGCATCACACAGCATCACACAGCATCAAAACGAATATGGCATCTACAGTAACTGAGGTTCTTGTGAATGGTAAGAAATCGACAAAAGATAACTTTAGGGCAACATTAAGTAAATTTGCACGTTGTAATCAAAATTACATACACACGATTATGTACTGCAATCTGATGTGTATGAAATATGGCACGATAAGAAATAGCTAGTGCTAGCTAGCTAGATATCATTAGCTACTACGGTAAACCTGAACTTGACCTAGCCCACGGTCCGCCATTTTGGTTGTTTATGTTTCTATTGGTTCCTGGGCAAGTTACGTCAGAATCCGTGACTTTGCCCTGGACGCCTACGAAGTCGTAAGTCGTGACTTTAGGTGGGAAAAACACGAGTTACGAGTTGCTTGGAACGCACCATTAACATGCTTTCTTCAGATTCCTCTCTGCTGACACGCCCACTCCTCTTATGTCTGACAGACTTTACTTTCTTCTTTACTCTACTTTCTTTCAACACGCCCCTTTGCTTTAGACACGCCCCTTTGTGTACAGGTGTATATATGTGATTGTGTGTGTGTGTGTGTGTGTGTGTGTGTACAGGTGTATATATGTGTGTGTATGTGTGTGTGTGTACAGGTGTACAGGTGTATATATGTGAGTGTGTGTGTGTGTGTGTCTGTGTACAGGTGTATATGTGTGAGTGTGTGTGTGTGTGTGTGTGTGTGTACAGGTGTATATATATGTGATTGTGTGTGCCTACAAATTTGGCATTCTAAATGTAACCAGGTCAAATGTCAAACGAAGAGCTGGAGTTGGCAGCGTGAGGTGGTTCGGCCACAGGTCCCACCCAGCCAATAGGGTGCGGCGTCCTGCACGAGCTCACGCCTGGCCCCTCCCCTCCTGCAGCAACACTGCTCCTTTCCGCTTTCCCATATCCTACTCCCGACTCCCAACTTAGCTAGATAGCGGATTTTCCCCCGCTCACTCCTTGTCACGATTCAAGCGAGAGGATTAATTTGAGATTTAAGGTAAGATAATTAATTATTGCCGATAAAAAAAGTTATTATGTCAAGTTATGTTTGTTGGCAAGTAGATGAAAGTACCTAGTATTTGATTTCTTAACTTTTTCTGGCTATTTCGTTAGCGACCTTGCCTGGCTATTCCTGTATGGCTCAGGTCGAGCACTAGGTGTGGCTGGAACACTCAGGTTGTGGGTTAAATCTCCACTGGGACCACATATACTGAAACATGTATGCATTCACTACTGTAAATCACTTTGGGTAAAAGCGTCTGCTAAATGGCATATATTAATTAGCAATGTTACAACATTTTGAGATGTAATAAATCTAGCCTGAAACTTTATTTCGTCTGAACTTGCGATCTATGATTTCGAAAGCACTAAACGCGAGTCTGACTCTGAAGTGTAGCGTATGACCAAACCGAGCAATGTTTAATCAAATTTCGGAAACAACATGGAGGATCGAGTTAAATTAACAAGACATTTAATCGCAAACGTATGGTGACAATAAACCCCGACAGCCAATGAAAAGCCTGCATTTTTGGGGGACTTCCTGTAGTCTGTCGTAGTCGGTCGCGCAGGGACACAGACACATCTAGACCGCCGCTGCGCACGGGCATTGCAATAGGCCTAATATGTAGTACTTTCATAGACGTATTCATACTTTTAGTTATTGTTCCTGGTTAGTAGTCTATTAACAGACTGTGGCAACACATTTCCTGTAAAGGACAATAAAGAATCGATCTAACGACCACAAGCTAACGGCTATAACCGGAAAAAACGCTATTGCCGGCTGAGGTGACGTTAGGCTATACAAAATATAACAAAAATGTTTTGTCGTAAATAGTTTCTTTTGTGAAATATTGCTAGATATAAGGTTTTAACTGTGTTTCAAAACAGTGTTGTACTCACTAGAGTTCGTGTTATTGGATAACTTCGCTGTGCTGTGATACATAATCGTTAATTTTATATGCTTGATCAAATTTGTAACGGCGATTAATCGATCATCGATTATTCATTAACATCCCTAATTGTTATCCCATTTTATGTTATCCTATTTTGTATGTATGAGTATGATATGTATGATTGAGTATGATAAACATTGTAACAGGGGAGCAGCTAGCCTAGCCACAGAAATGCTAGCTGCCCTCCGTTGTACTTCATGTGTAGCATGCTAGGTGGCTAACAGTAACCTAGGAAACTAAGACGTACGATTGTTGGTTGTGTGGTGGTTTTCGCGACATGCCATGATCCTTTACGACATGCCAAACTAACATACCGACGGTCGTTAGTTTACGTCTTTAGTGGTTCTGTGTGGCTCAGTAGGTGGAGCATAGCAACGCTTAGGTTGTGGGTTCCATTTACACTTGGACCACATATACTGAAACATGTATGCATTCACTACTGTAAGTGACTTTGGGTAAAAGCGTCTGCTAAATGGCATATTATTATTATTTAGCAAGTTTTGGCAGCTGAGCTAGTTATCCCGCTGCCGATAGCTGTCTTTTGTTGGCCAGCTAACGTTAGATAGTTTATCTGTAGCCAACGTTAGGTATTGTAACTGCTGTAGACGGCCTCCCCGCGGGTGCATGCGAAGGAGGTGAAAGTCTGTGCGTCAACCAGGCAGTTGTTCTTCATGTCAACTAATAGTCCATGAGCGCATAGAAAGTCTGCGCCAAGGAGGGGGAAAGCGATAGATGCAACCACAAAGTCCCAAATGAACCGTTGACCCCGAAACACAACTCCACTGACCGCACGCCGTAGGAGTGGATTGGGCTGCCGTCGGCGGTTGCTAACTGCGGCCCGTGCTCCCCGCTCATGATGTCCATCTCCGAGCGGGAATGACGCTCCTCTGCGCGCCTGTATCACAGAGGAACCTGCGGTTGGAGATGGTGTCACGGATAAAAGCAGCCTGCTAGAGTCACCAGCGCTCAGGGCCACTACCGAGCGCCGGCCTTCCCGTTTCCCGCTGGATTGAAGTTGCAGGGGATCAGGCACTGTTTAGCTTTGGTGCCAAACCTGGAGTGGTAAAAGCAGAGACCCGCCGTTGCTCCACGCTGGTCAGGGGGCATGTAATTGTCCCTGGCCGCTGTGCGATAGACTGGCGGTGGGGCGCTGATGGTGGGAGCGAGCAGGTCTGGAGATGGGCGCTGAGTGGCCAGGAAGAACCGGTCCGCCTCTTCAGCAAGGGCGCGGGGAGGCCGTCTACAGCGGGCTGTCTAGCTTGCTTTCGGAGAAGATGTTGAACCTACTGGGTAGGGAGAAACCTTGTTTTCTTTTTATGGAACTATTCCTGCGCAACATGCCAACCCGAGTCCAGGTAGCACTGGCCAACACCACCATCACAGAGCCCCGCCCAGCTGGAGGAGGTCGGTACTACCCCGGCGTTCCCCCCTGCCCCGCCTCCTATGCTCCAGTCCTCCTCGGCGGAGCTGGTCTCTGCAGCCACTGCGGGTTCCCCGGTGAGTTCATGCCCAACACGACGGACCCCTGGTCTGCTGCTGTGCAGCGTGCCTCCCTGCTGGACAGCGCCAGGGTCTTTGCCCCAGTCCCCACGACTCAGCACGGCGTCCCTACGTCCCAGGTGCCCCCAGGCTTGCGATCGGCGGGTTATGTGTTCATCCGCCACGCACGCGCGCACCGTGGCCCACTGCAGCCCCCCGCACGACGTCCCGTTTGGGTCCTGGAGCACGGGCCCAAGCACCTGGTGGTGGACATCGGCGGTAGGCCTGAGCATGTTTCAGTGGACCGCGTTAAACTGGCACACCTGGACGTGACCCAGCCAGTGGACTTGGCCATACCCCCTCGCCGGCCGCCCCGGGCCAGCCTGCACCCCCGCTGAGGTGCCTTTGACCTCGGCCGCACCGTCTCTCCCATTACCCCCTGTCACTGTTGCCCCCGCCCCGCCCAGCTGGAGGAGGTCGGTACTACCCCGCGTTCCCCCTGCCCCGCCTCCTATTGTCAGGAGTCGCCGGACGGCTCGTCCGCCCTTATCGCCATGCTGACTTTGTGTATTAAAGCGAATTCTGGGGGCTCATGTGGTGAACACAAACGGGGAACACCGCCCGGAACTATGGGTGGGGGTTGTGGGGTAGGGGGATTATTTGCCGTAGCTCAGGGAAGTTGTTGTTGTTGTTGTCACTGAACGAAATGTTTGTACCTGTTGGTTGTGGGATTTTCATTTGATTAAAAAAAAGGATTAATCGCGAAGCTGCCTCTGTCCTCCGTCCTCCGGCACCACAACGGTTAACATTACTTACAGGAAATGCGACCAAATTAAATATGATCTTTGTCTATCGATTAAGCCAGCATTCTAGTCACATGGCCATTCGCTTCTAGACGTGTGTATAACTTGACTATAACTAGCAAACTGGTGTTAGCAGTGGTGTAGTCTACTTTTTTTTGTAGTGGGTATACTGTTACACTCATCTGTCCTAGAGCAACGCATCCCGGAGCGACACCTCATGACTACCATCACAATCAGTAATGCATAGAGAGCATTCAGAAAGACTGGTTATGCGTTATCAACATGTTAATTTATTATAAGCATCACAAGACATATAACAGCCAATAACATTACCAATAACAATAATGAACAATAATGGAGTAGCAGCATTAACAATGAGCATTTCTGCAGTTCTGTCTCCAACACTTATTCATTACAGAATATTAGGAACTATAGAAGAATTTCAGCCTGGTTGCCACGCCAGAGTTCTTGCCTAACATGACACTGGCTCCATCAGAAACAAATGAGACCCAGTTCTTTTTGAAGCCACTCTTCAGTGAAGCCTGTAGTGTCCAAACAGTTCAGCAGAGCTTCTTCTATATCCTCTGCCCTTTGGCTCTCCATCTCAACCAGCTCCAGGAACACAAATTCAGGAGGGAGCTCCATTCACTGAGGCTTTCAAGTTGACAATCATGGCAGATTTGTGGCTGAGAGATGTAGCCTCATCAATGAGAACAGACAACTTGCTTGGAGGACGTCACAATACTGTGAACTATTTTTTTCTGCATCTCTATGGCTATGTGCTCTACAAGTTTTTGTGGAACTGTACCTTGAGTGCAGACTAGTGCCCATGTTAACACCATTTTTTTCCTGAAGCTCAATGAGACTGTCATGGTCAGTGAAAGTTCGGTTCATCTTCGCAAGATAGTATGCTGTTCTGAATACAGCATCTGTCTCAGCCAACAGTCTCTGACACAGCTCTCACCATATTTCCAAGTAGATCCTTTCCCCCCTTTTCAGAGAGCTCCTGGGCTATTTTGTGTGCCCTGGAAGTCTCATGTCGTAGAATCTTGTTTGTCAAAGAGGCCAGAGATGTTGATCTGTTTGAGTTTGAGGACTGGATCTTAAAGTGCACCCACTCCTCAGATATAGACACTCGTTGTTCTGTGAGGACGCCAGTTGATTTTGTAGAGCTGCAAAGAGCACAACCTGGAAGTAAACAAAACCATGACTAATTAGTATCATCATACAGGTTTTGTATCTACATTGTCAATGACAAGTTTACAATCTTCACATTAGGCTGGGCAATATAAAGCTAACATCTTAAGAGATTTTATATACCATTATATTGTGATATGGCATAAATGTTGTATTTTCCTGGTTTTAAAGGCTGCATCTTCTTATCTAAACAGACTGTGGACATGGAATTAATTTTGTCTATATCCCCCCCCCATACTTTATATACTGCTGAGTGGTTTACTCTACAAGAATACATAATATTTTATAAGATCATCACTATTTGAGAATTTAAAGCATGTTATATTAGAGAGAATGTTTATATCGAGATATATTGTATACTGTGGCAGCCCTACTTCACACCATGGCTAACAAAATGCATGAAAAGCAGATAAAGGAGGAAAATGTTCCACTCTTTCAATAGCTAATTATTTGACAACTACTGAAAACTAACATTATCATATAGTAATTTAATGGTGCAACTGTTTTTAATTAATGCACGTTTAACATGACCATGAATTAGCTCTAATTTGCAGTCATTGACTTAATTAATTTCTGTTTAGATCAGCTTGGCACGTGTGCTGACATTTACCTAACTTTCTGTCCCTCCACTCTAACCAAGGATGCCTGTTCTTAAATTCCCTAGCCTGACTTTCAGTCCACAAGGCTGGCCAGGAATTCTCCTGCGTCTCATCTTCTGAAACAAGGGGATAATATTATGAACATTGTGTTCTGTTTACGACTGCACACAGACACATACAGACACAGACACGGCACACATACACGCAGTATCGCTCCCCTTCTCTCGCATTGATTCGCCACACTAACGTTAGCCAAGTTAGCTAGTTCGAGATACATTTAAAATGTAAATATACCAACAATCCCCTGCTATTTCAGTGATGTTAATGGTAACGTATTTCACCTACCAGGTAACGTTACGGTAGCGTCGGGCTCGTTCTCTGAAGCATTACTGTTTAGGACAGCTTCATCCTCAGCTGGTTCCTTTTCATTAACAACCGCGTTTTGTCATCTGCTGCAGTTGTAGTGTCTTCTGAAAAAGCAGTAGCTTCAGGGGCAACCTTTCTAAAACACTGAAAGAGTGTAGTTTGCTTTCGTTTCATCGTTATATCTCCGTCCCATCCTTAGTGATTCCCATTAGTTGATTTTCAAGTTACAAAAATGATGTTGTTACGTATCCTCACGCATGTTTAAGAGGGTATACGGAAATCACTGAACTATTCTAGTGGGTATACGGCGTATACCTGCGTATCACGTAGACTACACCACTGGTTAGGTAATGTAGCCTAGCTAGCTAACGTTTGCTAACTTACCTCAGAAGCAGGTAACGCAACGCAGATTTACTGGATTTGACGACCGAAAGTATAGATGATTTTTTTGTGTTAACTATTTAGAAGAAACTTACCGAGCTAAACGCCTTCTCCGAATGAGAGACATCGACTCTCGTGCAGTTACAGTTGAACTTCAAAATACCCTTGCGCTTGTCCACTGAACTGGATATGAGCTCCACCAGCTCCTGTAACCGGATGGCTCCTTTATGGCGACACAGCTGCGCTGAGCGCTGGCCACGATCGCTCCAGATGACGGCTGCCGAAGGCGACACTCAGCCCACAGTGCTGACCAGAGTTTCCGTTATCCGGTAATTGCCGGTTTTTGACCGGGAAAATCTGTTGAAGTCCGACATATTTAAATCTCTCCGGTCATAATGTCCGGTGAAAATAATTCCCTCTAAGCACAATTTGAATTGTATTAAAACAGGCTAAAATTTTATTTCCACATATCCTTCTATTAAAAATGAATCTTCATTTTTTAATGAATGTGTCGGCTATAGGCTAGCGGGAGCCTATGCGATGCACAAAATAATCGTTACATTTGTTTCATTGTTGCGGGTCACTCTGATAAAGCGCGCGCTCGGATTGAATGCCGTAGCCTGCCTAACCACCATCAGCGAAATCTATCCCGAGTGGGCCAAACTGGCCAAGGTAGCCAGCTTGATCCCCGTCTCCAGTGTGCCAGCAGAGAGGGTTCTCTGCAGAACCGAATCAAAACAGCGCAGCGAAGTCGCCTTGGGGAGGACAAGGTCGCAAGGTTTATGCGCATTGCAAGCTGTGGAGAGACACTTGGCACCTTTGATTTTAAGTGGGCAGCTGCACGCTCACTGCTGCGAAAAGCGTAAGAAGTAAAATCATATGAGCCAGCAATAGGTTATTTTATTGTTTGTTTTCAAATAGTTTTATTCAATTTTATTTTATCTGAGAAAAGGTCTGTAGCGAACGGAAATTATTTGATTTCAAGTCGGCAGCAGCACGCCGTAATTAAAATGTTATGAGCCAGATAGGCCTACATGTAGGCTAACTTTTTGTTTGTTTGCAAATAGTTTTTATTCTGTTTGATTTTATATGAGAATATGTAGGCCTAAAGCTGAAGTGTTTACGTGTTGCCCCAACGAACGTAGGCTAGCGTAATATTTATTTATTTATTTTTAAAATAGCGTTATGCACGTGAGTCTATTGACGGGACTTATTTTATTTGGAATATAATGTATAAGCAAAAGTAGCCTACTTTTCAATAAAAAATATTATAAATCTACATGCCTTGATGATGTCATTATTTATATAGCCTGCCTATCAATTGTTTTTAAGCTCAATAAACACAGATAATATTTGACCGGAATTTCTCCGATTTGTCCGGGACATTGAAATCTTCCAGGACACGTGGACCGGCACCAATTTTTTCTAACGGAAACTCTGGTGCTGACACACCGGACTCAGACATCCAGAGCGACTCACACAGTTTCACATTTCTTTACATATATTAAAGCTGGATATTTACTATTTTTATTATTTTACCATGCTGAGCAGAAGCCATAATTGTCCCAAATCAGAAAAAAAAAATCTGGGCCGGATGTGTCTAGCCAGAGTTTGCCCAAGCCTGTATTGCCTCAGAACCAAGAATCATGAATCAAGAATCATGCTACGCCACCGAACCGTGACTCGAGACGTGATATTCCCCGATCCCGAGTCGGAACTTGGATGTTTGAAAGCTATCCACTAGGGGGCAGGTCAGACTCCAAACAGTTATCTCTGGCTGGCATACGACAACTAAAACAGCAGCAGTGGCGCCAACAACAGAGGTGGTATAGATGGTATTAGACCATTAAATGTATCCCGGCATAACCACAGAGAGTATGTTATTCTCTCTCTCATCAGTCAGTCGCACTGGACATCACACCTGGTATACTGCCCCCCACGATTTATGTCGGTATTGCACCTCGTGTACGCCTACCATACATTTTTTGAGGGTGTGCACAAAGGACGCTCCTAATGATCGCAGGATACGCGTGACAGCCATCTTGTGTACACGTATTGAAAGTGAAGTATATTTAAGCCTTAAGGCTGCCATTGTTACACGATGCGTAAAAACATGAAATATGAGAAAAGATGAATAATTACATGTATTTACATAGATTTAGGTGAGCTATCGCTTTAAACAGTCTTACCAAAATATATTTTTTGGCCTTTTGACACATGAATAAAATGGAGGGCACACTGCTTGTGATATTTGGGTAAGTGTGGGGCCTTCTCACTTAAGATTTTGGAAAAGGTTGAATGGCTACAAATCCCAAGTCTATGAGATTATTGTTTACTGTTTAAGAAGCATATTGTCCTTAAGAATATAATGGAAGCTTCACAGAACATTTTTTAAATAATCCTGTTTTACATTTTCAGACGTTTGAGTGGTGATTTCCGGCAGAATGTGTGGTTTTGGAACGTACATCTTTTGCTGTTGCTTTGGAGCTGTGCTTCTCGGTGAGTTCAGAGGGAGTATCATTCACTTGGAATAAATGAACGTTGGTGTTAAAAATCACCAGATGGGTCATTTAGAGTAATATAGATGAATGAAAATTAAAGGACATTTTTCTCCCAATTTGGTAGCCAATTACACCTGCTATTTTCATGTCAATCCCCCCCTCGTACTATGAGTCCAGAGCCAACTCTGGCGCGGCCGGGGAATCGAACCCCGGTCGCTGTGGCCAGCGTTGAACGTTGTAACCACTGGACCACGCGGGAGGCCCTTGAATGAAAATTAGAACTGGCAATTACTTACGGATGTCTGGACTTCTACTTGCAAGATTTCCACCAGTCAACATTCAATGGAGTGTGAGTGTGAGCAAAATGATGCAACTGTGTGAACTGCTCACAATGTGACTGACACCATCACGGGGGGATGGGGGGCTGGGGGGCTGTATGTGGTTAGTGGGGGTCATATTCTTTCTTTTTCTTTTCTTTCTTTTTCCCCCCCAGTTTTTCCCCCAATTTGGTTGCCAATTATACCCTCTATTTCTTTTGATTCGCCATGCCCTACAAAACCGCCGCCCATCACTACAGGGCAAGCTCTCCACTACCACTGAGCTCTGTCCATCTAGCTAGATTGTCTTCACCACTGTGGAAAAAAAAAAGAACCTATTCCTTCCCAATGTTACAGGTATGGTACACAGATGCCTGCAATGATGTCTATTGCTGTATTACTGCACTGATCTCGTGCGCAAACTATGATTGTTCCTACCATGTATTGATGCACATCTTGTAAGTCGCTCTGGATAAAAGCGTCTGCTAAATGCTTAAAATGTGGTTGGCTGTCGGCTCACCCTCCCCCTGGAGCCGACAGCCAATCACTGCCCCCGACCGCGCGCTCCGGCCAGAGCCAGACTGGCGCAGTCGGGTTTCAAACCGCGGCTGCAGTAGGTTACTTGCATTCTGGGCAAATGCCTTACGCCCATTGGGGGGGCATATTCTACTACAGAACTCTGATTGCAGTGTTTCTGTAAAGCGTTTGTGCCAAGATTCACCATACTCTGTAAGCAAAGCAGACTCCACGCTTCACTGCAATTTGAAGTGTGGGGGAGGGGGAGCTACAGCATAGAATGCATCACACTAAAAACATTGACCTGTTCCAATTGACTCATGTTCCATAGACCTCTCTTTGTATTCACCAAGAGTTATTAAGTCCTTCACTGTTCAGTGATTATTGTTGGAAGAACTTGATTCAACTATTTTTAGTTTAATTCTATGTGGGACTGGTCCCAAAATGACTATTTTTTTGGTGTAAGAAGCCCAGTTTTGCTGTCTGTATCATGTCAACTTACACAGCCATTTTCCTCCGTGTCCTTGTTCTCCCTCTCCCAGCCTCCGTGTCTTCAGCCCGTACGCGGTCCGTAAGCCTGGGCCAGTCTGTCACTCTGCTCTGTGAAGGAGCAGCCAATGGGCCCATTGAGTGGCGCTTTAAGCAGCAGCAGCAGGACCAGTGGCAGAGTGTGGTCGAGCTCCATGATGGAGGCATCTCCCCAGGACCAGGCTTTAAAGAACGGGTGAAATTCGTCCGCACTGAGAATCCGAGGAACTGCAGTATCACCCTTGGTCCCGTGGAGTTCAACGACGGAGGCGTTTACGAATGCAAGGCCCTCCACCCTGACCGCATCTTTTCAGATGTGAGACTAGAGGTTTTGGGTGAGTGGATGTCCCTGAGACTCCAGATCAAGGACCAATCTCACACACACACACACACACACACACACACACACACACACACACACACACACACACACACACACACAGACTCTCTCACACAGCTCTTAAAATCTCACACTCTCTCGCTCTCTCTCCCTCTCTCTCTCTCTCTCTCTCTCTCTCTCTCTCTCTCTCTCTCTCTCTCTCTCTCTCTCTCTCTCTCTCCTCTCCTCTCTCTCTCTCTCTCTCTCTCTCTCTCAGAGACCCCTCTCAGGTCTTTGTGGAGTTCGGTCAGTCGGTCAGTCTCCCCTGCCACGGGAACATCAATAAACAGATTCGTAGTGATGAGCTTCATTTACGATGGCAAAAAGACGGGCAGGACGTGTACAAGCATCAAAACAGTAAAACCACCTACGGGCCTGGGTTCGAGAACAGAGTCTCAGTCTCCCTGGACAGGGCCCCCCATGGAGATCTGTCTCTAACCATCAAAGAGGCACGTCTTTCAGATCAAGGCGAATACCGGTGCGTCTACAACATCCAAAAAGAGAACGGGCAACCACCCTTAGTCCGCCTCAATGTTACAGGTAAAAGAACCTTTCAACTTTGTCATTATTTTGTCTGCTGTTTACCATTTTATTTACAATTTATAAAATGTGTAATATTCAAATATTACAGTCTAACCACAAAAAATATATAATTCAAAGTATAAAGAATATATTTGAATACATAAAGAACGTAAAATAAAGTTCGGTAAATTAACGGGTCATTTAGAGTAATGTAGATGAATGAAAATTAAAGGAAATTTTTCTCACAATTTGGTAGCCAATTACACCTGCTATTTTCATGTTAATCCCCCCCGAGACGGCACTCGCCAAGCCGTCGACCGTAACTCCGGCACCCCAGAGCCACTCCTCTGCGCAGTGAACATCCTGTCGGCTTCCCTCCCCCCTCCCTGGGGCGGACAGCCAATTGCCGTCCCCGGTGGCACTCCCGGCCAGAGCCGACTCTGGTACAGCCGGGGAATCGAACCCCGGTCACTATGGCCAGCGTTAAACGTTGTAACCACTGGACCATGCGGGAGGCCCTTGAATGAAAATTAGAACTGGCAATTACTTACGGAAGTCTGGTGCGACTGTGTGAACTGCTCACAATGTGAATGACACCATCATTGGGGGATTCAGAATCTCTTTTGCAAGGGAAACCTGAACAGCGGCAGAAATGAGTTGAAATGAGTTGCAGACAGGACAGCACATACAACCTACAACAAGACATAAACTAAAATTCATAGAGGAGAAAAATATAGAGAAAAATGAGGGGACGAGAGAGAGGGGGGGGAGAGGGAGAGAGGGAGAGGGGGAGAGGGAGAGGGAGAGAGAGAGAGATATTCAGTGTTCAGTGATTATTGTTGGAAGAACTTGATTCAACTATTTTCAGTTTAATTCTATGTTGGACTGGTCCCAAAATGACTCTTTTTTTGGTGTAAGAAGCCAAGTTTTGCTGTCTGTATCATGTCAACTTACACAGCCATTTTCCTCCGTGTCCTTGTTCTCCCTCTCCCAGCCTCCTCGTCTTCAGCCCGTACGCGGTCCGTAAGTCTGGGCCAGTCTGTCACTCTGCTCTGTGAAGGAGCAGCCAATGGGCCCATTGAGTGGCGCTTTAAGCAGCAGCAGCACGACCAGTGGCAGAGTGTGGTCGAGCTCCATGATGGAGGCGTCTCCCCAGGACCAGGCTTTAAAGAACGGGTGAAATTCGTCCGCACTGAGAATCCGAGGAACTGCAGTATCACCCTTGGTCCCGTGGAGTTCACAGACGGAGGCGTTTACGAATGCAAGGCCCTCCACCCTGACCGCATCTTTTCAGATGTGAGACTAGAGGTTTTGGGTGAGTGGATGTCCCTGAGACTCGCACATCAAGGACCAATCACACACACACACACACACACACACACACACACACACACACACACACACACACACACACACACACACATAACAAGAGCAGTGCTAACCTTGTCCTCGGGCTCCTGATTGCTATGGCCCAAAGTCCAGAAGTCTGACCTCTTTAAGGTGACATCATTGATCCGGACTATATTTTCATCAGGGCTTTGTTCTTTGTCCAGAACATTGTCCAACTGGCGAAAGAATATATATATATATATTTACATTTTACATTTTACATTTTACATTTTAAGCATTTAGCAGACGCTCTTATCCAGAGCGACTTACAAGATGTGCATCAATACATGGTAGGAACAATCACAGTTAGCGCACGAGATCAGTGCAGGAATACAGCAATAGACATCATTGCAGGCATCTGCGTACCATACCTGTAACACCGGGAAGGAAAAGGTATTTTACAATGTTTACAAAATGTAAAAATTTTTTAAAATTTTTTTTAAAATAAAGAGTATAGTGTTGAACAAGTAGACAGTGGTGAAGACAATTTAGCTAGATGGACAGAGATCAGGGGTAGTGGAGTCTGAAGAGGTGGGTTTTGAGTCTCTTGAAGATTGAAGTGATTCCGCAGTCCTGACCAATTGCGGGAGGTCGCTCCACCAACGAGGGACCAGGACAGAGAAGAGGCGAGACCGCGAGAGCGGCTGCCAGGCGCCCGGAGGGATGGGGCAGTCAGTCTGCCAGCGGAGGCGGAGCGGAGAGGTCTGGACGGGGTGTAGGGCGTGATGAGTGACTGGAGGTACGGGGAGCAGTACCTCTGGCCGCTGAAAGCAAGCACCAGTGACTTGAATCTGATGCGTGCTGCGATGGGGAGCCAGTGCAGAGAGGAGAGTAGAGGGGTGACGTGGGTGAACTTCGGCTGGTTGAACACCAGGCGAGCAGCAGCGTTCTGGACTAGTTGCAGTGGCTTGATGGCACAGGCCGGAAGGCCTGCCAGCAAGGAGTTGCAGTAGTCCAGACGTGAGATCACCAGGGCCTGGACCAGGAGTTGAGTGGCCTCTGGGTGAGGAACGGTCGGATCCTCCGGATGTTGTGGAGGGAGAAACGGCAGGTCCGAGTGATCGCTGCAATATGGCTCGAGAAGCACAGCTGGTTGTCCAGGGTTACCCCAAGACTCCTGGCAGACTGGGACGGAGACACTATGGAGCCTTCCCCGATGATTGATGCATCAATCATCGGGGAGCCCTTCGCTGGGAGGAAGAGCAGCTCTGTCTTCCCCAGGTTCAGCTTCAGGTGGTGGGTGGACATCCATGCGGAGATGTCAGCCAGGCATGCAGAGATCCGTGCCGGGACCTGGGTATCAGATGGAGGGAAGGAGAGAAACAGTTGAGTGTCATCAGCATAACAGTGATAGGAAAACCATGAGCAGAAATAACAGAACCAAGTGACTTGGTGTACAGAGAAAATAGGACAGGGCCTAGCACCGAGCCCTGCGGGACACCGGTAGAGAGGGTGCGGGAGAGGAGAGGATCCTCTCCAGGCCACCTGGTAGGACCGGTCAGCCAGGTAGGACTCAAACCATGTCAACACAGATCCAGAGATTCCCATCTCGACGAGAGATGAGAGCAGGATCCGGTGGTCCACGGTGTCGAATGCCGCCGACAGGTCGAGGAGAAGGAGGACGGAGCTAAGGGATCGGGACTTAGCGATGTGAAGAGCCTCTGTGACCGCAAGGAGAGCAGTCTCTGTGGAGTGGCCTGCTCTGAACCCAGATTGGTTGGGATCAAGCAGGTCGTTCTGTGAGAGATGAGCAGACAGTTGATTATAGACAGCCTGCTCTAACGTTTTGGAGAGGAATGGGAGGAGAGAGACAGGTCGGTAGTTAGAGATGACAGCAGGATTCAGAGAGGGTTTTTTGAGGAGGGGGACAACCTGAGCGCATTTGAGGGAGGAGGGGACAGAGCCAGAGGAAAGAGAGGAGTTAATGACATTAGAGACAAAGGGGAGGATGTCCATAGCAATGGACTGGAAGAGGGGGGAAGGGATGGGATCAAGAGGGCAGGTGGTGGGACGGTGGGAGAGAACAAGTTGAAGGATGTCAGAGTCAGGGAGGGGTGAGAAGGAGGACAGAGGAGTGGGAGGTTTAGGTAGCGGGATGGGAGAGGGAGAGGTTGGGGGGAAGGAGTTGCGAATGACCTCAACCTTCTCGTGAAAGAAGGATGAGAAGTCATCGGCGGTTATAGAGGAGGGGGGGGGGGAGGAGGAGGGGTGAGGAGAGAGGAAAACGTAGCATAGAGTTTACGTGGGTTGGAAACAGAAGATTGAATTTTAGAAAGGAAAATGCAGACTTAGCAGAGGAGAGGTTAGTGGAGAAGGAAGCCAGGAGTGTGTGGAAGTCAGACAGAGCTGCAGGGGATTTGGATTTTCTCCATTTCCTTTCTGCCGCACGCAGCTTCAGTCGGTTAGCCCGAATGGAATCGGTTAGCCAGGGGCCGGGGGGGCGGAGACGAGCGGGTTTAGCGGATATATATTCTGTTGTCAATCATACAGTATGTTCAAATGATAAAAAGCAAGTTTTTGGAATTGTTGTAACATACCAGTCTTTTTTTTAAGGGATGCAATGGTCTGCTCCAACAGGCTCTTTTTGCTACAACATTCTCCAAGCGTGTGATGTCCTCATGTACAGCGTCACTCCTGCAGGATTGGCCGCTTAAAGAGATGGAGAAAGCGCATCCAATAGATGAGAAGAGATGATGATTAGTACTTAGTCTAACTATTCATTCACATGTACTTATATCTACATTATTTCTCTTAGGTTTTTAAACTGAATTAATTTAGAGCTGCAGGATACATTGAGGTCAAATGCTCTGACATTCTAGAACAGTCCATACAGTCCAGTACAGTCTGACAGACTTTCTTCTTTACTTGACTTTGATTTCGACACGCCCCTTTTGTTCTCTCCGCACCATTCCCCCGCTTGCCCGAGAGCACATGGAGGTTTTCCTTCTTGTCACGATTCAACTATAGCGGAGGTTTCTTTTAAAATAACTGAGATTCGTGCACTTCAGATACAGAAGCAAACAAAACTAGAAAAAATTCCACTGAAATTTTGAGGGTGCCTTCTCCCCACACACAAGCAATAACGCACACACACACTCACACACACACAGATGTGTAGGAGAGGAGTAGAGAGATATGCGTGTGTGTGAGAGAGTGTGTGAGTGTGCACGTGAGAGAGAGAGTTCGTGTGCGTGTTGTGAGTGTGTGTGTGTGCGTGTGTGTGTGTGATGTGGTTTGGTAAGGTTGGCTCAGTGTGTTAGAAAGAGTGTGTGTGAGAGAGTGTGTGAGTGTGCACGTGTATGAGAGTGTGCGTGTGTGTGTGCACGCGTGCGAGAGTGTGTGTGTGTGTGTGTGTGTGTGAGTGTGGAGAGTGTGGCGTGTGTGCGTGTGGTGTGGTTTGGTAAGGTTGGCTCAGTGTGTTAGAAAGAGTGTGTGTGAGAGAGTGTGTGAGTGTGCACGCGTATGAGAGAGTGCGTGTGTGTGTGTGTGCACGCGTGTGAGAGAGTGTGTGTGTGCGTGAGTGTGTGCATTTGAGTGTGTGGTGTGGCTTGTTAAAAGGAGTAGAGAGATACATTTGTGTGAGAGGGAGTGAGAGAGTGTGTGTGCGTGTTGTGAGTGTGTGTGTGTGTGTGAGTGTGGAGAGAGTGCGTGTGTGTGTGTGTGTGTGGTGTGGTGTGGTTTGGTAAGGTTGGCTCAGTGTGTTAGAGACAGTGTTCAGATGTTCCAAGAAGTCAAGTTTTTGCAATTTATAGTGCGTGTGCGTGTTGTGAGTGTGTGTGTGTGTGTGAGAGTGTGTGAGTGTGCACACGTGTGAGAGTGCGTGTGTGTGTGCGCACGCGTGTGAGAGAGTGCGTGCGTGTTGTGAGTGTGTGTGTGTGAGAGTGTGGAGAGAGTGCGTGTGTGTGTGTGTGTGTGTGGTGTGGTTTGGTAAGGTTGGCTCAGTGTGTTAGAGACAGTGTTCAGATGTTCCAAAAAGTCTAGTTTTTTTTTGTTGGAAAATGATTTTAATGCAGTGGCAAATCTAGCGGTGTAACCAGTGTAAAACTTCGCTAGGTATTCGCTGTGATACCCGCCTCAATAACTAGGCCTTTTTCCCGTTCAAATCGGTTCGAGAAATTTGTGTAAATGAACTCTGAAACGTTGCTAGGATGCTACCCATTAAAAACAATGGTCGCGCTAGCATTGCGGTGACATTTTGTTACGTAGCGATAAATCTAGCGGATAAACCAGTGTAAAACTTCGCAATGTCTTCGCTGTGATACCCGCCTCAATAACTAGGCCTTTTTCCCCGTTCAAATCGGTCGAGAAATGTGTGTAAATGAACTCTGAAACGTTGCTAGGATGCTACCCATTAAAAACAATGGTCGCGCTAGCATTGCGGTGACATTTTGTTACGTAGCGATAAATCTAGCGGATAAACCAGTGTAAAACCTCGCTAGGTATTCGCTGTGATCCCCACCTCAATAACTAGGCCCTTTTCCCCCCGTCAAATCGGTCCAGAAAGTTGTGTAAAACATGTCGGAACGAAGCAGTTTGACTTTTTTCTGTAAAGTTAAGCCGTTGCTTAGCAACCGGTTCTTCTGCAATGCATATCAAGCCGATAGAAACGGCTCTGTTTTAAAAAGTAAAGCATATATAAACATTCTGTAAAAAAGGCGTCTTAATAGAGGTAGTCCTCTCCCTTTTAGAGTTGAATGGTGTCAGTATGATTTAAAATGAAGGAGTTGTAAGACATCGAAATCGCCTGGTAAACTCTTTAAAAAAAAATGTTTTTTGCGATTAGACGCTTTCAAAACATAAACGGCTCCTGTTTCAAAACTACAGCATTTATAAACATTCTGTAAAAAAGGCGTCTTAATAGAGGTAGTCCTCTCCCGTTTAGAGTTTGAATGGTGTTGATATGATTTAAAACGAAGGAGCTGTGATCAAATATAAATCGGCCAGTTTTATTTTTGAAGCCGTTTTCAAAACATAAACGGCTCCTGTTTCAAAACTACAGCAGTTATAAACATTCTGTAAAAAAGGCGTCTTAATAGAGGTAGTCCTCTCCCGTTTAAAGTTTGAATGGTGTCGATATGATGTAAAATGAAGGAGCTGTGATCAAATAAAATCGGCCAGTCTTATTTTTGTAATATATTTTTTTGACCTAACATGGGATTGAATGGGAGTTTGACACAGCGTCCTCTGTCCTTATGGGCGATTTTTCAGAAACCGTCGTCCTATTTCAATGGAAGTAACATTGGACGAGAGAGGACAAAAATGCCTACGTTTGGTGTATAAATTGTGCATGTAGAGTGTAAGGTGTGGGAGTTAGACGATAATGTTTGGGAGATTTTTGATTAAATTTGAACCTGGTCAAGCTAGAGGCCATTGTGACGTCACCCACTCTAGCTGTGTCCATTGACTTCAATGTAAAGTGGAATCTGACATTTTTTAATAAAGAAATCTTCCAAACATTATCATGTAACTCCCACACCCATGTAACTCCCATAGCTACAGGCCCATTTATGCACCAAAATGTAGGCATTTTTGTCCTCTCTCATCCAATGTAAATTCCATTGAAATAGGCCTCACGGTTTTGGAATAAAGGGCCCAAAAGGCCAGAGAGTACAAAGACAGTATTTCTAATTTGGCCCTTTTTCCCTGTTTCCCATGCATTGTCAATGGGCCCAAAGAGTCGTTTTACGCACTTCGCGAAAACGATCGCTAAGAAAAGTAATAGCACACGATTCCCGCCCGAGCCGCACGTTTTGATGTATTTCGTGCGTCTGTGCTGGCAACGGTGCGAGACTAGTAGCGAACCGAAGTTTTGTACGGAAGAATAATAATATCTAAGAATAATAATAAGTATGGCGGCGGAGAACAATAGAGTGCCTTTTGCTATGCAAAAGGCCACACTCCTGTGCTTGTGGCCTTTGCATTGCAAAAGGCACCCTAACTATAGATACAAAAGCACTTCCTGGCAAACACCCAAACGGTTTTGATGCACCTACTTCTTTGGAGGATGCCTTTCATTGGATAATATGTTTAAGCACCGAATTGATCGACCATTTGCTTTAGACACGCCCCGTAGTGCAGAGACCTGCATTTCTTGGTCATGATTCAGGCGAGAGGATTTTCGTTCTGTTCGTCATCGCATTTACGGAGGTTCATTTGAGATTTAAGGTAAAATAATTAATTATTGCCGATAAAATAGTTATTATGTCACGTTATGTTTGTTGGCAAGTAGATGAAGGTACCTAGTATTTGATTTCTTCACTTTTTCTGGCTATTTCGTTAGCGGCCTAGCCTCGCTATTCCTGTGTGGCTCAGTGTGGCTGACAACGCTTAGGTTGTGGAATTAATCCCCACTGGCACCACATATACTGAAACATGTATGCATTCACTACTGTAAGTCGCTTTGAGTACAAGCGTCTGCTAAATGGCATATATTAATTAGCAATGTTACAACATTTTGAGATGATTTCGAAAGCACTACACGCGAGTCTGGTTGTAAAGTGTGACGTATGAATTATTGTTGCTTTATTTAACCAGGAAGTCTTATTGAGAAGTCTCATTGAGATTAAAATCTATTTTTCAAGAGAGACCTGGACAAGGTAGCAGCAGTAGGCCTACACAATAGTTACAGACAGGGTTGGGAGGGTTACTTTGTAAATGTAATTAGTGCCTGAATACTGATTACGGCTCTGAAAGTAATCCGATACGAATACAGTTACATGTCTCAAAAAAGTAACGTAATCAGATTACTTTTAGAATACATTTGGATTACTTACTTTTTCCATCACAGATGGGTATGTTTTGGGGTACAGGAGACATTGGGAAGCTGTTATATAGCCAAAGGTGGTGCTACTTAGTACTAAAAGGGTGCTCAAACTTTTGCACACGCCATGTTCACTTTTTTTATTTGATCAGTAATACATTTAAATAGTTATTATACATTACACTTTGAAAAAGGATGTCATGTTCAACTTTCCACTGTGTTGAGGTCAGGTCAGCTTCTGTTCATTTAATAATAAATACTAATAAATTTGAGATGTCAATTTAGCTAAATATATGCAACATTGTATCTGCATTTTTTGTTGTAGTCGCTGTCATTAACATGTTATGGAATTAGAATGGACAGATTCAAAATTAATCATAATAAAAAGTAAAGGGATATTGCTTTTACTGTTTTGATGGCTCATCATTAGCATAACTCAAACACAGCATCTAAAACAATGTAATAACTTTTGAAACTTTTTTGGCACTGGAATAACAGCGACTTGTAAGGGATATGTAGCGGCGAATGCTCGGCAGTGCATAACGTGGGGAGAGCGGGGTATGTTGGCACACTTTCCACTGTGTCTTACCTGTACTGGGCACAATACATCAAAGTGGTATAAATGTCATACCAAATGAAAGGTGGAAGTCTTGGGCACATATTTTGTATTAATTGCATTTTCATGTATTATTTCAGTATGGAGTTGTAGACAGTTACATAGAGGGTGTGCACTTGGGACGACTTACCCCACCAGTGGGTAAGTTGTCACATTGGATTATCAACAAATAAGAACACAACACAGTAATTGTGAAGAAAACATTTCTTTTTACTTTAAAATTCAAAAAACAACCAAGTACATTTCATTACAGAACTCATCTAATCAGACTCATCTTCCGAGTCACAGTTCTGGCACACACAAATTGTGTGGCCTGGGGTGCAAGCATCATGGGCCCACTTCTTGCATCTCACACACTGCACCCAAGTCTCGTTTGGGCGGCTGTTCGAAAATGGCTCCATGCAGACTAGGCATAAGCATTCCCCTTCATCTGCTGCTGACTCGTCCAGGTTTCTTTTTACCCTTGCCTTTTTATTCCCCAGAAACAGCCTTTTTTAGATTGCGATGTTTCAATTTGTAGTGCTTGCTTCACGGGTGTGTCTGTTAAAATTGCGGTCCTGCGCCGCTTTCTTCCATTATTAGCTTGTTTTCGGGGACCAGCTTTTGGAAATGGCGGAGGTCCTCTGGAGTTGGTAGTCTGCTGGCATGGGAACTGACCGGGTCTGGGTGTGTCTCTGTGCCTGTGCTTGTGCCTGGCAGGGCAGGGTTGGTGCTTGTACCTGGCAGGGCAGGGTTGGTGCTTGTGCCTGGCAGGGCAGGGTTGGTGCTGGGGCCTGATGGGGCAGGGCGATCCGTGACATAGGATGGCGCAAACTCAGTTTCCAAAATATGTCCCTGTTGTAAGGCTGTACCCCAGCTACCCTAAAGCCAGCCTGAATGTTCAGGGGGTTGCCGCCACAGGATACGCGATTGCCACAATCCCAGGAATGTCATAAATAGTCATTGTTTTCCCAGGATTGTTCCTCATCCATGCATCACACGCCGTGTTGATGTGCCTTTTTAGCGGCCCGTAGACAGACCTGTCTAAGGGTTGAAGCCGATGAGAGCAGTGGGGTGGGAACGAGACCATAATTATGCCGTTTTCTTTGGCGTAATTGAGTCCATCAATGGACATATGAGATATGTGGTTGTCCAGAAGCAGCAAAGATGGTTTCTCCTTTGAGCATTTTGTATGCTCAGTGAAATGTTTAAGAAAGTCAACAAAGTGCACATCTTTCATCCACCCCGATGGATTTGCCGCCCCTGCTGCCAGGTGGTCCGCTGTTTAAAAATGGTCTCGGAAGTTGACACGGGGAATATGAAATATGGAGGTATACTATTTCCTGTGGCTGACACAGCACAGGCCAGTGTGACAAGTGTCCCCCTTCAGCGGAGGTCAGCGACCCTACTTGTTTGAATCCGCGTCTGGCCACTACTTTGTCAGGCTTATGGACCGTGGTCACCCCAGTTTCGTCCACATTCCATATGTCCCCTGGTCCAAATCGATGCCTGTCCAGCACATTGGCTAAATTGTCGAAGAAGGCATTTACATTTTCCCGGTTGAAGCTACTAGCTCTGGCAAGGCTCGTTGCCTCAGGCTTTCTTATCGACAGCATTGGGTGCCTTTTTAAAAAGGCTGTAAACCACTCGAGCTGGCCTTTTCTGTTTCAGCCCACGTTGGTGAGAACTTCAGCTTGTGTGCCACAGCAAACTGGTAGGCAAGTCTTTTGGTCTCACTAGGCGACAGACCGAAATAAATGTCCGCTGACCTGGCAATATAATGAACCAGCTGCATCTCCAACTCAGGTGGAAATATCTGCCGTGGCTTTCTATAGCCAACCACTGTTGTTGGCATGGCTGCCTGACTGACAATCTCTTCACTGGTAATCTTTTCACAATACCGAGCCAGAGTACGGTAGTTTATATTAAAATCGTTTGCTGTGCTTCTGATTGATTTGTTCTCCAGCTTCACCTGTCTGACTGCCTTCAGCATTATATCCGGAGCTGTGCTACCATTCTCTGTCTTTCTTTTATAATTTCGCACCATCATCTCACTTTATTTTTGGTTCCTTCGTTTGTTTGTTCCTTTCCTTCCTCCCCTCAATGCATATTTCCTTCAAAAACAAATTTAAATTAGCCTCATGTGACAACTTGCCTCAAAGCCATTTAGACAACTAGCCCCAAACGGGCATGTGGGCAAACGTTTGTTAAAAAACACGGTTAGTTCGACAAAATACTGCAGCTAACATATAAACACCTTATTGTTTCCCTCATTCAGTACAGAAACATAATTTAGGACATTTTTATACCTAACACGGTTTTATTACATGAAATACACGACACCGTTTACTTACTTTTGCAGGAAAAAAGGCGAACGCCTTCTGCTTGACTGCAATTAAAGAGGCCTGTGACCACCTGTGCAAAGTAATTTCAAGCTGGCCCTAATTGCACCAAAGCAGCTATTCCATTTTTTAGATGGCGCCCCTGTGGTTGGAGGTATGAACAGTGTGACAACTTACCCTGCTCTCCCCTAATTGACGTATAGTAGAGTACAATTGTCTACCAAATTGGGAGAAAACTGGGAAAAATAAAAAGAATAAAATAAAATGTCATCGTTTCAACAATAAAGAAAGCAGTATAAAATTAGCAGAGCAGTTAATGCGATGCCTCAAACCGTAGGCTAAGGTCAGGTAACAGCAAATTACTGCAGAACTGTGTTCATTAAACTGAAGGTTAGCTAACGTCGACTTACTCCAAGTGCTTTTTAAGATTCGAAGTCGAGTCCTTTGATCAATCAATCAATCAAATTTTATTTATATAGCACATTTAACATGACGCTCGTCAACCAAAGTGCTTTACAATACAAGTAGACTAAGGGTAAAAATAAACAGAAAATAAACAACCAACAGACATACAAAGGAACAGAACAAACAAGGCAGGAGTCAGTGTGAGTCGGGGAACGCTAAGGAATACAAGTGAGTTTTGAGCTTAGATTTAAAGGACTCGATGGAGGGGGCAAATCTGATGGACATGGGGATGCTGTTCCAGAGGTCAGGGGCCGCGACAGCAAAAGCACGACAGTATGTTTATTCCTGGAAGACACAAGGTACACTGGGCCGACAGATTTTTCCCATGTTCTTCTTTAAACTGGAAATTGTGTCGATAACGCCACAAACTAAAAGCTGACTTTTTTTCCAGCGATTTGTGAGGGATATGTGAGGGATATGGCTTAGAAAAGTGCCAGTGTTGGCGGGCTGTGTAGCAGCGCAGTTAATGCGATGCCTCAAACCGTAGGCTGGTCAGGTAACAGCAAATTACTGCAGAACTGTGTTCATTAAGATGAAGGTTAGCTAACGTCTATGATTTCGAAAGCACTAAACGCGAGTCTGACTCTGAAGTGTAGCGTATGACCAAACCGAGCAATGTTTAGTCAAATTTCGGAAACAAGACGGAGGATTATCGCAGTGAAACCCGACAGCAGTAAATAAATGTAAATAAATGTAAAAAAAACAAAAACAACAAAAACTAACCATAGGAGAACAGTTTTTCCTTCCCTGTGCCAAGCAGAGGCGTAAATAATTTTCCTCTTTAATTATTCCCCCTCCCCCGTCCACGGTTTTGCATGAAACCGGTCCGTGGTTGGGCACCGTTACGTGGGACAACTTCATGCCATTGCCATTCAATTTGATGGGGTCGCGCTTTAGGTATGGGGTCGCGAATTTTCATTTATGTTTGGGGTCGCGATTTTTTTCGACCCATGAAATGGGGTCGTGGAGTAAAAAAGTTTGAGAAACCCTGCTCTATAGCCAACGCTAGGTATTGTAACGGTTAACATTAATTACAGGAAATGCGGCCAAATTAAATATGATCTTTGTCTATCGATTAAGCCAGCATTATAGTCACATGGCCATTCGCTTCTAGAGACGTGTGTATAACTTGACTATAACTAGCAAACTGTGGTGTTAAGTAATGTAGCCTAGCTAGCTAACGTTTGCTAACTTACCTCAGAAGCAGATAACGCAACGCAGATTTACTGGATTTGACGACCGAAAGTATAGATGATCTTTTTGCTTGTTTGTTAACTATTTAGAAGAAACTTACCGAGCTAAACGCCTTCCCAGAATGAGAGACATTGTCTCTCATGCAGTTACTAGACATCCAGAGCGACTTACACAGTTTACATTCCTTTACATACAATCCATTTATACAGCTGGATTTTTTACTGAAGCAATTCAGGTTAAGTACCTTGCTCAAGGGTACAACAGCAGTGCCCCACCTGGGAATTGAACCTGCAACCTCTGAGTTACAAGCCCAGCTCCCTAACCATTACACTACACTACACTGCCAGCCAGTGTGTCTAGCCAGAATTTGCCCGAGCCTGTATTGCCTCAGAACCGAGAATCAAGAATCAAGAATTAAGAATCATGCTACGCCACCGAACCGTGACTCTAGACGTGATATTCCCCGATCCCGAGTCGGAACTCAGCCGGGCTCGGGTCATTCAGTGTGTTAACTGGGTTAAATATACTTCATTTAATCATGCGTACACCACGCCAGCAGCATTGTCCACATACTCCACTGCGTACGTTTTGTCTGTCTGGATGTTTGGAAGCTATGTCCACTAGGGGGCAGGTCAGACCCCAAACAGTTGTCTCTGGCTGGCATACGACAGCTAAAACAGCAGCAGTGGCGCCAACAACAGAGGTGGTATAGATGGTATTAGACCATTAAATGTATCCCGGCATAAACACAGAGAGTATGTTATTCTCTCTCTCTCTCATCAGTCAGTCGCAGACTGGACATCACACCTGGTATACTGCCCCCCACGATTTATTTTGGTATTAATAATAATAATAATAATAATAAATTGGATTTATAGAGCGCTTCTCATCTGCCGAGACAAATCTCGAAGCGCTTTACAGATAAAAAAAAAATTAAAATATATAAAAATATATATTTTTTTAAACTATGGCACAGATAAAAGCCTAAGGCTAGGCCAGTAAAAAGGTTTTAAAAAAACTACGCTAAAATTAAAGAAATGGATAACGAAATAGACTAACAAAGCATAAAAAAAGAAATAAAAAAGGGGATTAAAACAAGGGTGGGCCGCTAAAAAGGCTCAAGGGAAGGCCTGCCGGAAAAAAAGGGTTTTAAGGCCCGTTTTAAAAACCTCGATGGAAGAGGCAGTTCTGAGGTAGTCTGGAAGGGAGTTCCAGAGGCGTGGGGAAAAAGAGCAGAAGGCTCGGTCTCCCATCGTCTGTAGACGTGTAGGGGGGACGAGGAGCAGAGTGGAATGGCTAGAGCGGAGGGAGCGTGAGGGTTTGTGGGTGGTGATGAGATCACTGAGGTAGCTGGGGCTTTGTCCATTTAAGGCTTTGTAGGTCAGGAGGAGGACTTTGAACTGGATCCTGTAGTGGACTGGGAGCCAGTGGAGTTGGGCGAGTATGGGGGTTATGTGGGCTGACTTTTTTGTACCGGTGAGGACTCTGGCGGCGCTGTTCTGGATGAGTTGTAGACGGTTGATAAATTTAACTGGGAGACCGGAGAGAAGTGCATTGCCATAATCAATTCGGGAGAAGATTAGTGCATTGACCAGTTTTTTGGTGTCGTCTTGTGCGAGGGATGGCTTCAGTCTGGCGATATTTTTGAGGTGAAAGAAGGAAATCTTGCAGATGTGGTTGATATGGGCTTGGAATGAGAGTGTGGAGTCAAGCTTAACTCCAAGGTTGGTGACAACAGAGGAGAGGGGAATGAGTTGGCTATCGAGGGAGGGACCAATGCTGCCAGCATTGGCGAGTTGTTTGGCGGTGCCAATCAGAATTGCCTCCGTCTTGCTACTGTTGAGCTGGAGGAAGTTGTTAGACATCCAAGAGTGGATGTCCTCCAGGCAGGTGTTGAGGGTGGAGATTGTGTTGGTGGGGTTGGGTTGCGTTTTGATGTAGACCTGGGTGTCATCAGCATAGCAGTGGAAGTTGATGTTGTGTTGTCTGATGATACGTCCAAGTGGGAGTAAATAGATTAAAAACAGAATGGGCCCCAGCACTGACCCCTGTGGGACACCGCATGTCACTGCAGTGTCATCGGACCTGGAGCCCCCCAGTGACACGTGATAACTCCGGTTGGTGAGGTAGGAGGTGAACCACTTCAGGGCTGTGTCCGTGACCATGGTGTAGGTCTCGAGGCGGTGGAGGAGGATGTTGTGGTCCACGGTGTCAAATGCAGCGCTCAGATCGAGTAGGACCAGGATACTGGGTGACCCGGAGTCGGCTGCCATCAACAGGTCGTTGACGACCTTTATCAAGGCCGTCTCCGTGCTGTGTGCGGGCGAAACCGGATTGGAGGACTTCATAAAGATTATTTTCTGAGAGATGTGACTGGAGTTGTGAGGCCACGACTTTCTCAAGAACTTTGGCGAGGAACGGGAGGTTGGAGATTGGTCTGTAATTGGACAGGAGTTCTCGGTCCAGATTTGGTTTCTTTAAGAGTGGGGTGACAGCCGCTGTTTTTAAAAGAATGGGCACCTCTCCACTCTGAAGTGATTTGTTGATGAGTGTAGTGAGGAATTGAACCAGGGTTGGTGAGCAGGCTTTCAACAGGGGAGTGGGTATGGGGTCAAGGGAGCAGCTAGTGGGCTTGGATTTGGTTATGATGTCCAGAAGTGCAGATGGTGTAACCTCAGTGAAGCTGCACAGGGTGGAGCCATTGAAGAAGGGAGGGCAGATTGGCGGGGTTGCAGCTGCTATGAAGGGTACAATGTTGGCTCTGATATCTTCGACCTTGGTCTTAAAGAAAACAGAGAATCGATTGCACACCTCGTGTACATGTACCATACATTTTTTGAGGGTGTGCACAAAGGACGCTCCTAATGATCGCAGGATACGCGTGACAGCCATCTTGCGTACGCGTATTTAAAGTGAAGTATATTTAAGCCTTAAGGCTGCCATTGTTACACGATTGGCATAAAAACATGAAATATGAGAAAAGATTAATAATTACATGTATTTACACTGATTTTGGGTGAGCTATCGCTTTAAACAGTCTTACCAAAAGATATTTTGGGCCTTTTGACACATTGATAAAATTGGGGGACACACTGCTTGTGATATTTGGGTAAGTGTGGGGCCTTCTCACTTGGTGGATAAGATTTTGGAAAAGGTTGAAATGATTGTTTACTGTTTAAGAAGCATATTTTCCACCTTAAGAATATAATGGAAGCTTCACAGAACATTTTTTAAATAATCCTGTTTTACATTTTCAGACGTTTGAGCGGTGATTTCCGGCAGAATGTGTGGTTTTGGAACGTACATCTTTTGCTGTTGCTTTGGAGCTGTGCTTCTCGGTGAGTTCAGAGGAGTATCATTCATTTGGCATAAATGAGCGTTGTGTGTTAAAAATCGCCAGATGGGTATTTAGGGTAATGTAGATGAATGAAAATTAAAGGAAATTTTTCTCCCAATTTGGTAGCCAATTACACCTGCTATTTTCATGGGGGGGGAGGGGGAAGGGGAGGGGGAGGGGAAGGGGAGAGGGGAAGAGGAAGGGGAAGGGGGAGAGGGGGAGGGGGAAGGGGGAGGGGGAGGAGGGGGAAGGGGGAGAGGGGGAGGGGAGGGGGAAGGGGGAGAGGGGGAGGGGGAAGGGGAGAGGGGGAGGGGAGGGAAGGGGGGAGGGGAGGGGAGGGGGAGGGGGAGGGGGGGAGGGGGAGGGGGGAGAGGGGAGGGGGAAGGGGAGGGGGAGAGGGGGAGGGGAGGGGGAGGGGGAGGGGAGAGGGGGAGGGGGGAGGGGAAGGGGGAGGGGGAGAGAACTACAGCATAGAAAGTATCACACAAAAACATTGCCCGGTTCCAATTGACTCATGTTCCATAGACCTGACGATCTCTTTGAATTCACCAAGAGTTATTAAGTCCTTCAGTGTTCAGTGATTATTGTTGGAAGAACTTGATTCAACTATTTTTAGTTTAATTCTATGTTGGACTGGTCCCAAAATGACTTTCTTTTGGTGTAAGAAGCCCAGTTTTGCTGTCTGTATCATGTCAACTTACACAGCCAGTTTCCTCCGTGTCCTTGTTCTCCCTCTCCCAGCCTCCTCGTCTTCAGCCCTTACGCGGTCCGTAAGTCTGGGCCAGTCTGTCACTCTGCTCTGTGAAGGAGCAGCCAATGGGCCCATTGAGTGGCGCTTAAGCAGCAGCAGCAGGACCAGTGGCAGAGTGTGGTCGCGCTCCAGGATGGAGGCGTCTCCCCAGGACCAGGCTTTAAAGAACGGGTGAAATTCGTCTGCACTGAGAATCTGAGGAACTGCAGTATCACCCTTGGTCCCGTGGTGTTCAACGACGGAGGCGTTTACGAATGCAAGGCCCTCCACCCTGACCACATCTTTTCAGATGTGAGACTAGAGGTTTTGGGTGAGTGGGTGTCCCTGAGACTCGCACATCAAGGACCAATCTCACACACACACACAGCTTTTAAAATCTCTCCTCTCCCCTCTCTTTCTCTCTCTCTCTCTCTCTCTCTCTCTCTCTCTCCTCCCCTCTCTCTCTTTCTCCTCCTCTCTCCTCTCTCTCCTCCTCTCTCTCTCTCTCTCTCTCTCTCTCTCCCTCCCCCTCTCCCCTCTCTCCCTCTCCCTCTCTCTCTCTCTCCCTCTCTCTCCCTCCCCTCTCTCTCTCTCTCTCTCTCTCTCTCTCTCTCTCTCTCTCTCTCTCTCCCCCTCTCCCCTCTCTCTCTCTCTCTCTCTCAGTCCCCTCTCAGGTGTTTGTGGAGTTGGGTCAGTCGGTCAGTCTCCCCTGCCATGGGAACATTAATAAACAGATTCATAGTGATGAGCTTCGCATCCAATGGCAAAAGACGGGCAGGACGTGTACAAGCATCAAAACAGTAAAACCACCTCCGGGCCCGGTTCGAGAACAGAGTCTCAGTCTCCCTGGACAGGGCCCCCCATGGAGATCTGTCTCTAACCATCAAAGAGGCACGTCTTTCAGATCAAGGCGACACCGGTCGTCTACAACATCGAAAAAGAGAACGGGCAACCACCCTTAGTCCACCTCAATGTTACAGGTAAAAGAACCTTTCAACTTTGTCATTATTTTGTCTGCTGTTTACCATTTTATTTACAATTTATAAAATGTGTAATATTTGTTAGTCAGTCTAACTACAAAACATATATAATTCAAGGTGTAAAGAATACAGTGGGGAAAATAAGTATTTCACCCCTGCTGATTTTGTGAGTTTGCCCCTTACAAAGAAAGGAACGGTCTATAATTTTCATGGTAGGTTCATCTTAACAGTGAGAGACAGAATATAAAAAATCCCAGAAAATCACATTATATGAATTTTAAACATTTATTTGTGTTTTATTGAGGAAAATAAGTATTTCACTGTATATTTGAAATTTTTCTCCCAATTTGGTAGCCAATTACACCTGCTATTTTCATGTTAATCCCCCCCGAGACGGCACTCGCCAAGCCGTCAACCGTAACTCCGGCACCCCAGAGCCACTCCTCTGCGCAGCGAACATCCTGTCGGCTTCCCTCCCCCTCCCTGGGGCGGACAGCCAATTGCCGTCCCGTGGCACTCCCGGCCAGAGCCGACTCTGGCGCGGCCGGGAATCGAACATGTACTTATGAAGTCTGGACTTCTACTTGCAACATTTCCACCAGGGGGGGGTGGGGGCTGTATGTGGTTAGTGGGGGTCATATTCTTTATTTTGTTGTTGTTTTTTTCTTTGTTTCAGATTTTTTTCCCAGTTTTTCCCCAATTTGTTTTCCTATTGTACCCTCTATTTCTTTTGATTCACCATGCCCCACAAACCCGCCGCCCATCACTACAGGGCAAGCTAATTCCCCGAGGCCAGCGATGATCCGCCACCTCAAATATCTTTATTTATTTATTTGAAACGTGTTTTATTTTAGTTAGGAATTCAAAACATGCATCTGGTTATCTACCATGACAGAACATGCTGTGCATCAGAGGCGTGTTTCACGAAGCATGATCGGTGGGTTAGAGAGCTGACTTTGGGCTTAACCCTGTGTTTTCGGTCTCACGACTGTGGCTCACTTTGAACTGGGTCGCATTGCCATGGTAACTTATGCCGCGGGCCTAACTTGGGGCCTGTCTCCCGAAGGAAGTTCAGCACAGTCAAGGTATCTTTGCATTAGTTGGCTACACAAAGCCTAACAAGGGCAATTACGGCTAACCTGTCTCACGACGGTGCTTATCAACTCGCTCTGTCAACCCTGTTTTAAAAAAACAAACTGTTAGATTAAGGTAATCGAACACAAGATCCAAATGTTGCATCGTAGTTGCATTAGAAGTTTCTGGGCTACCCCTGGTGGGGTTGGGGGGGGCTTGTGTGTGCGCATGCGTGTGTGCGTGTATGCGTGTGAGTGTCTCATCTCATCTCATCTTCAGCCGCTTATTCCTGGTCAGGGTCGTGGGGGGGCTGGAGCCTATCCCAGCATGCATTGGGGCGAGAGGCAGGAATACATCCTGGACAGGTCGCCAATCCATCGCAGGGCACATACACCATTCACTCACACACTCATACCTACGGGCAATTTAGACTCTCCAATTAGGCTAACGTGCATGTCTTTGGACTGTGGGAGGAAACCCGGAGTACCGGAGGAAACCCACGCGGACACGGGGAGAACATGCAAACTCCACACAGAAAGGCCCCGGCCTGGATTCAACCGAGACCTTCTTGCTGTGAGGCGACAGTGCTATCCACTGCACCACCGTGCCGCCGCGTGAGGGTGTGTGTGGTATAAAATGTGGTATATATTATCTGGTGTTGGTCTCTGATGATGGTCCTTCTGTGTGTCTCCAGGACTGGGAGTGTTGGTGCTGAATGGCGTAGTGGGGCAGAGTGTGGCTTTCCCAGCTGCAGTAAAGAAATCCGGGACGTTGCGTCACAAAGGTGATGAACAACAAACCATCGGAGATGTCACAGGTAGTCGATTTAGAGACTTCAGAGAGGGAAGAGTGCAGTGGAACAGCGCCACTGGACTCTTCTCCATTTCTGGGCTGAAGGTGGACGATTCTGGGATGTATACACTTCTGAATAATGATGAGCGCAGTAAAGAGTACCAGTACCAGCTGAATGTGGACGGTAAGTGTGTGTGTGTGTGTGTGTGTGTGTGTGTGTGTGTGTGTGTCCGCATGCTATGTTATTCATGCTGCTGTGTGTGTGTGATATGGGAGAGGTTAAATTATTCTGTGCTTTATAAGTTATACAATGTGTAATATTAATGTCAGTCAGGGTAACTACAAAAAATGTGTAACTCAAGGTCTAAAGAATATTTTTTTAATACAAGTAAAATTGGATGGATGAACATTTTCACCAGTTTGTTTAAAAATTATCTTTAAAAAAATTATTTTAAAAAACCATTTTGTTTCCGATTTTTCCCCCCCAATTTTCCTCCCAACTTAGTAGCCAATTGTACCCTCTTTACATGTCAACTATCCCCCCCTTGTACTGTGAGCTCGCTGCCATAGCTCTGGGACCGGCAGTGACAAAGGCGAACTGAGCCATGTCCTCCAAGCTGGAACTTGCCAAGCCGTCAACCGTAACTCCGGTACACACAGAGCCACTCCTATATGCAGCAAGCTCATATTGGCTTCCCTCCCTGGGGCAGACAGCACATTTCTGCCCCGAGCGGGACTCCTGGCACAGCCAGGGCTCGAACCCCGACTGCAGTGGGCAACCTGCACTCCCCACTGTTTTTGAATACATGGTAAATGTCTTGTGAGGTGTTCCTGTGTGTGGGAGTCATGGTCAGCGGCTTGGCGAGTTCCGTCTCAGAGGAGGTGTCTCAGTGAGGGGAAAGGATAGCTGACAGGGTAAAGGGTATAATTGGCCACCGAAACTGGGAGATAAATGGGAACAATAATGGGATATAAATATAATAATGTGAAATACATTTCTACAGTTTAAAGAAAAAAAAGGGAATTACATCCTCTATGCTCACTAGCTTTGTATGCACCTGTCAATCACGCTTTGATTGAAAGGAGAGAAAAACCCAACGGGGGAAATGACCTCAGTTTTGACCACAGAACTGCATTAGAACTGGAGCAGCTGCTCCCAATCCCCAATCTGTGGTCCTTTGGTCCTGAGGTTTAAACTTCCGGCTGAAACTCGCTGCCATCGGCCCAGGGCATAGCAGATCCCCAGGGTCTTGGGTTCGAATCCAGCCATGGCATGTTTTTGAAGTGTGGCGTGAAACCAGTTAACTGAATGTAAAAACAGACTTACATCTACAATGTTTTTTGTAAATGCTTATTTACTGTTTACTGGGGCATTTTCGTGAGCTTGGCTCCCAGAATTGCGGCTTGCAGCTATATTATTAATTATCATGAATAGCGTTCATTATTTATTATTATTATTATATTTATTATTATTGGTGTGGATGCTGTTGTATTTGTTTCCCCATCTTCCCAGAACTCACGTGCTTTGCTCCATTTCTCCCAGATGAGCCGGTTCTCTCTCTTTGTGTTTTCAGTGATTCCCCCCCCAGACTCACCTCTCTCTGGAGGAGCAGTTGCTGGGATTGTAGTGGGTCTGTTGGCCTTTGTAGCAGCCATCATAGCCATGATCATCGCAATGAGGAAGAGAAGAGATGCCAAAGCAAATGAGGAAAAAGACGCCAACAGCCCCAGTCAGAACATGATGTTTCCTAATGACCCGTCTGTCCCCGAACCCAGACCTGTCCCTGAAACCAAGCCTTTTGTCCCAGATGCCCGGACATCGGTTCGGAGCTGGTGATTGAAGTGCAGGGGAAATCAGGTGTGTGCGTGCGTGCGTGCGTGCGTGCGCGTGTGTGGTCGTGTGGGGTCAGACACACAACCTTGGCCTTGCTCTACCAGCTGAGCTACAGGACTACACCAAGCACTAACATTTCTGCTATGTATACCGCCGACACTTACACTGGACTGTTTCTGCCTATGCATGCACTTTCAAAGACTCTTACCTTTTTAATCTATTTTATATATTGCACTGTACATGGGTCAGTGTCCAATAAGGGTTTAAAAATGTAAATGGGTTAAAAATGCTAATTGAAGCAATGCTAATTGGGGTTTAAGTCTGGAGACTGTGCTGGCCATTCCATGATTTGAAGCCTACCATCTTGTTCTTTTCTTCTAAGTTAGTCCTGACATAGCCTGAACAGACTAAAGTACTACGATTTTTATGAATAAAATGCTTCAAGTTTTTTTGTTTTTAGGCTGTCATACAAGCTATGAGTAGTTTTATTTGTACAGTATTGTACAGTGTTTTCCACAAGTTTACTTGCTTCTTCTATTAGTCCAAACGTTGTCGGTAGTGGAGAACAAAAGGCAGGGGAAGCAGTAAAGGCGATTCTTCGTCGCACAGACAGTCTCTTCGTTGGTGCCACTCTGATGTACCCAGCTCATATTAATCAGATAAAGTTAAGTTATTAGCCTCACTTTTAAGACAGTTTTGACATTGCTACAATGGGCGATAAAACATACTGTATAATTTCTTGACGATCAAACACAATTTTTCCAATTATATAGGCAACAGTTTACACAAACATCACAACTTTTGTTTTCGGGCATTATTTACTCACCGACATACTGGGGGGTATTTCACGAAGCTGGCTAAGAAAATCTGGGCTTACTAAAACAAACCTGACTTGAGTTAGCGGGCTAACGAACTGTAGATCAATTCCGTTTCATGAAACTACATTGCGGCTCAGGAGGTCATGCTAATCCAAGCCTGATGAAAGCCAGGTTTGGGCAATCACTTACGTGCGCGTTCATGAACTATTTAAACAGCCCGAGTAAGTGAATGTCGAGTGAAACATTAGATTAGACAGAAATGGCAAAAGAACGTGCAGTGTCGTTTACCGCGGGGGAGCAGCAACTAATCATGGAATACTATTAAGACTACAAGACAATCGTCACTAAAAAAGGCAACACCACCATCATTAACAAAGCGAGAGACGCAGCCTAGGAATCGATTGCCGAGCACATAAATGCATAAATTAGTACTATTGCGCAATCAGTGCTACACAGGGGCGTCGTAGCGGGGGGGGGAAGGGGAACTGACTACCTAGGGCCCCAAGTGGGGGAGGGCCCTCCTTGAAAAGCCTGGAATGGGGAAAAAAAACATTTGTCTGCAATTTTAAATTTCTAAGTAATTAGTGTCATTACTAAATTATATTGGCTGAATAAATAGGTTGGGAGACTGAACTTTGGGCCCCCTCCCCTCTCCCCTCTCCCCTCTCAAAAGCGCAAATGGTTTAGTCCGCCCCCCTGCACTAAGATTTGTTGCCAAACACGGCTAATCACGCTGACTGGTGCTGATGCTGGAGCCCGCAAGTTTCAGTCAATCATGTCTTTCCAGAAGAAAATGAAGTCGGGGTATCAAAAAAGAAAAAAAGAAAAAGAAAAGAAAGAGAAAAAAGGCAAACTGAGGGAAAACAACTGCTCACTAATTTCTTTCAAAAGAAAGGTAAGCAACTTGCTAACACTGTTTAAGAGTGGTTTAAGCTAATATCGGTACGTTGTTTCGATTGAACTAGGGCTGTCAACGTTAACATATTAACGCATGCGATTAATTTCAAATGGATAACGCGCTCATTTTTTAAAAATCGCGATTAATCTCATTTCAGTTTCACTCTCGCTACTGGCTGAAAGCAATCGCAAATGCGGGCAAACATACTACTGGTGATGGTGAAATGCATTGAAACTTTGTTTTTGAAGATCCAGTTCTATAACAAGACAAGCTAACATAGCTAGCTACATTATGATAGTTAGCTATCTAGCTGGTAAATTAAGCAGAATCTAGCCTGTAGCCTGTTTCATTGTATATTATAAGCAGGTTAAGAGGCTAATATCAATCCTGAATGCTTCATGCTTGTAGAGGGGCCTGTCCTTGTAGCAGAGAGTGAGCAGGAAGAAGATGTGATCGAGGCAGAGAGTGAGCAGGGAGAAGAGGCAGAGAGTAGCAGTAGGACTAGTGAAGAGGATGATTGTTTAAATGTGGTATAAGCAGTTCATTAGCGATTACCCTAATAAACACTACAGATTCATGTGAATAGTTGTTGATTCAATTAATACAAATTCTAAAGATGCGTGAGAGTCATGGATCAAGAGGGGAAGGGGGCCCACAAGACTGCATATGTATAGGGCCCAGAACTGTGTGCTGCAGTATGCTTTGCATCTCCTCGATTAATAAAATAGTGGGGGTTTTTATAAATAATTTAAAAAACAATATTCTGACAAATGGCTCTGACAATTACCAACCATTTATTTATTTATCACATTAAAACAAAGAAATTAATTCTGACTTCATCCACTGAGTAAAATAAGTCTCTCGTCCATAACTGACCATAAACGCACAAGCACTTCCTGACAAACACCCAAACGGGTTTTATACACCTACTTCTTTGGGGGATGCCTTTGATTGGATAACTACCGAAATTCTCGACCAATAGAAATGTGCTTTCGTTCTATCCGAACAGACAGGGATCTTCACGGCTTTTCTGTTGTCATCGCGTGGCGTTATCATATGGACGCCTACTTGAGATTTAAGGTAAGACATTACATTTACATTATGACAAGGTAAGAGAATGAATTATTGCCGTTAAAATAGTTATGTTAAGTTATGTTTGTTGGCAAGTAGATGAAAGTACCTAGCACTTGGTTTCTTCACGTTTTCTGGCTATTTCGCTAGCGACCCAGCCGTCTACTGTAACTACATTGATTACATTACATTACTGTAACTGTAAAGTATTACTGTGCTGGCAACCTGCCGTTTAGTCGCCTCTCCGTTTCTGAGGTAAATAGGCTAAAGTACTACGATTTATATGAATAAAATGCTTCCAGTTTTTTTGTTTTTAGGCTGTTGCGCTGCAGTGGCGAGTTAGATTTTTGTGCTAGGTACGGAATCTCGGGGGGGAAACTGTCGACAAAAAGTTGTTAAATCCACTTAAAACCCACTTTATGTTTTAGAAAGACTCCGGACACAGAGCTGATGTTTCCCGGCTCACTTCTTGTCACGATTCAAGCGAGAGGATTTTCGTTCAGTTCGTCATCGCATTTACGGAGGTTCATTTGAGATTTAAGGTAAGATAATTAATTATTGCCGATAAAATAGTTATTATGTCACGTTATGTTTGTTGGCAAGTAGATGAAAGTACCTAGTATTTGATTTCTTCACTTTTTCTGGCTATTTCATTAGCGACCTAGCCTGGCTATTCCTGTGTGGCTCAGTGTGGCTGGCAACGCTTAGGTTGTGGAATTAATCCCCACTGGGACCACATGTACTGAAACATGTATGCATTCACTGCTGTAAATCACTTTGAGTAAAAGCGTCTGCTAAATGGCATATATTAATTAGCAATGTTACAACATTTGTAGATGTTATAAATCTATCCTGAACTTGCGATCTATGATTTCGAAAGCACTAAACGCGAGTCTGACTGAAGTGTAGCGTATTGAATATCTGGCAACCTCTCAGGACAGAGAACAGCGATAGTACAGTGGGCTGCCGGAGAGAGAGAGAGAGAGAGAGAGAGAGAGAGAGAGCGAGCAAGTGGGTGGTGCGTTTGAACAGGGAGAGGAGAGGAGAGGAGCAGAGAGGAGAGAACAGAAAAGGGGAGAGGAGATGAGCAGAGAGGAGAGAATAGAAAAGGGGAGAGCAGATGAGCAGAGAGGAGATGAGCAGAGGGGAGAGAACAGAAAAGAGTAAGTACAAGTCAAAGAGTAGTAGGCTATACCAATAATGCTTTGCAATATACAGTTTTGGCAAACAACGTTTCAGGACACTTTACATTTTGGGCTAGTTTAAGCTTCCGTTGGGCGGGTTTGAAGCAGACTGTGGGCTGGATAGTTTTCCTGGACCTGGCAACCCTGGCGGGAATTGCAATAAGCCTAATATAAACTAGTTAGCCCGCTGCCGACAGCTGTCTTTTGTTGGCCAGCTAACGTTAGATAGTTTATCTATATCCAACGCTAGGTATTGTAACGTTTAACATTACTTACAGGAAATGCGGCCAAATTAAATATGATCTTTGTCTATCGATTAAGCCAGCATTATAGTCACATGGCCATTCGCTTCTAGAGACGTGTGTATAACTTTACTATAACTAGCAAACTGTGGTGTTAATCTGATGAAAAATCTAGATTTTTTTGGTAATACATACATTTACAAGTAAAACAATTGCAACACCATTAATAAAAGTGAGGTTACTCCAATGCAGGGCAAATGAACAGATGAATGTATCTAGTTAGTAACTGAACTTTACAGAATAGAACACATGCAATGGTTAATTAGAGGCAACACGGAGAGGGAGAGGGAGAGGGAGAGAGGGAGAGGGAGAGAGGGAGAGGGGAGAGAGGGAGAGGGAGAGGGAGAGGGAGAGAGGGAGAGGGAGAGGAGAGAGGGAGAGGGAGAGGGAGAGAGGGAGAGGGGAGAGGGAGAGAGGGAGAGGGAGAGGGAGAGGGGGAGAGGGGAGAGGGAGAGGGAGAGGGAGAGGGAGAGGGAGAGAGGGAGAGGGAGAGGGAGAGGGAGAGGGGAGAGGGAGAGAGAGAGAGGGAGAGGGAGAGAGGGAGGGAGGGAGGGAGAGAGAGGGGAGGGAGGGAGAGAGAGAGAGAGAGAAAAGGGGAGGTGGTTCCCGTCGTACATCTTGTCACTCTTCAAGCGAGAGGACTTTTACTGAGGTTAATTTGAGATTTAAGGTAAGAGAATTAATTATTGCCGATAAAATAGTTATGTCAAGTTATGTTTGTTGGCAAGTAGATCAAAGTACCTAGTATTTGATTTCTTCACTTTTTCTGGCTATTTCATTAGCGGCCCAGCCGTCTACTGTAACTGTAAAGTATCTTACTGTACTGGCGACCTGCCGTTTAGTCGCCTCCGTTTCTGAGGTAAATAGGCTAAAGTACTACGATTTTTATGAATAAAATGCTTCGGGTTTTTTTTTGTTTTTACGCTGCAGTCGCGAGTTTGATTGTACGGAATCTCGGGGACGGAAACTGTCGACAAAAAAGCCAGATCGATGTTCTCGTCACGGAGGTAGAATCAAGATATATTGTTTGGTTCACTCAGTGTAGGGATAGCCTAACAAATAAAATAAAAACTGCTGCATGGGAGCAAGTGACGGATTCTGTTAATTCGGTATCTTCTGAACAGAGATCAATGAGTAACCCCGACCTAGAACACGGGTTTGGTCATGTTTCCACCAAAATGCCTATATTTCACCAAGTCTTTATTAGAAAAGGATTCAGTACGCCTGGGCGATTTAACTAGGTGGTCTCTTAATTAATTTAATAAAAAATTTAAAGATCGCCAAACTAACATAACGACGGTCGTTAGTTTACGTCTTCAGTGGTTCAGCTGTCTTTTGTTGGCCAGCTAACGTTAGATAATTTATCTGTAACCAACGCTAGGTATTGTAACGTTTAACATTACTTACAGGAAATGCGGCCAAATTAAATATGATCTTTGCCTATCGATTAAGCCAGCATTATAGTCACATGGCCATTCGCTTCTAGAGACGTGTGTATAACTTGACTATAACTAGCAAACTGTGGTGTTAATCTGATGAAAAATCTAGATTTTTTTGGTAATACATACATTTACAAGTAAAACAATTGCAACACCATTAATAAAAGTGAGGTTACTCCAAAGCAGGGCAAATGAACAGATGAATGTATCTAGTTAGTAACTGAACTTTACAGAATAGAACACATGCAATGGTTAATTAGAGGCAACACACACACACACACACACAGAGAGAGAGAGAGAGGGAGGGAGGGAGGGAGGGAGGGAGGGAGGGAGGGAGAGAGAGGGAGGGAGGGAGGGAGGGAGGGAGAGAGAGGGAGGGAGAGAGAGGGAGGGAGAGAGAGAGAGGGAGGGAGGGAGGGAGGGAGGGAGGGAGGGAGGGAGGGAGAGAGAGGGAGGGAGAGGAGGGAGAGGGAGAGGGAGGGAGAGGGAGGGGAGGAGGGAGAGGGAGGGGAGGGAGGGAGGAGAGAGAGAGAGAGAGAGAGAGGGAGGGAGGGAGGGAGGGAGAGAGAGAGAGAGAGAGGGAGGGAGAGAGAGAGAGAGAGGGAGGGAGGAGAGAGAGAGAGAGAGAGAGAGGGGGAGGGAGAGAGAGAGAGAGAGAGAGAGGGAGAGAGTCTTTATTAGAAAAGGATTCAGTAGGGGAGACCGGGTTGGTTGGCTCAGGGGTTGGTTGGCACACAGTTAATCTCCAGCCCCTATAGGGTGCTGTCACAAAAATGTAACATTAAAATGTTTGTCCTCTTTACCTGCACTCATTTATTCTGTCAAAACATCTGAAGGTCACTAAGTTTTGAGGTGAGGACAACTTTTACATTTTGTATAGTCAAAAGTACAAAATGGTCCCCCCCACTAAATATATTATAAAACTGTGTTAGATAGAGATATTGACATTATATTATTTTTAGTTAATAGAGATAGGAATCAGCTAAATTTTGATAGAAGATTTGAAAGGTTGTGATGAGTCATGCTAGCTAGCTGACATCATATTAGCACAGAGATGTGTTCTAATGAGAGTGGGGTTGGTTGGCACACTGACTTTGGGGTTGGTTGGTACATGTGTCAATGGTGTGCCTGGACCAAGTGGTCTCTCTGCTGGCACTGGGAGAGGTCTCCCACCCCACAGGAGCTGCAGCCTTTCCCTAAGGCAGGGCCTAGGAAGGTTGGTGGTGCTGTCAGGAGAAAACCGCCATCCTGACAGACAAACCAGTCAAAAGAGATCTAGAGGAGCAAAAGGCTAACACTAAAAAGAGGCTCTTTGTAGAATTTGTTCTGAATTTTGTAGTTTGTGGTTATAGTTGTGCTGCTGTGCAAATGTTACATGGTGCACCTTTTAAATTATTAAGTTTATAATTGTTACAAAATTATTCAGTGTTTTCTTATTTTTTTTTATTTGTTGTTCTTATAAAGTCCAAAGACATAATTAATGAAACATTATTAGTGAACTGATTAAAAAAAAAAAAAAATTGGTTAAAAAATGGGCAGATATTATATTAAATGTTTACATTTTCTGGTTCTGGTTCAAATTGTTTCTATTTGTTGCTTCATTCTTTTTGTACTGATAACATTTTAACATTGTGCCAACCAACCCCAAGCGTGCAGCCAACCAACCCCGTGTTGGGGCTGGTTGGCACAAGTGCACAACATGACTTTAATCACAAATCACGTAATTGAAGAAAACATTTGTTGACATTGAAATATATTTATTTATAGCTGAGACCTTAACCTTTAATTTGCCACTAGTTTGAATATCCTCACATAAAATATGCCACAGAAATACGGCAGAGTGTGAAAAGTGTGCCAACCAACCCCGGTCTCCCCCTACGCCTTGGGCGATTTAACTAGGGTGGTCTCTTAATTAATTTAATAAAAAATTAAAAGATCGCCAAACTAACATAACGACGGTCGTTAGTTTACGTCTTCAGTGGTTCAGCTGTCTTTTGTTGACCAGCTAACGTTAGATAATTTATATGTAGCCAACGCTAGGTATTGTAACGTTTAACATTACTTACAGGAAATGCGGCCAAATTAAATATGATCTTTGTCTATCGATTAAGCCAGCATTATAGTCACATGGCCATTCGCTTCTAGAGACGTGTGTATAACTTGACTATAACTAGCAAACTGTGGTGTTAATCTGATGAAAAATCTAGATTTTTTTGGTAATACATACATTTACAAGTAAAACAATTGCAACACCATTAATAAAAGTGAGGTTACTCCAAAGCAGGGCAAATGAACAGATGAATGTATCTAGTTAGTAACTGAACTTTACAGAATAGAACACATGCAATGGTTAATTAGAGGCAACACACACACACACAGAGAGAGAGAGAGAGAGGAGAGGGAGGGAGGGAGGAGAGAGAGGGAGGGAGGGAGAGAGAGGGAGAGGGAGAGAGAGAGGGAGAGGGAGGGAGGGAGGGAGGGAGGGAGAGGGGGAGGGAGGGAGAGGGAGAGGGAGAGGGAGAGGGAGAGGGAGAGGGAGAGGGAGGAGAGAGAGAGGAGGGAGAGAGGAGAGGGAGGGAGGGAGAGAGGGAGAGGAGGGAGGGAGAGAGGGAGGGAGAGAGGAGAGAGAGGGAGGGAGGGAGGGAGAGAGAGAGAAACAGTGGTTTCCCGTCGGACATCATGGCACTATTCAAGCGAGAGGACTTTTACGGAGGTTAATTTGAGATTTAAGGTAAGAGAATTAATTATTGCCGATAAAATAGTTATGTCAAGTAATGTAGCCTAGCTAGCTAACGTGTGCTAATTTACCTCAGAAGCAGGTAACGCAACGCAGATTTACTGGATTTGACGACCGAAAGTATAGATGATCTTTTTGTTTGTTTGTTAACTATTTAGAAGAAACATACCGAGCTAAACGCCTTCTCCGAATGAGAGACATTGTCTCAAAATCTCCTCGCGCTTGTCCACTGAACTGGATGAGCTCCACCAGCTCCTGTAACCGGATGGCTACTGTATGGCGACACACCGGACTCAGACATCCAGAGCGACTCACACAGTTTCACATTTCTTTACATATATTAAAGCTGGATATTTACTATTTTTATTATTTTACCATCCCGAGCAGAAGCCATAATCGGGCCAAATCACACAAAAAATATCTGGGCCATTTATTTTTATTATTTTTAGGCATTTAGCAGACATCCAGAGCGACTTATACAGTTTACATTCCTTTACATACAATCCATTTATACAGCTGGATATTTTTTTTTTTACTGAAGCAATTCAGGTTAAGTACCTTGCTCAAGGGTACAACAGCAGTGCCCCACCTGGGAATTGAACCTGCAACCTCTGAGTTACAAGCCCAGCTCCCTAACCATTACACTACACTGCCAGCCAGTGTGTGTCTAGCCAGAATTTGCCCGAGCCTGTATTGCCTCAGAACCGAGAATCAAGAATCATGAATCAAGAATCCAGAATCATGCTACGCCACCGAACCGTGACTCTAGACGTGATATTCCCCGATCCCGAGTCAGAACTCAGCCGCGCCGGTCACTCAGTGTGTTAACTGTGTTAAATATACTTCATTTAATCATGCGTACGCCACGCCAGCAGCATTGTCCACATACTCCACTGCGTACTTTTTTGTCTGTCTGGATGTTTGAAAGCTATGTCCACTAGGGGCAGGTCAGACCCCAAACAGTTGTCTCTGGCTGGCATAATGACAACTAAAACAGCAGCAGTGTCGCCAACAACAGAGGTGGTATAGATGGTATTAGACCATTAAATGTATCCCGGCATAACCACAGAGAGCATGTTATTCTCTCTCTCATCAGTCAGTCGCAGACTGGACATCACACCTGGTATACTGCCCCCCCACGATTTATGTTGGTATTGCACCTCGTGTACGCGTACCATACATTTTTTGAGGGTGTGCACAAAGGACGCTCCTAATGATCGCAGGATACGCGTGACAGCCATCTTGCGTACGCGTATTTATGCTATCGCTTTAAACAGTCTTACCAAAATATATTTTTGGCCTTTTGACACATTGAATAAAATTGGGGGACACACTGCTTGTGATATTTGGGTAAGTGTGGGGCCTTCTCACTTGGTGGATAAGATTTTGGAAAAGGTTGAAATGATTGTTTACTGTTTAAGAAGCATATTTTCCACCTTAAGAATATAATGGAAGCTTCACAGAACATTTTTTAAATAATCCTGTTTTACATTTTCAGACGTTTGAGCGGTGATTTCCGGCAGAATGTGTGGTTTTGGAATGTACATCTTTTGCTGTTGCTTTGGAGCTGTGCTTCTCGGTGAGTTCAGAGAGAGTATCATTCATTTGGCATAAATTAACGTTGTGTGTTCAAAATCGCCAGATGGGTCATTTAGGGTAATGTAGATGAATGAGATTTTTCTCCCAATTTGGTAGCCAATTACACCTGCTATTTTCATGTCAATCCCCCCCTCGTATTATGAGTTCGCTGCTGTAGCCCTGTGACCGACGGTTTCGAAGGCGAAGCATCGTCTCTTCCGAGACCGCACTCGCCAAGCCGTCGACCGTAACTCCGGCACCCCAGAGCCACTCCTGTGCGCAGCGAACATCCTGTCGGCTTCCCTCCCCCCTCCCTTGGGCGGATAGCCAATTGCCGTCCCCGGTGGCACTCCCGGCCAGAGCCGACTCTGGTACAGCCGGGGAATCGAACCCGGTCGCTGTGGCCAGCGTTGAACTTTGTAACCACTGGACCACGCGGGAGGCCCTTGAGTGAAAATTAGAACTGGCAATTACTTACGGAAGTCTGGTGCGACTGTGTGAACTGCTCACAATGTGAATGACACCATCATGGGGGATTCAGATTGATTCAGAATCTCTTTTGCAAGGGAAACCTGAACAGCGGCAGAAATGAGTTGAAATGAGTTGCAGACAAGACAGCACATACAACCTACAACAAGACATAAACTACAATTCATAGAGGAGAAAAATATAGAGAAAATGAGAGGGGAGAGAGGGAGAGGTAGAGGGAGAGAGATATTCAGTGTTCAGTGATTATTGCTGGAAGAACTTTGTTTCAGCGACTTTCAACCAATTTGAGTAGTCACCGAGGGGCGAACGGAGTGAGCTTGTTCGACGCGTAATCAGGGTTCACAAACAAACATTGTCCAATGCAATCCGTATCTTTGGACGCTGTGTTCCTTTTATTCCCATCAACATACAGGCTGATTCATGCTCACCTTAGCATAAATTGATAGCAACAGTTAGGTCCATAGTTAGTATGTTTCCATTCATACATTCAAATTAAGCACGCCAGTCGCGCTACATTTCAATGAACCTTGACATGCGGTCAAAAACTGTATGGCTTCCTCCATTCACGCACCTATGGTTCATTAGCCTGGAGCTCATTAAATAACCAAATGCTCCACCTTGTGTTCAATGGGGGAACTGCATGTACAAATAATATTTTAGGCAAACTTAAATAAGGATAAAATAAAACAAACAAAAATGACATAATGGCTCCAACAAACTTGATTCAACTATTTTCAGTTTAATTCTATGTTGGACTGGTCCCAAAATGACTCTTTTTTTGGTGTAAGAAGCCCAGTTTTGCTGTCTGTATTATGTCAACTTACACAGCCAGTTTCCTCCGTGTCCTTGTTCTCCCTCTCCCAGCCTCCTCGTCTTCAGCCCTTACGCGGTCCGTAAGTCTGGGTCAGTCTGTCACTCTGCTCTGTGAAGGAGCAGCCAATGGGCCCATTGAGTGGCGCTTTAAGCAGCAGCAGCAGGACCAGTGGCAGAGTGTGGTCGCGCTCCACGATGGAGGCGTCTCCCCAGGACCAGGCTTTGAAGAACGGGTGAAATTCGTCCGCACTGAGAATCCGTGGATCTACAATATCACCCTTGGTCCCGTGGTGTTCACCGACGGAGGCGTTTACCAATGCAAGGCCCTCCACACTGACCGCATATTTTCAGATGTGAGACTAGAGGTTTTGGGTGAGTGGGTGTCCCTGAGACTCGCACATCAAGGACCAATCTCACACACACACACACACATACACACACACACACACACACACACACACACACACACACACACACACAGCTCTTAAAATCTCACACTCTCTCTCTCTCTCTCTCTCTCTCTCTCTTTCTCTTTCTCTTTCTCTTTCTCTCTCAGACCCCTTTCAGGTCTTTGTGCAGTTGGGTCAGTCGGTCAGTCTCCCCTGCCACGGGAACATTCATAAACAGATTCGTAGTGATGAGCTTCACTTCCAATGGCAAAAAGACGGGCAGGATGTGTACAAGCATCAAAACAGTAAAACCACCTCCGGGCCCGGGTTCGAGAACAGAGTCTCAGTCTCCCTGGACAGGGCCCCCCATGGAGATCTGTCTCTAACCATCAAAGAGGCACGTCTTTCAGATCAAGGCGATTACCGGTGCGTCTACAACATCGAAAAAGAGAACGGGCAACCACCCTTAGTCCACCTCAATGTTACAGGTAAAAGAACCTTTCAACTTTTTTTGTCTGCTGTTTACCATTTTATTTACAATTTATAAAATGTGTAATATTCAAATATTAGTCTAACTACAAAAAATATATAATTCAAGGTGTAAAGAATATATTTGAATACATAAAGAACGTAAAATAAAGTTCGGTAAATTAACGGGTCATTTAGAGTAATGTAGATGAATGAAAATTAAAGAGAAATTTTCTCCCAATTTGGTAGCCAATTACACCTGCTATTTTCATGTTAATCCCCCCCGAGACGGCACTCGCCAAGCCGTCGACCGTAACTCCGGCACCCCAGAGCCACTCCTCTGCGCAGTGAACATCCTGTCGGCTTCCCTCCCCCCTCCCTTGGGCGGACAGCCAATTGCCGTCCCCGGTGGCACTCCCGGCCAGAGCCGACTCTGGCGGCCGGGAATCGAACATGTACTTATGAAGTCTGGACTTCTACTTGCAACATTTCCACCAGGGGGCGGTGGGGGGCTGTATGTGGTTAGTGGGGGTCATAATCTTTATTTTGTTGTTGTTTTTTTAAATTTGTTTCAGATTTTTTTTCCAGTTTTTCCCCAATTTGTTTTCCTATTGTACCCTCTATTTCTTTTGATTCACCATGCCCCACAAACCCGCCGCCCATCACTACAGGGCAAGCTAATTCCCCGAGGCCAGCGATGATCCGCCACCTCAAATATCTTTATTTATTTATTTGTAACCTGTTTTAGTTTAGTTATGAATTCAAAACATGCATCTGGTTATCTACCATGACAGAACATGCTGTGCATCAGAGGCGTGTTTCACGAAGCAGGATCGGTGGGTTAGAGAGCTAACTTTGGGCTTAACCCTGTGTTTTCGGTCTCACGACTGTGGCTCACTTTTAACTGGGTCGCATTGCCATGGTAACTTATGCCGCGGGCCTAACTTGGGGCCTGTCTCCCGAAGGAAGTTCAGCACAGTCAAGGTATCTTTGCATTAGTTGGCTACACAAAGCCTAACAAGGGCAATTACGCCTAACCTGTCTCACGACGGTGCTTATCAACTCGCTCTGTCAACCCTGTTTTTAAAAAACAAACTGTTAGATTAAGGTAATCGAACACAAGATCCAAATGTTGCATCATAGTTGCATTAGAAGTTTCTGGGCTACCCCTGGTGGGGGTGGGGGGGGCTTGTGTGTGCGCATGCGTGTGTGAGTGAGTGTGCCCTTGCGTGCGTGCGTGCATGCGTGTGTGCGTGCATGCGTGTGAGTGTCTCATCTCATCTCTCATCTCATCTTCAGCCGCCTATTCCTGGTCAGGGTCGCGGGGGGGCTGGAGCCTATCCCAGCATGCATTGGGTCGAGAGGCAGGAATACACCCTGGACAGGTCGCCAATCCATCGCAGGGCACTACATACACCATTCACTCACACACTCATACCTACAGGCAATTTAGACTCTCCAATTAGCCTAACGTGCATGTCTTTGGACTGTGGGAAGAAACCGGAGTACCCGGAGGAAACCCACGCGGACACGGGGAGAACATGCAAACTCCGCACAGAAAGGCCCCCGGCCTGGATTCGAACCGAGACCTTCTTGCTGTGAGGCGACAGTGCTATCCACTGCACCACCGTGCCGCCGCGTGTGAGTGTGTGGTATAAAATGTGGTATATATTGTCTTGTGTTGGTCTCTGATGATGGTCCTTCTGTGTGTCTCCAGGACTGGGTGTGTCCTCTGCCCAGAACGTGGTGCTGAATGGCGTACTGGGGCAGAGTGTGGCTTTCCCAGATGCAGTAAAAAAATCTGGGACGTTGACTTACCAAGGTGATAGCCCACAAACCATCGGAGATGTCACACGTGGTCAGTTTACAGACTACACAGAGGGAAGAGTGCAGTGGAACAGCACCACTGGACTCTTCTCCATTTCTGGGCTGAAGGTGGAGGATTCTGGGATGTATACACTTCTGAATAATGACGCTGAACCCAGTAAAGAGAACCAGTACCAGCTGAATGTGGACGGTAAGTGTGTGTGTGTGTGTGTGTGTGTGTGTGTGTGTGTGTGTGTGTGTGTGTGTGTGTGTGTGATATGGGAGAGGTTAAATTATTCTGTGCTTTATAAGTTATAAAATGTGTAATATTTATGTCAGTCAGGGTAACTACAAAAAATGTGTAACTCAAGGTGTAAAGAATATTTTTTTAATACAAGTAAAATTGGATGGATGAAAACTTTCACCAGTTTGTTGAAAAATTATATTCAAAAAACAAATTAAAAAACCCATTTTGTTTCAGATTTTCCTCCCAATTTGGTAGCCAATTGTACTCTCTTTACATGTCAACTTGTACTGTGAGCTCGCTGCCATAGCTCTGGGACCGGCAGTGACAAAGCCGAGTCATGGTCAGCGGCTTGGCGAGTTCCGTCTCGGAGGAGGTGTCTCAGTGAGGGAAAAGGATAGCTGACAGGGTAAAGGGTATAATTGGCCACCGAAACTGGGAGATAAATGGGAACAATAATGGGATATAAATAGAATAATGTGAAATACATTTCTACAGTTTAAAGAAAAAAAAGGGAATTACATCCTCTATGCTCACTAGCTTTGTATGCACCTGTCAATCACGCTTTGATTGAAACGAGAGAAAAACCAACGGGGGAAATTACCTCAGTTTTGACCACAGAACTGCATTAGAACTGGAGCAGCTGCTCCCAATCCCCAATCTGTGGTCCTTTGGTCCTGAGGTTTAAACTTCCGGCTGAAACTCGCTGCCATCGGCCCAGTGCATAGCCGATCCCGAGGGTCTTGGGTTCGAATCCAGCCATGGCATGTTTTTTGAAGTGTGGCGTGAAACTAGTTAACTGAATGTAAAAACAGACGTACATCTACAATGTTTTTTGTAAATGCTTGTTTACTGTTTTCGCATTTTCGTGAGCTTGGCTCCCAGAATTGCGGCTTGCAGCTATATTATTAATGATCATGAATAGCGTTCATTATTTATTATTATTATTATATTTATTATTATTGGTGTGGATGCTGTTGTATTTGTTTCCCCATCTTCCAGAACTCACGTGCTTTGCTCCATTTCTCCCAGATGAGCCGGTTCTCTCTTTGTGTTTTCAGTGATTCCCCCCCCAGACTCATCTCTCTCTGGAGGAGCAGTTGCTGGGATTGTATTGGGTGTGTTTGCCTTTGTAGCAGCCATAGCAGTGTGGAAAATCCGAAGGAATGCCTGGATGGAGAGACATTTTCCCAAGAGTGAAAGACGAAGAGCAAATTACACCAACAGCCCCAGGCAGAATATGTCTGTCCCTGAACCCAGACTTTTGTCCCTGAAACTCAGCCTTTTGTCCCTGAAACTGAGACTTCTGTCCCAGACGCCAGTTCCTGAAACTCAGCATTCAGATTCAGGGCTAGTGATGACAGAGATGGTATGATGACCACATATTCTGCAGACTGGAATACGTATCATATCTCCCATGGATTAGGTTTAGGCATTATTTTGCAGATATTTTCCGCTCTGATTGTTTTATTAAGGACATTTGGCTGCTTTCTTCAGCGTGTGATGTAAGTCAGCGAGGAGAGGAAGGAAGGAAGCAAAGGATGCCTGGACGGAGAGCCATTTTCTTGCCCCCGGCCTGCATTCGAACCCGAATGTCCTAATTGAAAGAGTATCTAGCACTGCTTGAATAGCCCAAGTGTTTCTGCCTCTAAGCTCTTCCAGGCATTGACAACTCTCTGTATAAAGAAAAACTTAATATCTAAAACTAAATATCCATGCCAAAATTGCCTTTAACTAATTTCCACCTGTGGCCTCTTGTTCTGCTAACTGAACTTATCTTAAAAAAATCTGTAGTCGTTCACTTTGTTAATCCCTTTTAGGAATTGAAAAACTCAATCAAATCCCCCATAAGTCTCCATTTGCTAAACTTAAATAGATTGAGCGCCTTAAGTCTATCCTCATAACTTTTACCTTTCGTACCAATTTAGTTTTTCTAAAAGCAACTTTTTCAAGAGCCTCTATATCTTTCTTATAGTGTGGTCCCCGAAACTACACACAGTACTCTAAGTGAGGTCTGACAAAAGCATTATATAACATTAACATAACGTCCTTTGATTTATACTCAATAGTTTTTGCTATGTACCCCAGCATCCTGTTGGCCTTTTTCACTGCTGTAGCATACTGCTTAGATGCAGATAGACTTTGATCAACTACATTTCCTAAGCCTTTTTGAAATTTAACACTTACTCATTTTCTCCTCCCATAAAATACTCCTGTCTTATGTTTTTATTTCCCACATGTATAACTTTACATTTAGCAATATTGAATGTCATCTGCCCATTCTTGGATTTTGTTGAAATCATCTTGGATTACTTTAGTCGATTCCAAACTGTTTGCCAAACCACCAAGTTTAGCAAATGTAACTATTTAGCTACTAATGTCCCTATCAAGACCATTTATGTAAATAAGGAAGAGCAGAGGTCCCAGCACCCATCAATGTGGGACTTCACTGCCAACAGCACCTAGGTCAGATACGACCCCTCCTACTGTTTTCCAATGAATTCATTTTAACAATGAGCCTCTCGTGTGGTACCTTGTCAAATGTTTTTTGAACGTCCAAATACTGTATATAATATCATAAGTCTGGTTCAGGTCAACACACTTTGTAGCCTCTTCAAAAAAAGTCCAGGAGGTTTGTTAGGCAGAAAACTCACCTTGATAAAACCATGTTGGCTCTCCCTTAAAATACTATTATTTTGCCTGTCAGGGACACGGTTCGAAACCCGCACCTTTTCGCACCAAACTTAACCCAAGGTTTGAAATGTGTCTATGGTTTAGAGCTTTATTTCAATACAGTAAAGCAGTGGTCCCCAAACTACGGCCCGCGGGCCGGATCCGGCCCGCCTCCACATTTGGCCCGGCCCCCTGAACAATACCAGAGACGCATTATGATTTTTTTCAGTCTGGCCACGCGAATCTAAAACTCGCCCCTGTCAAATAGAATGTAATAATGGCGAAAAGGTTAGGTAAGAGAAAAATTGATTCAGAATGCAGGGTATTTAACCTGCAGTGGTCAAACGATTATTTTTTTGTTCAATGCAAAGAAAAGGCTGTCTCATCTGTCAAGAGGCGGTGGCGGTATTCAAAGAATACAATCTGCGCCGACACTATGAATCCCGTCACAAAGACAAGTATGATAGCTTGCAAGGCCAAATGCGAGCAGACAAAGGGTTATTTGGTTATTATTTATTTCATAAATAGTGTTATTATTTATTTCCTGACTTTTTTTTCTGTGAAGATCCCGGAAAGGGTTATTAATATTTGGTTATGTGTGGCTTTCTGGAAAACAATAAACGTTTAGGCACCCCTGCGATCGTCATACTTCTTCTGTTACAAACTGACCCCGGCCCCCATCAGAGAAGGGAAAAGTTATGTGGCCCTCACAGGAAAAAGTTTGGGGACCCCTGCAGTAAAGCATGATGCATGTGTCCTTTTACCATTATATGGAGCTCATCAAGAGCTTTCCATTGGTATATATAACTCATTTTTGACCAAAATGTCACTTACGCCCCTTACGCACTAAACCCTTGATATACAGAATTAATCAGAGAGAATTATCCTCTCAACAGACAAGTTCATTTCCCATTAAAACTTATTCTCCACACTTGCCTCTGATTGGCTGTTGAGTAATCACTGGTTACATGTCAGATAATCCAATATGGCACTAACATCTTTTCAAAGTGCTGCCATTCTTAAACGAGCTGACAGACACAATGGAGGGATGATGTCATAATCCCATGGCTCATCTGGAGGGATGATGTCATAATCACAGTAATACAGGCTGGTGATCACAGATTGTGCTGAAAATGTGAATAATGCTCACTGTTTTAGGTTTTAAATGTTGAGTTGAATTTTACAGTTACAAGTTACCACAGTCTCAAATTGGAACTCTCTTCAATATGTACGGTAAACTCCGTTTTTATTCACACCCCTGATAATGATGAACAAAAGAGATCGTTTTAAATAAAAGATACAAGTACTGAGGTACATTTTATGCTCAAAAATGAAGAAAATTCCAAACCTACAATATTAACACAATTGTTCAGAAAAACATATTTTGTTTTAATGTTTTTTCCAGAAAACATCTGGTTCACAATTATTCATACCCCTAACTATTATTTAAAATGTAATCCAACAGAAACAAATCTTCATAAATATATAAGTTATTTTAAGTTAATTGGAAGGTTATGGAACTATAATATACGCCATTTAGCAGACGCTTTTATCCAAAGCGACTTACAGTAGTGAATGCATTTTCAGTATGTGTGGCCCCAGTGGGGATTGAACCCACAACCTAAGCGTTGCCAACGCTGTGCTCTACCAACTGAGCCACAGAGAACCTAGAACTATAGAACTGTAGAACTATACAGTGGCCTACAATGGTTTCCTGTTTCCCTAGGGTATAAAAAAGAGGGAACACAAGTTTGAAATACTGTGGTCAGCTATCATCATGGTGAAAGGCAAAGAACTTCCTGAAAGCATCAGACAAAAGGTTATTGACCTCTACATATCAGGAGAGAAAAAAATCACTAAAAAGTTAGATACCGCTTTCCTCTGTTGTGTCAATTATTAGGAAGATTAAGGCCACTGGAACAGTGGCTAACCTGCCAGGTAGAGGACGCAAGTCTATCTTGCCACGTGTAGTGAGACGGATGGTTTGAGAGGCAAAAAGAAGTCCAAGGGGCACAGTTCAAATCCTCCAAAACAACCTGACATCTTGGGGTTACAAGGTGTCTAAAGCTACCATTCGACGACACCTACATGACAATGGCCTTTATGGCAGAGTTGCAAGAAGGAAGCATCTTTTGAAGACAATTCACCGAAAAAGGCGTCTTGAATTCACCAAACTACATCTCAAGTACAATTGGAACCGTGTCTTGTGGTCAGATGAAACAAAAATGGAGCTCTTTGGACATGCACATATGCATTATGTTTGGTGTCCAAAGAATGCAAGTAATGTTGAAAAGAACCGGTGAAACATGGTAGTGGATCTTTAATGCTTTGGGGTTGTTTTACATCCACAGGCCCTGGGGCCCTTATTAAAATAGATGGAACCATGGACTCCAGCATGTACCAAGACACTTTGTCCAAAACTCTTGTTCCCTCTGCCAGGAAGCCACAGATGGACCTTCCAAGAAAAGAACGATCCCAAACATGCATCCAAAGCAACTAAGAAATTTGGTTTGAACTCAAAAAAGCAGTCCACAAACATCAACCCAAGAATCTGAAGGCACTAGAGCAATTCTGCATGCAGGAATGGTTGAGCATCCCCCCAAGAAGTTCCATAACCTCTTACAACACTACAGAAGGAAACTACTTGCTGTTATAATGGCTTAAGGAGGAACCACAAAGTACTGACAACAGGGGTGTGAATATTTGTGATTCTTGATTTTTCTGGGGGAAAAATGATAATTTGTGAACCGTTCGGTTGTGGATGAACCACAACCGAACGGTTCACAAATTATCATTTTGCCATAATAATGCCAATGCATTATTATTAAAGAATATAATTTTCTAAATTTTGTGAACATAAAATAAAGCTGGTGGTGGTGCAGTGGATAGCACTGTCGCCTCACAGCAAAAAGGTCTCGGGTTCGAATCCAGGCCGGGGGCCTTTCTGTGCGGAGTTTGCATGTTCTCCCCGTGTCCGCGTGGGTTTCCTCCGGGTACTCCGGTTTCTTCCCACAGTCCAAAGACATGCACGTTAGGCTAATTGGAGAGTCTAAATTGCCCGTAGGTATGAGTGTGTGAGTGAATGGTGTATGTAGTGCCCTGCGATGGATTGGCGACCTGTCCAGGGTGTATTCCTGCCTCTCGCCCGGAACGCATGCTGGGATAGGCTCCAGCCCCCCCCCGCGACCCTGACCAGGAATAAGCGGCTTAGATAATGGATGGATGGATGGATAAAATAAAGCTCATTACTCTTTTGTTTGTCTTTATCAAGGGTGTGAATAAAAACTGAGTTTATTGTATGTTCTTGCTCCACAGGAAGCTGTATTCAAATTCATATTTGACTCACAATAATAGCACATTAATAGAGGCTTGGATACTGCATTCACTCATCTGTCATCTCTGCACAGTTTCTGTGTCACCACCCCGGGTCAATGTCACTCGTGACACATACCGCTGCACCATACTGTGCACTGTGGAGAGGGGGGCAGCAGTGACCCTGACCTGGTACAGAGAGGGAGAGGCACAGAGCTACGCCAGCTCCCCTAGCCGCAACACGCCCGATGCGTATCTCCCTCTGACTGTGGATGAGGGCGGCACCTACACCTGTGAGGCTAAAAACAGCGTGAACAGAGAGACGGCCAAACTCACTGTGGGACCGCACTGCACAGGTGAGCCTAACGCTCCTCATTCACACCTGAGCCACACCTTCTATACCTCTGCACACCTGCTCTCGCCTCCTGCAACTTCTGTTAATGGGGAGACGGGGCTGGGGTGAGTGTGTGTGAGCGTGTGTGTGTGTGTGAGCGTGTATGGGTGAGTGTGTGTGTGTGTGTGTGTGCGTGCGAGATTGTGTGGATTATGCCCTACATGTCTTATTGCATTGCTCCATTATCACACATCACAGTCATCCTCCTGGTTAGTGGATCTGAACTTTGACCTCATGTGTTCTGTGAATTTCTGACTCCAAAATTCACGTCGTAATAAGATGATCAAATCTAGTGATGTTTGTTCTTACCAAAGTAGGAGAGACCAGTTAAGACTGGATGTAAAGTGAAATACGCGAGCGCGAGCGTCTTTAGCACAGCGGGGAACGTCCTCACGCCACGGCGGTCTCCTCTCAAACCGGCCACATCGGGACGCGCTCTCACCAGGAACCTTCAGTAGCCCAAGCAAAGTGCAACTTGTTGTTTTTCTTATTTCATTTAAATAATATATGTGCCTGCTGTGAGTTAAACTACCTGCTACGCTAATTTTGTGATTTATTCCCTGAATTAAAGCCTATTAAATAACAGCACGTTTTATTTTTATTATGGCTACATTTTGGCTACAAGTGTCTGAAATCTCCCAGAAATGCACTGCCATGGAAAACAATACACGGGGAAATATGGATTCTTTTGCATAAATAAAAATGGGCAAATAATAAAAAGAAAAATAACATTTTCATAAAAGTAAAGGTTTTTTTAGTAAGAGACACTGCAGGTGTCTGTATTGCAGTTTCAGTGAGTGACAGTTGAGCTGCAGGTGTCTGTACTGCAGCAGGTAGTGGACATTGACCGCAGGTTCCTCAGACTGGGCCCTGGGAAGCCGTACTGGCGTAATGAACGTGTGGTACTGGCGTAATGATCGTGTGGTACTGGCGTAATGAACGCGTGGTACTGGCGTAATGAACGTGTGGTACTGGCGTAATGAACGTACTGGCGTAATGGTACTGGCGTAATGAACGCGTGGTACTGGCGTAATGATCTTGTGGTACTGGCGTAATGAACTCGTGGTACTGGCGTAATGAACGCATCGTAATGATCGTGGTACTGGCGTAATGAACGGTGGTACTGGCGTAATGAACGCACTGGCGTAATGAACGTGTGGTACTGGCGTAATGAACGCACTGGCGTAATGAACGTGTGGTACTGGCGTAATGAACGCGTCGTACTGGCGTAATGATCGTGTGGTACTGGCGTAATGATCGTGTGGTACTGGCGTAATGAACGCGTCGTACTGGCGTAATGAACGTGTGGTACTGGCGTAATGAACGTGTGGTACTGGCGTAATGAACGTACTGGCGTAATGAACGTGTGGTACTGGCGTAATGAACGCGTCGTACTGGCGTAATGATCGTGTGGTACTGGCGTAATGAACGTACTGGCGTAATGATCGTGTGGTACTGGCGTAATGATCGTGTGGTACTGGCGTAATGAACGTGTGGTACTGGCGTAATGAACGGTGGTACTGGCGTAATGAACGCGTGTACTGGCGTAATGAACGCGTGGCGTAATGATCGTGTGGTACTGGCGTAATGAACGCGTGGTACTGGCGTAATGAACGTGTGGTACTGGCGTAATGAGCGTGGTACTGGCGTAATGAACGGCGTGACTGGCGTAATGAACGCGCGTCGTACTGGCGTAATGATCGTGGTACTGGCGTAATGAACTGGCGTAATGAACGTGTGGTACTGGCGTAATGATCGTGTGGTACTGGCGTAATGAACGTACTGGCGTAATGAACGTGTGGAACGTACTGGCGTAATGAACGTGTGGCGTAATGAACGTGTGGTACTGGCGTAATGAACGCAGTGTAATGAACGCATGGCGTAATGATCGTGTGGTACTGGCGTACTGGCGTAATGAACGCGTGGTACTGGCGTAATGAACGCGTGGTACTGGCGTAATGATCGTGTGGTACTGGCGTAATGAACGATCGTGGTACTGGCGTAATGATCGTAAATGAACGCGTGAACGTGGTACTGGCGTAATGAACGTGTGGTACTGGCGTAATGAACGTGGTGGTACTGGCGTAATGAACGTGGTACTGGCGTAACGTATGAACGATCGTGGTACTGGCGTAATGAACGCGTGGTACTGGCGTAATGAACGCGTGGTACTGGCGTAATGAACGCGTGGTACTGGCGTAATGAACGTGTGGTACTGGCGTAATGAACGCGTGGTACTGGCGTAATGAACGCGTGGTACTGGCGTAATGAACGTACTGGCGTAATGAACGTGTGGTACTGGCGTAATGATCGTGTGGTACTGGCGTAATGATCGTGTGGTACTGGCGTAATGAACGTGTGGTACTGGCGTAATGAACGCGTGGCGTAATGAACGTGTGGTACTGAACGCGTGGTACTGAACGCCGCCGCACTGGCGTAATGAACGTGTCGTACTGGCGTAATGATCGCGTGGTACTGGCGTAATGAACGTGTGGTACTGGCGTAATGAACGCGTCGTAATGAACGTGTGGTACTGGCGTAATGAACGCGGTACTGGCGTGAACGTGTGATACGGCGTGAACGTACTGGCGTAATGATCGTGTGGTACTGGCGTAATGAACGTGTGTGGTACTGGCGTAATGAACGCGCCGCATTGGCGTCGTGTGTACTGGCGTAAATGACTGGCGTAATGATCGTGTGGTACTGGCGTAATGATCGTGGTACTGGCGTATGATCATGTGGTACTGGCGTAATGAACGCGTCGTACTGGCGTAATGAACGTGTGGTACTGGCGTAATGATCGTGTGGTACTGGCGTAATGAACGTGTGGTACTGGCGTAATGAACGTGTCGTACTGGCGTAATGAACGCGTCGTACTGGCGTAATGAACGCGTCGTACTGGCGTAATGAACGTGTGGTACTGGCGTAATGAACGTGTCGTACTGGCGTAATGAACGTGTGGTACTGGCGTAATGAACGCGTCGTACTGGCGTAATGAACGCGTCGTACTGGCGTAATGATCGTGTGGTACTGGCGTAATGAACGCGTCGTACTGGCGTAATGAACGCGTCGTACTGGCGTAATGAACGTGTGGTACTGGCGTAATGATCGTGTGGTACTGGCGTAATGATCGTGTGGTACTGGCGTAATGATCGTGTGGTACTGGCGTAATGAACGTGGTACTGGCGTAATGAACGTGTGGTACTGGCGTAATGATCGTGTGGTACTGGCGTAATGAACGTGTGGTACTGGCGTAATGAACGTGTGGTACGCGTAATGATCGTGGGTACTGGCGTAATGAACGCGTCGTACTGGCGTAATGAATGGTACTGGCGTAATGATCGTGTGGTACTGGCGTAATGATCGTGTGGTACTGGCGTAATGAACGTGTGGTACTGGCGTAATGATCGTGTGGTACTGGCGTAATGAACGTACTGGCGTAATGAACGTGTGGTACTGGCGTAATGAACGTGTGGTACTGGCGTAATGATCGTGTGGTACTGGCGTAATGAACGTGTGGTACTGGCGTAATGAACGTGTGGTACTGGCGTAATGAACGTGTGGTACTGGCGTAATGAACGTGTGGTACTGGCGTAATGATCGTGTGGTACTGGCGTAATGATCGTGTGGTACTGGCGTAATGATCGTGTGGTACTGGCGTAATGATCGTGTGGTACTGGCGTAATGATCGTGTGGTACTGGCGTAATGATCGTGTGGTACTGGCGTAATGATCGTGTGGTACTGGCGTAATGATCGTGTGGTACTGGCGTAATGATCGTGTGGTACTGGCGTAATGATCGTGTGGTACTGGCGTAATGAACGCGTCTGTGGAGGACGTCGGTCTCGGCCACATGGGAGTGGCATGGTTGCCTGTCTTGTTCCATGTGGTAGAGGCCTTTGGAGCAGTGAGACTTTCCGGGGGCAGGTTTGGCACTCTCCCAGGGTGTGAGAGTGAACTGTCGCCCGGAAGGGAGCTCCAAAGGCCTTAATTGGTTTAATTATTATTTGATCATTTAATTGGTGTCAATCAGTCAATTGATATAGAAGTCAATTGGCTGATTGGGTGTCTGGGTGAGAATGTGAGTTGTGATTGTGATTGGGTGATTGCCTCACGAGTCCCACCTGAGCCAGGCAGAAACTAAGCCTATTTAAGAGCAGGTGGGGCGAGTGGGGAATCAGTCAGTCTTGTCTTGATGTGTGTGTGAGTGCGCGTGCACGTTTTATGTGGAATGTTTGATGTTGAATGTTGGATGTTTAATGTTGTGGAGTTTTGTGTGCGTTTGTCGAAAGTGACTGAGTAGAGTGCTTACTGTGTGAGTGAGGAAGAGGGAGAGGGGGTGCGCTTTAGGTGTCTGCCTCTCTCCCTCGGTGTGATTATGGAGGAGCGGGAGGGTGCCCTCGGTTTTAGTGGAAAAGAGCTCGCACTCGACAGTGGAGAGTGTCTGAGCAAGCCCAAGAACTCACCGGAAGAGTGAAGTATCTTGAGAGCCGATTGCCAGCACTCTCACATCCTGGGAGTGGCGAGTGTCTCTGGAATGAATGCGTAAGAGAACTCGAACTGGAGAAGTTCGAGTGTCTCAGTATGAATGGGTGGGAAGCACTTGAAAGGTCACTGGATATGTGTGTGCCTGAGGAGGTTCCAGGGGAACTCTGGAGGAAGAGGCGCGGTGTCCCGTAAGTTTGGTTACTTTAACTTGTTATTTTCATTTGTTGTTTTTACCCGAAAGCTTCGCGGCGAGTAGGGTGAAGATTTTGTGTCTGTGTTTGTGTTCGTCTTTGTTATATGTTAACCTGCTACTCCCACTGTCTCTCTCCCATGTCTGGGGGGGAGAGACAGAAAAACAAATAAATAAAATCCGGTCCGTAGACCGACAAACTCCACTCCGTGTCTCCTGGCTGTTCTGTTCCCATTCAGGGTTTGTCACGCGGCGTGTGACAGCGTCGTACTGGCGTAATGATCGTGTGGTACTGGCGTAATGAACGTGTGGTACTGGCGTAATGATCGTGTGGTACTGGCGTAATGAACGTGTGGTACTGGCGTAATGATCGTGTGGTACTGGCGTAATGAACGTGTGGTACTGGCGTAATGATCGTGTGGTACTGGCGTAATGAACGTACTGGCGTAATGATCGTGTGGTACTGGCGTAATGAACGTGTGGTACTGGCGTAATGAACGTGTCGTACTGGCGTAATGAACGTGTCGTACTGGCGTAATGATCGTGTGGTACTGGCGTAATGAACGTGTGGTACTGGCGTAATGAACGTGTCGTACTGGCGTAATGAACGTGTGGTACTGGCGTAATGATCGTGTGGTACTGGCGTAATGATCGTGTGGTACTGGCGTAATGATCGTGTGGTACTGGCGTAATGAACGTGTGGTACTGGCGTAATGAACGTACTGGCGTAATGAACGTGTGGTACTGGCGTAATGAACGTGTGGTACTGGCGTAATGATCATGTGGTACTGGCGTGTGGTACTGGCGTAATGATCGTGTGTGGTACTGGCGTAATGATCGTGTGGTACTGGCATAATGAACGTAATGAACGTGTGGTACTGGCGTAATGAACGTACTGGCGTAATGAACGTACTGGCGTAATGATCGTGTGGTACTGGCGTAATGATCGTGTGGTACTGGCGTAATGAACGTGTGGTACTGGCGTAATGAACGCGTCGTACTGGCGTAATGATCGTGTCGTACTGGTGTAATGATCATGTGGTACTGGCGTAATGAACGTACTGGCGTAATGATCGTGTGGTACTGGCGTAATGAATGTGTGGTACTGGCGTAATGAACGTACTGGCGTAATGAAAGTCTGTGTGTGCGTAGTCTAGGGAATTTACAGTGTTTGGCTGAAAGGTGCTTTTTATTTAATTTGTTATTTTGATTTATTGTTTTTAGCCGAAGCGAGTGAGGGGGGCGACCAAAGTGTTTTTGTGTCATTTGTACACTGCTCGTTCTCTCTCTCTCTCTCTCTCTCTCTCTCTCTCTCTCTCTCTCTCTCTCTCTCTCTCTCTTTCTTAAATTACATTACAGAGACAAAAAAGGTGTCAAGTAAAAACTTTTATTTATCAATATGAATATTTGAATATTACACAAATGGAAAAGGCACAACAATCTTTTGGATAACATGAGATGGCAAGCAAACTGGCATCTGTCCAGCTTTGTTGAACATGTTCCATCGGCTGAACATGGAAAGTCTAACAAGTGGACATAAATGGAAGAGTTTTTCTTCTTCTCCTGAATTCTGTTCTCCTTAAGCCCTGTTTTCACAGCCACAAACAGACCTTGATCTGGATGGAAAGCCCCACCCTGCACGTGGCCAAAGGTCATCTGATTCACTCTCTGAATACAGCAGCACAGGCATGGCTATATCTACAGCAACATACAGACACACTGTAATACACTCTACACATATCTTGGGCTGGCAGTGCAGTATAATCGTTAGGGAGCTGGGCTTGTAACTCAAAGGTTGCTGGTTCGATTCCCACGTAGGGCACTGCTGTTGTACCCTTGAGCAAGGTACTTAACCTGAATTGCTTCAGTAAAATATCCAGCTGTATAAATGGATTGTATATAAAGAAATATAAACTGTGTAAGTCGCTCTGGATAAGAGCATCCGCCAAAATGTTCTCAAAGACCGCTTTCAAAATGATTGAAACTCACTAGACTACACACATGGTTTTGCTTCAGTAGACAAATTAGATAGTTTGGACTATCTACAGGTTTATATACAAACATTCATGAAGTCTTATTAAAATAATTTTCAGGGGCTGGCGAATAGGGTAGCGGTCTAACGCATCCATATTTGGCTGGTCTGTGATGTCCGGACAAGGACCCAGGCGCAGACCAGGATAAGGCAGGAAAGGAACGTTTAATGATCAAGCAAGGTTC
>JAINUG010000635.1:0-25000 GCA_029706075.1 Aldrovandia affinis | reverse complement strand
ACTGCTTACCTTTGTACCATTTCAGGTTATTCACTGGACTTGAACTGCTTAAATTTCAGTAAAAACTGGAAAATGGGGGTGTTCTAAAACTCTTGACCGGTAGTGTATATTGGACATAAATTGCAATTGTGTTACTGATTTTGATTTGTTTTGAGAACAAAAACAATGAATTAAGAATTGTGTTCAAACAATTGAGAAAAAAATGTAAAGGCATACATTTCACAGTGTCTCACCGAAGCAGTACTCTTCAGGTTTGACTGTGACCATCTGGTTACTGCCTGGATTATTCACCACACAGCTGTAGGGGGCGCTGTTGTACTCTATCTCCAGAGGGAGAGACAGGAGGGTGCTGAGATCAGGGCTGCTGGTGTGGTTCAGTGTCTTCCCTTCTCTCTGCCAGGACAGGGTGACCTCTCTCCCGTTCTGCACAGAGCACAGCACACTGCAGGTGGGGTTCATCTTGTTCCTACTGGACACTTGAGGTCTGGACACTGGATCTGTGCAGAGACACAAAAGCAAGGAGAGGCTTCACTTTTTTTTTTTTTACCTCTGGCAGTTTACTGCTTACCTTTGTACCATTTCAGGTTATTCACTGGACTTGAACTGCTTAAATTTCAGTAAAAACTGGAAAATGGGGGTGTTCTAAAACTCTTGACCGGTAGTGTATATTGGACATAAATTGCAATTGTGTTACTGATTTTGATTTGTTTTGAGAACAAAAACAATGAATTAAGAATTGTGTTCAAACAATTGAGAAAAAAATGTAAAGGCATACATTTCACAGTGTCTCACCGAAGCAGTACTCTTCAGCTTTGACTGTGACCGTCTGGTTACTGACTGGATTTTTCACCACACAGCTGTAGGGGGCGCTGTTGTTCTCTATCTCCAGAGGGAGAGACAGGAGGGTGCTGAGATCAGGGCTGCTGGTGTGGTTCAGTGTCTCCCCTTCTCTCTGCCAGGACAGGGTGACCTCTCTCCCGTTCTGCACAGAGCACAGCACACTGCAGGTGGGGTTCATCTTGTTCCTGCTGGACACTTGAGGTCTGGACACTGGATCTGTGCAGAGACACAAAAGCAAGGAGAGGCTTCACTTTTTTTTTTTTACCTCTGGCAGTTTACTGCTTACCTTTGTACCATTTCAGGTTATTCACTGGACTTGAACTGCTTAAATTTCAGTAAAAACTGGAAAATGGGGGTGTTCTAAAACTCTTGACCGGTAGTGTATATTGGACATAAATTACAATTGTGTTACTGATTTTGATTTGTTTTGAGAACAAAAACAATGAATTAAGAATTGTGTTCAAACAATTGAGAAAAAAAATGTAAAGGCATACATTTCACAGTGTCTCACCGAAGCAGTACTCTTCAGGTTTGACTGTGACCATCTGGTTACTGACTGGATTATTCACCACACAGCTGTAGGGGGCGCTGTTGTTCTCTATCTCCAGAGGGAGAGACAGGAGGGTGCTGAGATCAGGGCTGCTGGTGTGGTTCAGTGTCTTCCCTTCTCTCTGCCAGGACAGGGTGACCTCTCTCCCGTTCTGCACAGAGCACAGCACACTGCAGGTGGGGTTCATCTTGTTCCTGCTGGACACTTGAGGTCTGGACACTGGATCTGTGCAGAGACACAAAAGCAAGGAGAGGCTTCATCACTGGTCAGTACAAACTGGACCCTGACCCCACCCTGTGTGTGACAGAGCAGCATGGCGCTTCAACATTTGCTCACACATACAGCTAACAACACGTTTCACACCTTACTCCACATAAACACAAACACACAGTGAACACCTTACTTACACTCCACATAAACACAAACACACAGTGAACACCTTACTTACACTCACAAAACACAAACACACAGTGAACATCTCTCTCCAATACAGTGAGTACACAGCAGATACAGAGACAGTGAGTATCTCTCTCATTAACACAGTGAACACACAGCACATACAGAGACAGTGAGTATCTCTCATTAACACAGTGAATACACAGCAGATACAGAGACAGTGAGTATCTCTCATTAACACAGTGAATACACAGCAGATACAGAGACAGTGAGTACACTGCTGGTTTTATAACAACCCCATTTTCCAGTTTTTACTGAAATTTAAGCAGTTTAAATCCAGTGAATAACCTGAAATGGTACAAAGGTAAGCGGTAAACTGCCAGAGGTAAAAAAAAAAAAAAAAAAAAAAGTTTAGGTTACCAAAAACGGAAAAATAATGTACATTTTTTTTGGCAGTGAGTAGTTTCCTACACCATCAAAAGGTACTTGGAAACTGGAGGAAACTCTGACAGGAAGAGGTCTGGCAGACCCAAAGCCACAACAAAATCAGAAGGCAAGTTTCTGAGAGTCAACAGCTTGCATGATAGGCGGCTCACAGGACAACAGCTTCAAGCACAGCTTAACACTGGTCGAAGTAAGGAAGTCTCAGTTTCAACTGTGAAGAGAATACTTCGAGCTGCAGGTTTGACAGGTCGAGTGGCAGTAAGAAAACCATTGCTAAGATGGCAAAATAAGAAAAAGAGGCTTGCCTGGGCCATGAAGCACCGCCAGTGGACTACTGAAGACTGGAAGAAGGTCTTATGAACCAATGAATCAAAATTTGAAATCTTGACATTTTGAAAGGTTTTTGGAGGCCGTCGAGTAGGCGAAAGGATGGCTCGTCAGTGTGTGACACCAACTGTCAAACATGGAGGAGGAAGCATGAACATTACTTGTTCCCTGAAAAGGGCCTTTTTTTATAACTCTGAAATTGACATCATTTTTTTTAACCTCTGGCAGTTTACCGCTTACCTTTGTACCATTTCAGGTTATTCACTGGACTTGATCTGCAGAAATTTCAGTAAAAACTGGAAAATGCGGGTGTTCTAAAACTTTTGACCGGTAGTGTATCTCTCATTAATAACGCACACAGGGCAGTGAGCATAGTGCTGATACTTACTGTACACAGCCAGCTTGTATTTGAACTCTTTTTCCTTATCCCTGTCCTCAACTCTGTATTCCCCAGAATCCTCCATGTTCAGCCCAGTGATGTAGAAGAACTCAGTGCTGCTGTCCCACTGCAGTCTGCCGCTGAAAGTTTTATCAGTGACTTCAAAATGACCTCCAACCACTTTAGCAATCTGGCTCTCACCATTTTTATTAATAAATGCAGATTCTTTCACTTTAAATTCGAAAGTGACTCTCTCTCCCACAATGCATTTCAGCTCCTTCACCTCAGACTGGGCAGAGGAAACACACACACCTAGAGAGAGAGAGAGAGAGAGAGAGAGAGAGAGAGAGAGAGAGAGAGAGAGAGAGAGAGAGAGAGAGAGAGAGAGAGAGAGAGAGAGAGAGAGAGAGAGAGAGAGAGAGAGAGAGAGAGAGAGAGAGAGAGAGAGAGAGAGAGAGAGAGAGAGAGAGAGAGAGAGAGAGAGAGAGAGAGAGAGAGAGAGAGAGAGAGAGAGAGAGAGAGAGAGAGAGAGAGAGAGAGAGAGAGAGAGAGAGAGAGAGAGAGAGAGAGAGAGAGAGAGAGAGAGAGAGAGGTCAATTACACATACATTTATCACTTTTATTTATAGAAAGTCTTGACAGTCTAGATAGAAGATTATTGCAAAGGGAAGCATATTGGCTGCACACACTTGACTGTCTAAACCCAAAAGGACTTAATGATGAATTTCAGTTTAAATAATTTTTGTAAATGCAAGGACACCCTATATCTTGTCCATTTTGTCTTGGTTTATACAGGTTCTACTGTCTTCATCAGGTTATTGTCATTGTTCTCATTTGGGGACTACTACATATACTTTATGTTGTGGTTAACAATTAAATATGATGATGTCATTATTCTGTTGTAACCAATTGAGCCAATGGGTGGGAGGCCCTTCATCCGCCCTGGTTTTTACTGCCACGTGTACCTTGTAGCCTCTCTCTATTTATACCAGTGTTCAAGTCATTCTGCTTCTGTCCTGAGAAAGGCCATTTGAGGCCGAAACGTCGACACCTTTGTCCAAACATTATGTTTGGTTGTGGAATACAGAGACAAGAATATGCTTTTTGCTTTCCATCTTTATTTATTTAGCATATATGTGTAGCTGAATAAGTAACATAAGGGATTTATTTCTTGATATGATCATGTATACAGGTAGCTGCCAAAATAAAGGAAACACCAAACATAAAGTGGTTTAATAGGGTGTCGAGCCACCAGAACTGCTTTAATGCGTCTTGGCATAGATTCTACAAGTGCCTGGAACTCTACAGCACATTACAATAAAACTACCACACAAGGGGAAAACCAACAGAAGTGTAATAAGTAGACAAATGCATGGGACAAGGATTATGGGTATAAAATGTATATAAATGAAAATAAATATTATAGCATATATCAATCGCATCCGTAGCATAATGCTATAATGACATCTAGAGTAATTTATAACACTATAATTTTAATAACTCACGAAGTATTAAAGATATTCATAATAATGATTATACAACAATAACATTAGTGCTATAATTATAATGGTTAAACAAAAATATGCAATTATTGGGATAATATTTGTTAAGCTACATCCCAGGTTTCAATGATAGGAGGACAGGATTTATTAATACATTCAACAGAGCTTTCAAAATGTTTTTGGAACGGTTAGGAACTTTTGTCGTTTTTATAAACTTTTAATGTTTTTTATAAGTAGCCTATCTACGGTTGCTCTCGTGATGTAATTTACAGTTGCTTGTGTTTTATATTATTTGCTATTTTACTGTATTTAGTGGATGTTCTTTTTCTAATATCACCAATCTAATAACGTGCATGTGTTTTGTTTCGTTTTATTACATTTTCTGGATAGTTTTTTTCTGTAGTTTATTGGGGATAGGTGTTGGAAATGAGCCTTTGGTTATGATTCCTGGTACCTGAGGCCCAGGTCTCATCTCATGCAATAGCCCAAAACACAATAATTTGCATTATTATATGTATAATCACACTGCATAAAAAATATGTATAAAAAGTATATGTATGTAAATAAGATGTGCTACTGTTCATATCTGTAAGCCCGGAAGTAGTGGTAAAATTATGCAACCCAAGGGGGCTAGCTAGCAATCACTGCTAGCTACCAATGAAACTATATTACCATTGAAAATAAAACCAAAAAACAGCAAACACATACTTTGCTATGTAGCTAGCTAGCGCAAGACATAATAGATGTGAATATAAACATGGATTTACCGCCAAATAAATCCGGTGTTCGCTACCGGAATGAAAGTGCTTCTGGCTTCACTCGTCTGCAGATTCGGTGAACGAACATTGTAACTTCTGGGGATTATTTCCCCAGGTTTACAAAGCAATGTACTAAATGCCCTAAAAAAACATAGTAATACATATATCATATTGGTGTGTGTTTGTATTCACAAGCACTGAAAGCTTTCGTGTATTTCACTCAGCAACACTGAATGATTTCCTGAAACTGTCAACAGAAAATGAGCAAAGAAGCAAACCTTATGCTATTGGTATACAAATAAGGTCACTGAACAGGTATTGGCTGTAAGATACTCGTCTCCTATTTGAAATAAAAGCTGTCAATCAGTGATGATGACGTTTCTGTGTGACAAATGAAAAACAACACGTTAGGAAAAAGCTAAGTACGTTTTTTTTCACTTCCTCTGAATTTAGGAACTATTTTAGGTTGAACAATCTTGAATTTCCGGTGAGGAAAAAATATGAAAACAGTGCTATAATACTTATGCCAATGTAGATGTGTTTATACTGATTTTCACATTAACTGTGAGGGTGGTGGAACCCCGGGGAATCTATAAGTTAGGCTGTACTGCCCTACAGTCTAACCACTAGCTCTGAAGATCAGAGAAATAGGGAAACAATAACAAAAAGGGGGAAACAGAAATAATCACCCAACGGGTGACCAAGTGCCACAAAGACACAAACGAACAAAATAAGCCAAAGACAACCGAGTTGTCCGAACAAAATAATAAACGGCTAGAAGAGCCAAATAAAGAACGAAAATGAAAACCCAAAACACAGTCTTGTTTGACTGCTTGAAAGAAACCAAACTGAATGCCTACAGGTAGATAGGTTCCTAAATAAGGTTTCATAAAATAAGTCCTACATTTGCTAAAGGGATACTTGGAAGGAGATAAATTCTTTATCTAAATAAGTATCTAACGAATCACGTCTTTAAAAAGACACGTTCAACCGTACCGGCTAAATCGTAAAAATGGCTTACGATTTCGCACTTGAACGAAGCCAGGTGCGGGTATTTATAGGGAGGTGATAAATAATTAAGTTCAGGTGTGAACCTTCCTTTGGAAGGCACAACACTGCCATCTGGTGGTGGTTCAGGGGAACAACCGTGACAGTTAACAAGTTTGTCTTTTACAATCTACCAGTGTTTTGGTTACTTTCTCAGTAGGGGAGACCAGGGTAAGATGTGCCATTTTTTACTTTTTTCATTATGTTGCTCAGTAAAAAAAAAAAAATTTCTTTGCAATATTGATGCCAATTGAAACCTTAAGGTGTTGTGCCTCTTTGGAAACCAACACCTTCTGTTTAGCTTAAATAGTTTCATAGATATGTTGTCTGAAGAAAAGTTAATCTTTTGGCTCAACTTACCCCATGCATGGGGTAAGATGAGCCAATGAGTGGGGTAAGTTGAACCAGTCTGAGACATTTCTTCTATCTGTTGAATTGGTGCAAATAAAAACAAATTAAGACATTTAATTTTTGTGAGTGGACAAAATACAGATTTGGCAGAGTGAGCATCACAATGCCATTCTCCTTTGCTAACTTGACAGCCTTGAATGTGATGTGAGACTCATGGTTATCCAGGATGAGCAACAGAGGGTTACTTCTAGAGCAGTTGGTGTGCCTGATTACATGCTCTAAGAATTGGACAAATGCGTTCTCATTTGTCCAACCAGACTTGGTGGAACAACCAATAGAGCCTATGGGAGATCCTCTGATGAAATGAAATAACTATTCATCCATCACTCAAGCCAAATTATTAAAAAATGCTTATTAAAAGCTGTGGCCCTTCCCAGTGATGTTGCCTGTGGTGTACGGCATGACATATGGTGACGTTCCATAAAGGACTGCAACCAGTCTCCTCCTGTCAATAACAGTTGACTCAGGTTAGTATCATGGAAATGTCTGGTTTTGTCAATTAAATACTGCCATTTCATTCAATTACTTCTCAAACTGACCTGCTCTTTCATCTCTGGACCAGCTTTCTGGCATTTCACTCTGTTTTGCTTTGCATATTCATAAGCCAGCTCTCTACATTTCAGAGGACTTAGCCCATGGAACTGGTTAGACAGCTTCTTAATATGGCAGGCAAAGGCTCTAGCTCCATGGTAGCATCAAACACCATATGCAATGTTGAAAGACTTGCATATCCTATAGATGCTGACTCTCCATCCTTTATTTTCTGAATGAATCATTTCAGAGTCATTCGGTCAATCTTAAACTGTTTTACAACTGATCTTATCGATCTCCCTTGCCCTACTTTTTAATTTGCTCTTTTCAGATCATCAAGGGAGTTTGATGCTCTCTCTGTTTTCCGTTTATAAAACTGTGGCATCCTGAAATCTGCTCTGTAATAACAGGGGGGAAAGCAGAACTTAACTTTAGAGTGTTCATCTATGTTCAATACTTCACAGAAGCACTGTACCTCAGAGTGACTCAGACATTGATGTCCAAATATAGAGATGGCCTCAAATGCTATTACTTACCAATTTAAAATCTCATGGCAGTGTGACTCTATGGACATTGGCTCTACCAATTCCACGAGAGCCTACTGGTAAAGGATATCAAACATCCAGTACATGACAATTTGGAAGGAACTTAGTTCAAGCCAATCGTGCAACCGATATATCTTTTCTCCTACGTACTTACTCTTGATCCACGCTTGTTAAAGCTAATTCTGTGGTTTTCCTGCCATTAACACCTTTTTTTCTGTTGACGTTGATGCTACCTCGGTTCTAAGCATTCACAAGTTGCTCACCGCAGCCGTGGGCCATTTGTGTGCATGCATTTATATATTTTCCAAACCTATTTTGTATCATGAAAAGGCACCAATTCTTCTGTACTTTTCATCTCTAAATACATGGTGTATGTACTTGCTCATAAATTACTACCATATGCATTCTCTGTATTTTTACATGAGTAATACATGTATGCCATTTATGCAGATAATTTTGACAATAAATACAAATACTGTATGTGTCATCTGCTCATCTTTCCCCACCCCCAGCATTTTGAAAAAGTGGCTTCACACAACAGCTAAGACTAACTTCTATGCTTTTGTTCACCTGTCATATCATAATTTATAACAAACTGAACTATAATGTATCAGAAAATTCTCCTACTTCAGTTTTCTCAAAATCATCATCATAACAGTGGACTTTTATATGAAAACATGTCAACATTGTTAACACGTCATAACCCAAAATGGCCGTTGGCCGTGGTGCAGCCTGTACGTTTGGCCAGTTTTAATTAAAATGTGTTCTTAAAAACAACGTCTATGGTTGGATTCGGGACAAAAATCCCCATCGTTTGATATATTATATGTAGGTATTGTGTGGAGAAGTAGCCTATACACTTATTAATATCCATATTTATATGATTTTAGATGACGGGGGCGTGGCAGAGTGTACCACCAGTGGGACACTGGAGTAGAAGCGGTTAACAGTACTAAAAGTAAATAAATAAAGCCCAGAAAGAATAATAAATAAAAACGACGCGTATAAAATGTAGATGCCTCTTACCAGAAACCCAGACGAGGACCAGAAACACAGCTGTGCGTCTCATCGCTGGAGCTCCAGATGAATTATTTACAATTGGGAGGTGCTATATTTAGCAGACGCTCTAACACACGTTTTCAAGACTTACAAGTGAGTATTTCAGCTTGAAAGAACAAAGCTTGCTGCGCAGTTCTGCTTTTCACAATCGTGCACACACAGACCCCTCCCTCTTCTCTTAGACAAAGTTGTACTTTCCGCTTTGTTCTATTTTTATTGGTTGCTTGGGCGCTGTAAAAACCCACAGGGTTCACAGCTGGAAGCAGCAGTGACCATCTGCCCCCAGTCCTGACTGTGCGCTCTCAGTAGATTCAGAGGTTTGCGGCAGACCAGAAAGAAAAAAATATTTTTAAAAAAAAAGCCACATCTTGCGCTGTAGCATCTCAGTCAGTCCGGTTTGGAAATCTGTCAGTTCAGCCTTAAAATCACAAATTACCCAGCTGATATATATAAAAAACTGCTGTGGAAATGATAGTAGTGATGCAACTCATCGCCATACTAATGTACTATCTGAACAAACTGTTTCAGACAACCATTGGGAATGATCTAGAATTCATCTAGATGCAGCAGAATTCATTGTCCAAGGCAAATTGTCCATTTGGGGACACGTTTATTTAGCTTTCTCTTATCATCTTTTCTTAGTCCACTGCCTCAGCTCCAGCCTCCACTTGGGGGAGTGCAGTTCGAGGCCTGGATGTGCCCTCATCTGCATCTTTGGGTAAGAAATCTATTGGTAAGTGGAGTGAAGTCGCATCGCATAGCTCCTCCACCTCCCGTTCTATTGAGGGAGTAAGTACTGACCTGTATGGCAGTGGTTCTCAATCCTGGTCCTGGGGGAACCCAGTGCATGCTGGTTTTCTTTCCAACCACAGTTGCAACCCCCCTAATGGTAACAAGCTTTTAATTGTTCTACATTTTTCGTATCTATTGAAGGATAACTCAACGACTTCACATTTACATCAGAAATAGCTGTGGATGACGAAGAATAATTCATAAAACATATTCACTTCCGGGATCATTCAGATCAAACTAATGCTTAGATTTTCTGTAACGTGCTGTAAGGCACTGTGCTGTGCGACGAGAAGCGGACGATGCGATCCGACCGACTGGATCCAATTATGCGTCGCCCCACAGGGCTGCTGGCCGCAGGCGGCACTGGCACGGGTCTGGCACGGGTCTGGCACGGGTCTGGACTCGATACCAGAGCGCGTTTAAAGCCTTCATTCTGCTGGGTGTGAGGTTACAGCTCCCCTGGGTGTCCTGCTTGTGTTGGACTGAGGGGTTAGTGCAAAGTGCAAAGGTGCTCCTGACAAACGGGCCTGTGCCTGTCGAAGCCCACCTTCAACCAGGGGCGTAGCCAGAGCCTTTACAATGGGGTGGCACACTGAGGTGGGGAAAAATAACTTCTCCACATCCACAGAAAATTAGCCTATCACAGCGAGATGTACAGAGTCGTTGAGTTTTGCATCATTGGACGTTGGTAATCGCAGTGGCCAAAAGGAAGAAAAAAAAGCACTGACAGCAGATTATTTTCCTCTGCTTTTTTGACTGTTTCGCTCTGCGTCACTGGGGTGGCCAGAGGGGGCTATGCTTCACGCTGGGGTGGCCAGAGGGGGGGGGGCTATGCTTCACGCTGGGGAAGCCAGAGGGGGGCTATGCTTCACGCTGGGGTGGCACTGGCCACCCCTTAGCTCCGCCCCTGCCTTCGATGCTGCCCCAGGGAGGACAGGAGGCGAAGGGCCCTCATCCGGCAGGCGATGGGAGGTCCGTGGAAGGTTCTTTGGGACACTGAGGCTAAACAGTGGCCTTCGTGGGATACGGGGCTGCTGTGCACATTGGGCTCGTGAGCAGAGGGAGGGGAGATGAGGTGGAGTTATACCCTCTCTGTCTGGGCCAGTCAAGGTTCAATTCCACTGGTGTCTCCTGCTGAGAGACGGTGGAACACGTTATGTTTGCCTGCCTTACTTATGTTGTAGGATGACTTTCAGCAGAATTTGGTCTCAGTAGGGTGTACTGGCTGTAGTATTGCTGGGCTTCTGTGGTGTGTAGGGGATATTGGTGACTGATTTACGCAGTTTTCTAAAGGTCCACGGGGTTGGGTGGTAGAATTTCAGCTTGGTTCAGTGAGGGGTTAGGACATATATTGTTGTGTTGTGGCGTTAATTGTCTTTATTTGCTTCTTTGTTTTTATTTTCTTAATTTCTTTCCCGTTTATGTATTATATTTGTTAATGTGGTTATTTTTTTATTTACTATAAGTTTATTTCAGCATAGAACGAAATACTACAACGTCAGTCGTCTCCTGTTCCGCACTCCAGCCCGTAGGTGGCGGTAGCGCCTCACGTTTGGTTCACAATTCGCCGTGTTGCCACATTGGGAAAGACACACCCATACATGGGGAGTTTTCAATTGTGGGACGAAAAGATGTAACGGTGAAACACTTCTCAGGCCTGGGCGAATTACCTACTAAATGGGGACACATCGAACTGCTCTTAATAGTGAAATTCTGGTCAATTAAATGGATTCTCGTTCAAATTTCTGCCACTGCGATTCTCTGATAACCACGTATTCTGTTCTGCTAAGATAGATTTGGCCAGCAACCCCACCCCCCACCAGTGGGAACTTGCATCAACCTCCCCCCCCCCCGCGGACACTAGCAACGTCCTATACGTAGTGAACAGAAACCGCTTCAAAAAGGGGATTTTTAACTCAAATCAAATCAAATGGAACTTTATTGGCATGACAAATACTATTGTGTTGCCAGAGTATAAATATATAAACATATACATACACGCGCATGCAATACATGCACAAACATATACATACATCATTACACACACATTTTATTTTGTATTCGTCTACCCACTGGTCCTCATATGACAGGATGACGCATATTTAGCTGCCAAATTAATAGTTTTTAGTTTTGTCATCCTCTCCTAATACGATGGGAATTGTTTGTATGTTGCGAAGGAGGATGAGAAGGGTTTTTTTTCAAATTGAGGGAAATATGTGTCACGTAATGTTTGGTATTTTGTGCAGTTTAACAGGACTCGGTCTCTTGCGGCTCATAATTGCTGCAAGAACTCACGACGGGGGGATTCACACAACATACCTGGCAACTCTGGCTGCAGAAGAGCGAGGAGCCGCACAGACGTGATAAATTAGCCTTGCCCCTGAGATGATAACAGACGAAGTTGGACAACACTTCCTGCGCGCTTGTTTAAAAATGAGGAGTATTATCTCAATAGCTCTGTGTCTAATGATCGGTACGTATAAAGTCACTTTTTCCACCTCTTCCTGTTTTATTAGCTACATTAATATTCCTGGCTTGGTTGCTATTTAATATGCTATCTAGTTAGCTAACTGATTTGCTATCTGCTTTACATAGCTAGCAAGCTTATTTAGAAACGATAAAATATCTTTATTTATTTGTAGTACAGGCTAAAATGTATTACTTTGTGTGGCATATTAAGGGTAATATATGTATGTATAATTGTCAACCTGGTCATGTTTTAAAAGAAAAAGGATAAACCCTGTTTAGAGGAATGTATTAATGCATTGCTATAAAGAACTGCATTTCCCATGGTTCTGAGGGGTCAAAGGTTAGAGAGGAAGGAGAAGATGGTACAAGTGCTTTTGAAATGCAGGCTGATATTATTGTGTGGATGTGTAATAGCATAGATAACGGGAAGTTTATAGAATTTACTTTAAATTCTTATCTCATATTAGCTAGCGGAACTGCTAGCTGCTGTGTTTTGGAGTAAAACTACGAGTATGTTACGTTTGTTCAAGAGGACTGTCACTGCTAATGCCTCGGACGCCATCGCCACTGGCTTTGCCCCGTGACTGCCCGTGAGGACAGCGCGGTAGATCTCGATGCTCCTCATCAAGAACGCACTTTTCTTTCCCCCGGTGTTGGTAACGCACTAATCATCAATCATCATTGTTGTCGCCGTTTCCAACGTTTTTAGTTGTGCACAACTTTTATTTTCGCGGAGATACGTTTCTTTCCACGCATACCAACTGGGTTAAAACACTCGCGTGGGTGAACTGAGCTGCTACGCCATCCCCTCGCGCCAGTGGATTGTTTGGACACGCTCGCGCTGCCATTCTTCCCCCCACCCTTCGGAACTCATTGACTCTCTCGCGCGCACATCTCATCAAGCGCGCCGCCGCCATTCATACATATTTGTTTGGGGTTACAGAATATTAAGAAGCTCCGCTTTATTTGGTCTTACTGAGTGCACTCATGTTAAAGAGTAAATACTTGTTGCTAGTTAAAACAAAAAACATTTAAAAGGTTAATGAAGATTTAAGCTTTATGCGGTTTTCATATAGACATATTGAGTTTGATTTAAGACCATTATAAGACATTTGAAGTGTCTTGGGAATATATTGTGTTTGATTTAAAAGTGCAATAAGACATTTTTAAGAGTCTTGTATTTGTGAAACATTTCCTAAATATAGCAAGATTAAGAGAATTGTTTGGATATAAAGTTTAGGTTACCAAAAACAGAAAAATTGCCCTTTTGTAGTAATGGGTTAACAACTTACAGCTATTCTGCAGCAATGGAAGTAAATTAAGGCTTGAAAGTTTATGCGAAGAATTCCTACAGGTGTCCCAACTTTTGTTGATTACTTACAAACCCTCTGTCTGTATAAAAGCAGTGTTGGCACAGACTGTGTTACTACACCCTCTGAAGCATTATTTGGACAATATTGCACTGCAGGAAGTAGTATTTTGCTATCATAATGGCGAGAAAAAGGCAATTAACAAAGGAAGACAGACAGACCATTATAACCCTTAAAAGTGTAGGTCTTTGTTGTAGAGAAATTGTAAAGAAGGCCAAGGTATCAGTGAGTACAGTTTCCTACACCATCAAAAGGCACTTGGAAACTGGAGGAAAAGCCAGACCCAAAGCCACAACAAAATCAGAAGACAAGTTTCTGAGAGTCAACAGCTTGCGTGATAGGCGGCTCACAGGACAACAGCTTCAAGCACAGCTTAACACTGGTCGAAGTTAGGAAGTCTCAGTTTCAACTGTGAAGAAAAGACTTGATGTGGGGTGTGACATACTGTTGAGTAGTGATGGACGCGAAATGGAGCTTTCTGAGGCATTGCATGTTATTGACACTGTTGAAAATGGATTCAGTACTCGGAGCTTCATATGAGCATAGTCATAGTTCAGCTTGTGTGTGTGAGTGTGCGCGTGCATGAGTGTCTGTGAGTGTGAGTGTGGTATAAAATGTGGTATATATTATCTGGTGTTGGTCTCTGATGATGGTCCTTCTGTGTGTCTCCAGGACTGGGTGTGTCCTCTGCCCAGAACGTGGTGCTGAATGGCGTAGTGGGGAAGAGTGTGGCTTTCCCGGATGCAGTAAAAAAATCTGGGACATTGACTCACAAAGGTGATGAACAACAAACCATCGGAGATGTCACAGGTGGTCAGTTTACAGACTTCAGAGAGGGAAGAGTGCATTGGAACAGCGCCACTGGACTCTTCTCCATTTCTGGGCTGAAGATGGAGGATTCTGGGGTGTATACACTTCTGAATAATGACGCTGAGCACAGTAAAGAGTACCAGTACCAGCTGAATGTGGACGGTAAGTGTGTGTGTGTGTGTGTGTGTGTGTGCGCGCGCTGTGTTATTCATGCTGCTGTGTGTGTGATATGGGAGAGGTTAAATTATTCTGTGCTTTATAAGTTATTAAATGTGTAATATTTATGTCAGTCAGGGTAACTACAAAAAATGTGTATTAATTTTTTAATACAAGCTAAATTGGATGGATGAAACGTGCTTTGCTCCATTTCTCCCAGATGAGCCGGTTCTCTCTCTTTGTGTTTTCAGACTCATCTCTCTCTGGAGGAGCAGTTGCCGGGATTGTAGTGGGTCTGTTGGTCTTTGTCACAGCCATCATAACCATGATCATCGCAATGTGGAAAAACCAAAGGATGGGATGGAGAGCCATTTTCCCAAGAAAGAAAGACGAGGTGTAAAGTGACGCCAAAAGCCCCAGGCAGAATATGTCTGTCCCTGAACCCGAGCCTTCTGTCCCAGACACCAGTTCCTGAAACTCAGCATTCAGATTCAGGGCTGGTGATGACAGTGATGGTGTGATGACCACATATTCTGCTAAATCAAAATAACAAACTAAATAAAAGCACATTTCGTCAAAACACGACAATAAACGCAACACAACACCACACGCAGACGTGTACAAATGTTCAGTTGAGCTCAGTTTCACTCTGTTCTCCCTCCATGCTTTCAGGACCTGTGTTCCAGCCACCTACTAAGAGAGCAGAGCAGTGTTAAGCACACAGGAGCAATTAGATAACAGTTAATGAAAGGTGCAAGAAACAATGGGTTCATTCAAAAAGTTTTTTTTTTTTTTTTTTTAAGCGTTCTCTGTCTCTACAACTTGAAACTCTTGAAATGACGAGGTGGCAGAAATAAAGTTATAATTTAAGTTATTACTCCTGTTCTGTAATCTTTGCACCGGCTACCTGAGTACTGTAGATTTGATGTTCATTGATTGAAGGGTCGCTTCCTTGCTTTTGGAGCTTTGAATGTCCCAGCGCCCTGTTGATCACATGAGCACAGATCTGCAGAAGCTGCAGCACAAATTGAGCGGAGAGGCGTCCTGTTTTTAAACTTTATAAATTATTATTTTCCGCTCTTTGCCTTTGGTAAATGGCATTAAATTAAATTTTGTTTTACTGTATGAACTTCATCCTTCCAATCATTCTTAAAAAATTATTTTTGTTCAAACTTTTTAATAAATAAAAAACATGATTGTATGAATTAATTAATTTAACTTTGTTTTTATTTTCTTAATTTCTTTCCCGTTTATATATTATATTTGTTAATGTGGTTCGTGAAAACACAATTCAAACAAAACATTTCTCAGGCCGGAGTACGGGGCGTGTCGAAAGCAAATGTCTATTCGTCGATATTTCGGTTGGTTACATAATGCTATCCAATAAAAAACATTCTCTACAGAAGTAGGCGTATCTAAAGCATTTTTTGTGTACATATCGAAACCATATTTCTACTGGTCGGAAATTCATTACTGAATCCATTCATAAACAGGAAGCTTTCTCTGCCTTGGTCTCATCATCTGTGAAAACAGCACATGCACATTTACCTCACATGAGCAGAATTACACACTCCATTCTCTGTAAGGTTAGTCAACACAGACGCAGTGTATGAAAGCATAGCATTAAGGAATGAATGAAAATGTTGACAAATGTATCATCTTCATTTGTAAAATCTGAATGGAATTACTCTTATGCTTTACTTATCAATTGCTATAATACTGTTTACATAAGTACTAAGATATTTATAGATGATTTTATGAATTAGGTTCAGAACCTATGCAGTTCTTACACAAAGTATCCAATGTCCTGGAATGCAAACAGGCAGTATCACAGCATCCTTTGAATAAATATTGTCCTTTCAACAAAAAGATGGTTTGTTACAAGATGTATAAACAAACAAGCATTAAATCAATTAAACAAGCAAAACTAACTCTCAAAAACTGTTTGATACTCACTCATTACCAGTAAAGCCTGGAAAGGATCCAAGAGTAGCGTTGGCAGCCAAGTTGAAACAACTGTACTTTTGATGCTGAGGACATCTCTTCCCTATAAAACAATGTGTAAGATCAGAATGTATAAACAAAAGAACTAAAACTCTGTCCTCTTTCTTTTTGGTCTGTTTTTATGAGCAAAGGCATTATCTTACTTGACTCAATGCAATCTTGCAAATGGCCTCAAAGCAGCTGTCTATGACCTGTTGGGGCAATTGAAGAACAAAGGGGGGAATCTGACAACAATGAATGAGAATTGGAGAAATTCAGTGCCCATGCAAACACACACACACACACACACAAAGCCACAAAGAGCTTTGTTCTTTGTCCAGAACATTGTCCAACTGGCGAAATATATATATTTTTCTTCTGTTGTCAATCATACAGTATGTTCAAATGACAAAAAGCACATTTTTGGAATTGTTGTAACATACCAGTCTTTTTTTTGGGATGCAATGGTCTGCTCCAACAGGCTCTTTTTGCTACAACGTTCTCCAAGCGTGTGATGTCCTCATGTACAGCGTCACTCCTGCAGGATTGGCCGCTTAAAGAGATGGAGAAAGCGCATCCAATAGATGAGAAGAGATGATGATTAGTACTTAGTCTAACTATTCACTCACATGTACTTATATCTACATTATTTCTCTTAGGTTTATAAACTGAATTAATTTAGAGCTGCAGGATACATTGAGGTCAAATGCTCTGACATTGTAGGTTGTGACTAGCTGAAACTGTGAACATGTTTCTGATTGGATAACAACTTGGATGGACAGCATCAACAAATACTAATGGTGCGTTCCAAGCAACTCGTAACTCGTGTTTTTCCCACTTCTACGCGTAAAATGACGCGGAACGCGTAGTCAAACTCGTAACTTCCCACCTGTGAACTCGTACGAGATCGATGTACTCCCAACTCACGACTTTGACGTCACACAGCGTCACACAGCATCACACAGCATCACACAGCATCAAAACGAATATGGCATCTACAGTAACTGAGGTTCTTGTGAATGGTAAGAAATCGACAAAAGATAACTTTAGGGCAACATTAAGTAAATTTGCACGTTGTAATCAAAATTACATACACACGATTATGTACTGCAATCTGATGTGTATGAAATATGGCATGATAAGAAATAGCTAGTGCTAGCTAGCTAGATATCATTAGCTACTACGGTAAACCTGAACTTGACCTAGCCCACGGTCCGCCATTTTGGTTGTTTATGTTTCTATTGGTTCCTGGGCAAGTTACGTCAGAATCCGTGACTTTGCCCTGGAACGCTACGAAGTCGTAAGTCGTGACTTTAGGTGGGAAAAACACGAGTTACGAGTTGCTTGGAACGCACCATTAACATGCTTTCTTCAGATTCCTCTCTGCTGACACGCCCACTCCTCTTATGTCTGACAGACTTTACTTTCTTCTTTACTCTACTTTCTTTCAACACGCCCCTTTGCTTTAGACACGCCCCTTTGTGTACAGGTGTATATATGTGATTGTGTGTGTGTGTGTGTGTGTGTGTGTGTGTGTGTGTGTGTGTACAGGTGTACAGGTGTATATATGTGAGTGTGTGTGTGTGTGTCTGTGTACAGGTGTATATGTGTGAGTGTGTGTGTGTGTGTGTGTGTGTGTACAGGTATATATATGTGATTGTGTGTGCCTACAAATTTGGCATTCTAAATGTAACCAGGTCAAATGTCAAACGAAGAGCTGGAGTTGGCAGCGTGAGGTGGTTCGGCCACAGGTCCCACCCAGCCAATAGGGTGCGGCGTCCTGCACGAGCTCACGCCTGGCCCCTCCCCTCCTGCAGCAACACTACTCCTTTCCGCTTTCCCATATCCTACTCCTGACTCCCAACTCCCAATTTAGCTAGATAACGGAGTTTTCCCCCGCTCACTCCTTGTCACGATTCAAGCGAGAGGATTAATTTGAGATTTAAGGTAAGATAATTAATTATTGCCGATAAAAAAAGTTATTATGTCAAGTTATGTTTGTTGGCAAGTAGATGAAAGTACCTAGTATTTGATTTCTTAACTTTTTCTGGCTATTTCGTTAGCGACCTTGCCTGGCTATTCCTGTATGGCTCAGGTCGAGCACTAGGTGTGGCTGGAACACTCAGGTTGTGGGTTAAATCTCCACTGGGACCACATATACTGAAACATGTATGCATTCACTACTGTAAATCACTTTGGGTAAAAGCGTCTGCTAAATGGCATATATTAATTAGCAATGTTACAACATTTTGAGATGTAATAAATCTAGCCTGAAACTTTTATTTCGTCCTGAACTTGCGATCTATGATTTCGAAAGCACTAAACGCGAGTCTGACTCTGAAGTGTAGCGTATGACCAAACCGAGCAATGTTTAATCAAATTTCGGAAACAACATGGAGGATCGAGTTAAATTAACAAGACATTTAATCGCAAACGTATGGTGACAATAAACCCCGACAGCCAATGAAAAGCCTGCATTTTTGGGGGACTTCCTGTAGTCTGTCGTAGTCTGTCGCACAGGGACACAGACACATCTAGACCGCCGCTGCGCACGGGCATTGCAATCGGCCTAATATGTAGTACTTTCATAGACGTATTCATACTTTTAGTTATTGTTCCTGGTTAGTAGTCTATTAACAGACTGTGGCAACACATTTCCTGTAAAGGACAATAAAGAATCTATCTAACGACCACAAGCTAACGGCTATAACCGGAAAAAACGCTATTGCCGGCTGAGGTGACGTTAGGCTATACAAAATATAACAAAAATGTTTTGTCGTAAATAGTTTCTTTTGTGAAATATTGCTAGATATAAGGTTTTAACTGTGTTTCAAAACAGTGTTGTACTCACTAGAGTTCGTGTTATTGGATAACTTCGCTGTGCTGTGATACATAATCGTTAATTTTATATGCTTGATCAAATTTGTAACGGCGATTAATCGATCATCGATTATTCATTAACATCCCTAATTGTTATCCCATTTTATGTTATCCTATTTTGTATGTATGAGTATGATATGTATGATTGAGTATGATAAACATTGTAACAGGGGAGCAGCTAGCCTAGCCACAGAAATGCTAGCTGCCCTCCGTTGTACTTCATGTGTAGCATGCTAGGTGGCTAACAGTAACCTAGGAAACTAAGACGTACGATTGTTGGTTGTGTGGTGGATTTCGCGACATGCCATGATCCTTTACGACATGCCAAACTAACATACCGACGGTCGTTAGTTTACGTCTTTAGTGGTTCTGTGTGGCTCAGTAGGTGGAGCATAGCAACGCTTAGGTTGTGGGTTCCATTTACACTTGGACCACATATACTGAAACATGTATGCATTCACTACTGTAAGTGACTTTGGGTAAAAGCGTCTGCTAAATGGCATATTATTATTATTTAGCAAGTTTTGACAGTTGAGCTAGTTAGCCCGCTGCCGATAGCTGTCTTTTGTTGGCCAGCTAACGTTAGATAATTTATCTATAGCCAACGTTAGGTATTGTAACGGTTAACATTACTTACAGGAAATGCGACCAAATTAAATATGATCTTTGTCTATCGATTAAGCCAGCATTCTAGTCACATGGCCATTCGCTTCTAGAGACGTGTGTATAACTTGACTATAACTAGCAAACTGGTGTTAGCAGTGGTGTAGTCTACTTTTTTGTAGTGGGTATACTGTTACACTCATCTGTCCTAGAGCAACGCATCCCGGAGCGACACCTCATGACTACCATCACAATCAGTAATGCATAGAGAGCATTCAGAAAGACTGGTTATGCGTTATCAACATGTTAATTTATTATAAGCATCACAAGACATATAACAGCCAATAACATTACCAATAACAATAATGAACAATAATGGAGTAGCAGCATTAACAATGAGCATTTCTGCAGTTCTGTCTCCAACACTTATTCATTACAGAATATTAGGAACTATAGAAGAATTTCAGCCTGGTTGCCACGCCAGAGTTCTTGCCTAACATGACACTGGCTCCATCAAAAACAAATGAGACCCAGTTCTTTTGAAGCCACTCTTCAGTGAAGCCTGTAGTGTCCAAACAGTTCAGCAGAGCTTCTTCTATATCCTCTGCCCTTTGGCTCTCCATCTCAACCAGCTCCAGGAACACAAATTCAGGAGGAGCTCCATTCACTGAGGCTTTCAAGTTGACAATCATGGCAGATTTGTGGCTGAGAGATGTAGCCTCATCAATGAGAACAGACAACTTGCTTGAGGACGTCACAATACTGTGAACTATTTTTTTCTGCATCTCTATGGCTATGTGCTCTACAAGTTTTTGTGGAACTGTACCTTGAGTGCAGACTAGTGCCCATGTTAACACCATTTTTTTCCTGAAGCTCAATGAGACTGTCATGGTCAGTGAAAGTTCGGTTCATCTTCGCAAGATAGTATGCTGTTCTGAATACAGCATCTGTCTCAGCCAACAGTCTCTGACACAGCTCTCACCAAATTTCCAAGTAGATCCTTTCCCCCCTTTTCAGAGAGCTCCTGGGCTATTTTGTGTGCCCTGGAAGTCTCATGTCGTAGAATCTTGTTTGTCAAAGAGGCCAGAGATGTTGATCTGTTTGAGTTTGAGGACTGGATCTTAAAGTGCACCCACTCCTCAGATATAGACACTCGTTGTTCTGTGAGGACGCCAGTTGATTTTGTAGAGCTGCAAAGAGCACAACCTGGAAGTAAACAAAACCATGACTAATTAGTATCATCATACAGGTTTTGTATCTACATTGTCAATGACAAGTTTACAATCTTCACATTAGGGCTGGGCAATATAAAGCTAACATCTTAAGAGATTTTATATACCATTATATTGTGATATGGCATAAATGTTGTATTTTCCTGGTTTTAAAGGCTGCATCTTCTTATCTAAACAGACTGTGGACATGGAATTAATTTTGTCTATATCCCCCCCTTACTTTATATACTGCTGAGTGGTTTACTCTACAAGAATACATAATATTTTATAAGATCATCACTATTTGAGAATTTAAAGCATGTTATATTAGAGAGAATGTTTATATCGAGATATATTGTATACTGTGGCAGCCCTACTTCACACCATGGCTAACAAAATGCATGAAAAGCAGATAAAGGGAGGAAAATGTTCCACTCTTTCAATAGCTAATTATTTGACAACTACTGAAAACTAACATTATCATATAGTAATTTAATGGTGCAACTGTTTTAAATTAATGCACGTTTAACATGACCATGAATTAGCTCTAATTTGTAGTCATTGACTTAATTAATTTCTGTTTAGATCAGCTTGGCATGTGTGCTGACATTTACCTAACTTTCTGTCCCTCCACTCTAACCAAGGATGCCTGTTCTTAAATTCCCTAGCCTGACTTTCAGTCCACAAGGCTGGCCAGGAATTCTCCTGCGTCTCATCTTCTGAAACAAGGGGATAATATTATGAACATTGTGTTCTGTTTACGACTGCACACAGACACATACAGACACAGACACGGCACACATACACGCAGTATCGCTCCCCTTCTCTCGCATTGATTCGCCACACTAACGTTAGCCAAGTTAGCTAGTTCGAGATACATTTAAAATGTAAATATACCAACAATCCCCTGCTATTTCAGTGATGTTAATGGTAACGTATTTCACCTACCAGGTAACGTTACGGTAGCGTCGGGCTCGTTCTCTGAAGCATTACTGTTTAGGACAGCTTCATCCTCAGCTGGTTCCTTTTCGGTAACAACCGCGTTTTTGTCATCTGCTGCAGTTGTAGTGTCTTCTGAAAAAGCAGTAGCTTCAGGGGCAACCTTTCTAAAACACTGAAAGAGTGTAGTTTGCTTTCGTTTCATCGTTATATCTCCGTCCCATCCTTAGTGATTCCCATTAGTTGATTTTCAAGTTACAAAAATGATGTTGTTACGTATCCTCACGCATGTTTAAGAGGGTATACGGAAATCACTGAACTATTCTACACCACTGGTTAGGTAATGTAGCCTAGCTAGCTAACGTTTGCTAACTTACCTCAGAAGCAGGTAACGCAACGCAGATTTACTGGATTTGACGACCGAAAGTATAGATGATTTTTTTGTGTTAACTATTTAGAAGAAACTTACCGAGCTAAACGCCTTCTCCGAATGAGAGACATCGACTCTCGTGCAGTTACAGTTGAACTTCAAAATACCCTTGCGCTTGTCCACTGAACTGGATATGAGCTCCACCAGCTCCTGTAACCGGATGGCTCCTTTATGGCGACACAGCTGCGCTGAGCGCTGGCCACGATCGCTCCAGATGACGGCTGCCGAAGGCGACACTCAGCCCACAGTGCTGACACACCGGACTCAGACATCCAGAGCGACTCACACAGTTTCACATTTCTTTACATATATTAAAGCTGGATATTTACTATTTTTATTATTTTACCATGCTGAGCAGAAGCCATAATTGTCCCAAATCAGAAAAAAAAAATCTGGGCCGGATGTGTCTAGCCAGAGTTTGCCCAAGCCTGTATTGCCTCAGAACCAAGAATCATGAATCAAGAATCATGCTACGCCACCGAACCGTGACTCGAGACGTGATATTCCCCGATCCCGAGTCGGAATTTGGATGTTTGAAAGCTATCCACTAGGGGGCAGGTCAGACTCCAAACAGTTATCTCTGGCTGGCATACGACAACTAAAACAGCAGCAGTGGCGCCAACAACAGAGGTGGTATAGATGGTATTAGACCATTAAATGTATCCCGGCATAACCACAGAGAGTATGTTATTCTCTCTCTCATCAGTCAGTCGCACTGGACATCACACCTGGTATACTGCCCCCCACGATTTATGTCGGTATTGCACCTCGTGTACGCCTACCATACATTTTTTGAGGGTGTGCACAAAGGACGCTCCTAATGATCGCAGGATACGCGTGACAGCCATCTTGTGTACGCGTATTGAAAGTGAAGTATATTTAAGCCTTAAGGCTGCCATTGTTACACGATTGGCGTAAAAACATGAAATATGAGAAAAGATGAATAATTACATGTATTTACATAGATTTTGGGTGAGCTATCGCTTTAAACAGTCTTACCAAAATATATTTTTGGCCTTTTGACACATGAATAAAATGGAGGGCACACTGCTTGTGATATTTGGGTAAGTGTGGGGCCTTCTCACTTAAGATTTTGGAAAAGGTTGAATGGCTACAAATCCCAAGTCTATGAGATTATTGTTTACTGTTTAAGAAGCATATTGTCCTTAAGAATATAATGGAAGCTTCACAGAACATTTTTAAATAATCCTGTTTTACATTTTCAGACGTTTGAGTGGTGATTTCCGGCAGAATGTGTGGTTTTGGAACGTACATCTTTTGCTGTTGCTTTGGAGCTGTGCTTCTCGGTGAGTTCAGAGGGAGTATCATTCACTTGGAATAAATGAACGTTTGGTGTTAAAAATCACCAGATGGGTCATTTAGAGTAATATAGATGAATGAAAATTAAAGGACATTTTTCTCCCAATTTGGTAGCCAATTACACCTGCTATTTTCATGTCAATCCCCCCCTCGTACTATGAGTCCAGAGCCAACTCTGGCGCGGCCGGGGAATCGAACCCCGGTCGCTGTGGCCAGCGTTGAACGTTGTAACCACTGGACCACGCGGGAGGCCCTTGAATGAAAATTAGAACTGGCAATTACTTACGGATGTCTGGACTTCTACTTGCAAGATTTCCACCAGTCAACATTCAATGGAGTGTGAGTGTGAGCAAAATGATGCAACTGTGTGAACTGCTCACAATGTGACTGACACCATCACGGGGATGGCTGTATGTGGTTAGTGGGGGTCATATTCTTTCTTTTTCTTTTCTTTCTTTTTCCCCCCCAGTTTTTCCCCCAATTTGGTTGCCAATTATACCCTCTATTTCTTTTGATTCGCCATGCCCTACAAAACCGCCGCCCATCACTACAGGGCAAGCTCTCCACTACCACTGAGCTCTGTCCATCTAGCTAGATTGTCTTCACCACTGTGGAAAAAAAAAAAAGAACCTTTTCCTTCCCAATGTTACAGGTATGGTACACAGATGCCTGCAATGATGTCTATTGCTGTATTACTGCACTGATCTCGTGCGCAAACTATGATTGTTCCTACCATGTATTGATGCACATCTTGTAAGTCGCTCTGGATAAAAGCGTCTGCTAAATGCTTAAAATGTGGTTGGCTGTCGGCTCACCCTCCCCCTGGAGCCGACAGCCAATCACTGCCCCCGACCAGCGCTCCCGGCCAGAGCCAGACTGGCGCAGTCGGGTTTCAAACCGCGGCTGCAGTAGGTTACTTGCATTCTGGGCAAATGCCTTACGCCCATTACATAAAAAGTAATTCGGGATAACAGTAATGGATTTTCAAATTATTTGAGTATTTTTATCAGCATAAAATCATTTATAGATATCCCAAGTTTGATATCAACAAGCATGTTCTGCTCAGGAAATCTGAATTAATATCACAAATTTAGGCTTTTCTACTGACACGGGTTCCTTTGTTGATGTTTATCACCCAAAACTTAATGTTGAAAAGTGAAAAAAGCTGGAAAATGTCTAAAAATGCAATGCAGTAAAGGGGTTAACATTATTGTTGTATCATGAAGAAAATTGGATGATGTAATATTTC
>JAINUG010000634.1:72500-103102 GCA_029706075.1 Aldrovandia affinis | reverse complement strand
GACTTGATCACAGACGAATGATTCTGGAACGATGCAGGATTTGCCACTTCAGAATTCGTAATTTTTTTTAACGTGTATTATATTTATTTTAATGTTATTTTGGAGCTCTAATTCTGATTTTGAGTGTAGAACGCAGAGATGTGTGCCCCTGCATCGGGTGCAGGACATTAGCGAGGCGACGACGAGGTAGCCTGCTCTCCAGTGGAAAAACCGTCGTCTGTGCTCACTGCGATTTTTGAACCAAGGTCATTTTCACTCGCGGGTTTTTTTCTTTCTTTCTCAGTAAACCAAGATGAATCATAAGGAATGTGTCGTAAAAGCGGAGCTTTGTTTTAGCCTCCCGCCCCTGCGTTTAATTTCCTCGTCGGTGGCGAGGTTTTATAACTGTGACACCATCGAACGCCACAGGAACAATGTGAAGAGAAACAAAAAACAATAATGATAATAAACGGTTACATGTTGATTCTCTGCTCCGATAGGCTGAAAATAAATCGTGCACGGGTCGGGGCTCCTCTCTGCGCGTGGGGGTTTGTTCACGCGCTCTGCTAGCGAGATCGTTCAGTGACCGTTTTTTATGCTGCGAATCTTCAATTGAATTCTGTGCAAAGAAGGACGCTTTGCTATGCTTTTGGCCCCCACAGTGAAACATTTAGTTTTTACCCCTGTTGCCCTGCACCCCACCCTTTCCCACCCCTCCTCTGTCTCATCCCTCCACCCAGGGGTGGGCAATTTCGGTCCTGGTGGTGTGCAGGTTTTTGTTTTTACCAATTACCACTGGCTCAATTGGCTAATTAGTTGGATAGGCCAATGCTGCTTCACTTGTAGATTAGAGCACAGGAAAATGTTTCATATGGGAACACAAGAACAGTCTTCAGCTGTCCCTCGTGGGCTTATGAAGAAATGTATCTAAAATGTCAGATCACGTAAATGATTGGGGCTAATTAAATAATTAAGGGCAGAAGTCGGCATGAAATCCAGAAACGGATACGGCCCTCCTTGCCCACCCCTGCTGTGGCACATCCCAGCATGCAACACCTCTACCCTACCTGAATGCAGCAGTGTTAGCATAATGGTTAGGAAACTGGGCTTGTAACTCGGAGGTTGCAGGTTCAATTCCCAGGTGGGACACTGCTGTTGTACCCTTGAGCTAAAGGTACTTAACCTGAATTGCTTCAGTAAAATATCCAGCTGTATAAATGGATTGCATGTAAAGAAATCTGAACTGTGTAAATCGCTCTGGATAATAACATAAGAATACATAATGATGAGAACGGGCCGTTCGGCCCATCTAGGCTCATCATGTCCTAATCTAAAGAGTATCTAGTACTACATCTAGCCTGGACTTGAATAGCCCAAGCGTTTCTGCCTCTACTACCCGACCTGGCAAGCTGTTCCAGGCATTGACAACTCTCTGTGTAAAGAGAAACCTCCTAATATCCGTGCAGAATTTGCCTTGAACTAATTTCCACCTGTGGCCTCTTGTTCTACTGGCCCCACTTATCTTAAAAAACCTTTGGTATTTAACTTTATTAATCCCTTTTAGGAATTTAAAACCCTCAATCAAATGAGGAGAAGAGCGTCTGCTAAATGCCTGTAAAATGTGTCACCCCTAGTTCCCTGCCCCTGTGCCCCGCCCCATGCCACACGCACACCGACCCCAGTCTCTGCCTCTCAGGTGGACGTTTCAGCCATGGCCCCCGTGCTGCAGTACGTCGACCCCTCGGACGCCAGGTTCTGCGTGGCGATCATCGCCATCCTTTTCAACCCCTTCTTCTGGAACGTGGTGAGTGACCTGGCCTGCGTCTGTGTGGCGGCCATTTTACATTCATGTAAAAACTGTCAAATGTAAATGTATGGCGGGTGTGGTCTGGTACGTGAAGTGTCCGCTACAGAAAGGGACGTGGATAAGAGTGATTAGTTCCCAGAGTTAGGGACTTGAGTCTTGAGGCTAAATCACTGTCTTGTCGCGTCGAGATCCCTCGGTCCGAAACCCCCTGCGGGCAGAACCAACCCTGTTACATTGGTGCCGTGACTCGGATCATACGACTGATGGTAATCGGTTGGGGTTGGGCCGTGGTTGCTGCCGCAGGAGTTTCGAGGGGGAGAATGTAGCGGGTGAGCTCTGGTACGTGAGCGTCCGCTACAGAAAGTGACGTGTATAAGAGTGTGATTAGTTCCCAGAGTTTGAGACTTGAGTTTTTGGCTCAGCGGGCTAAATCGCTCTCTTGTCGCGTCGAGATCCCTCAGTTCGAAATCGCTGCAGGGCAGAACCAACTCCGTTACTCTGCATACCCCACGCCTCAAACGTGAACCCCCAAATCCCGCTGGAGAGCGCACTGATATTTATTTATTGAATGTTTATTTGAGTAGGGACAGATACAAAGAACATAGACACGCTGCATTAACAACACGCTGATGCCCTGTAGCAACACATTTGTAGCTTGCCCTAGTAGGGCTTTTAATTTTCAATGTCCACACATAGATACTGTGCTCTGTGCCGATGGGTGATTCCTTTGAAATAAGAACAGTGAAGCACAGCCCCCCAGCTTGCGATCCACACGACTGGGAGACAGATACTTCAGTGATCTGAGTCTGGGCTTGTAACGTAAAGGTTGCAGGTTTAATTCCCAGGTGACTTCCTTGCACTGAACCTGCTGAAATATCCAGCTGTATAAATTGATTGTAGTGTAAACTGTAAGTCCTCTGGATAAGAGCGTCTGCTAAATACCTGTACAGCACACCCTCCCAATGGCGGCTGAAGGCTGTGCGATATCGATCGATGTGATCTTTGAAGACGCCCCCACCTCGTTTGCCTCCTGCGTCTGTCACAAGGCCCTCAGATTCACCTTAGTTACGGTGGCCTTGCATCTGCATCGCCACAACAGCCAATCACAGATGAGCTGTATGTATGTAGCAGGCATTGAGAACAGCCAGGCGTAATGCACATTCCGTATTAAAGAGCCAGAGAGCAGCCAGGGACAGTGGTGGGCTCAGTATTTTGCAGACACAGAGAGCAGCCAGGGACAGTGGTGGGCTCAGTATTTTGCAGACGCAGAGAGCAGCCAGGGACAGGGGTGGGCTCAGTATTTTGCAGACACAGAGAGCAGCCAGGGACAGTGGTGGGTTCAGTATTTTGCAGACACAGAGAGCAGCCAGGGACAGGGGTGGGCTCAGTGTTGCACAGGTGTGGAGAAGGTCCCCGTGCTTTGAGCTGTTGGCGCTTTGTTTATGTACTGCATGATCTCTCCTCTTCCCTCATACTCAGATGAGAGGGTTCTCTTTCGTGGCGAGAGAGAGAGACACTGTTCCCTGGTTGCCATGGTGAGAGAGAGACCCACTGTTCCCTGGTTGTCATGGCGAGAGAGACACACTGTTCCCTGGTTATCATGGTGAGAGAGACGCACTGTTCCCTGGTTGCTGTGGCGAGAGAGACACACTGTTCCCTGGTTGCCATGGTGAGAGAGACACACTTCCCTGGTTGCTGTGGCGAGAGAGACACACTGTTCCCTGGTTGCCGTGGCGAGAGAGACTCACTGTTCCCGGGTTGTCATGGCGAGAGACTGATGAAATGCTCATTCATATTCATTCCCGTTTGGAAGGGAAAGTTTGCCCTTTGCTGGAGACAGCAGGGTTCACCCAGGCCCGCTCCCCCCTGCCCAAACCATCTCTGAGCCCCTTCTGTGAAGAAACGCAGAAGGGTGTGACTAAGCCTAGCGGTCTAACGCACTGTATCTTGGCTGGTCCGATACGGTGTGCGCTGCCTGTCAGGGCGCGGTTTGAAACCCGCATCTCTACCAGATCTCATCCAGCCCTGGTCGTCAGCCCCAATCGGGGGCGGCGGTTGGCTGTCCACCCCAGGGGGAGGGGGGAGGGTGAGCCGGCTCGGGTCCGGCGTGAAGCACGTAAAGTCTCCAGAACGTGCGTGGGCGAATTCCGTCTCGAGGGAAGCGGAGTTCGCTGGCCTCGGAAAATTAGCGTGCCTCGTAGAGACGAGCAGCGAACTCGTGTGGAGAGGGTAAATTAAAATAAATAGAGGGTATGATTAGCTATGAAATTGGGAGAAAAAAACAGGAAAAAAGTCAATGTTTTTAGGTTTTTTTTAAACCTAGTGTGTGATGATTGGGGCTTGGCTCCCATTGGCCTCCTCCACACCATTCAGGAGCCATTCAGGAGGTGTGGCTTCTTGACATCAGTGAAGGTGGAACCAATCAAAAGGTTTTGCTCCTCACAAGAAAACACAATGATTGGTTCAAATGAGTTTTTGCAGAGTTTCTGGTTGGGCACATGGCAGCTCCACCCATTTTTGGTGTCCTGATGCCTGATTCGCCCGTCACTGGCTATGAGCTCGATGACACGCCAGCGCTAACGGCGCAGTGGAGGATGAGCAGGAGGGCGTGAGGTGAGCCGGGGAGGGGATTGCATCCGGAGTGTCCCCCTCCCCATCAGCTGCTCTTCCCAGGAACAGAATGCTGTGTTCTCATCCAGAATCAGAAGTAGATCAATGCGTGCCGGCTCATTAAGGCTTGACCTTTGTAACGCCTTGTGCACATCAGCGATGTTGTGCCCCCTCCTCTCTCCCACACTTTGGACACAAACACCACTGGGACCACTGGTAATACGATCGCCTTTCGGTCCAGCGCCAAGCATCGTGTCCTTAACCCCAGCATGTGGGCTCGTTTGTGCCATCTTGTCTGTTTTTATTTTAATTCCCCCCCCCCCACACACACACTTTTCCTTTTCGTTTGTTGACTCTTTAGTTTTTGTCTGCAGACCTGCGTTTCTCCCTCCCTGGTGTGTTCGTGCAGAGAGCTCCACTGCTCGCCTTCCTTCATTGTGTTTTTATGCTTTTCGTTTCCAGGGTTACTGCACAGGGTCGCGGCCTTCTGTTCTGTTTCGTGCCTGTTCTGACGGTCCTGTCTTTATATATATATATATATATATATATATATATATATATATATATATATTATTAGTATTATTGTGTTTTGGGACTTATTACAGAAAGTGCTCATTCTGCAGATGAGCCCAGTCCCTGATTGTTGTTTAATTTTGCGGCTGGCTGTCGCCCTCTCCCGAGAGTAAACGGGCGCGGTAGAGACACTGTGTTCTGAGGGAAGTGCTCGTCTCACAACGTCTCCCTCCCGCATCTGTGTTTACGCCCCTCGACTCTGTCACTCAGGGCCACATTTACTAAAGGATCGCGACTGCTTTTCCGACGCAAAAGTGGTCGCTACAAGGTCGGATTCACTAAACGGTCGCAGTGAGTCAGATTGCTATTAGGATGTAATTTGCGGGGGTTAAGTCACTTTGCTAATCTGTCCTTGCATATGTATGCATGGGGTGAATACGCTAAAACGGTGGAGATTTTGTAAATTAAGTCGATTTAAGAATTCTGTCTGATTTACTAAAGCATGCCTGAATTGCGACTCTCCTCTTTGCGTGAGACTTTTAAGAACTCTTGAAACCAGGCGGTATTTTATGAGCGCTGATATTGGTATTTCACAATTCCCGTTTTGCATTGTGCTTTCCGAGGTGCTATTCGCTGTCCCAGCGATGCAAAACAAATAATCACAAATGTTGTTACAAAGTGTCCCGGTTCACATCACGACAGCTTTAGTTTCAGGAATACCTGTACAGACAACTGAGTCAGATTTTAAAATGTATATTCTATACAGCATACAGATTATTTACTAGAACTTGAAATTAAAATGATAAGAAAGGGCGCAGGATTTCTATTGATTAATTTGTCATCAGCTATCAGTCAGTATAAAAACGCAGGTCTGAATTTGAAGAATTATCTCATTGTGCGTATGCGGTCAGGAGGGTATAGAATGAATCCTGAATACAGTTTTACTCTCAGACGCTCTGTGGCCTTCTCCCATCACAAGTTTAGCCGTTTATATTCTTTATTCTTACTCTAATATTCTTTCCTCGGTTGGACCACCGCCAGTGTCTTTTTCCTGCATTATGTTGCAGGAAAGTTTCTCTTTGAAACGCCGCCTAACGTCACGTCATATTTTCTTTACATCGTCTACTGTTCATTTTGTTGAGCCTGATGAATGATGTCTTTTTTGTGATGTCACGTTTTTGTGACTGTCGTCATTGACCGTTACCTCTGCTTCCTGATCTGCATCGTGGTTCCGTCGCTGCTCTGTATCCATAGCCTTGGCGCTTTGTGACCGCGCGTACTGCCCGCTTTGTGGGCCGGGCTGGGGGCTGGGCCGGACTGGGGGGCTGGGCCGGGCTGGGGGGCTGGGCCGGGCTGGGGGCTGGCCGGCCTTTGGGGGGGAGGGGGCGTGTGTTGTTCTGCTGGTGGTAAGCCTGCAGTGAAAAGCAAAGGTGAAGTGTATTATTTGAAGGTAATCGCAGGTAATCTTGCCTCACACTCCTGTGGACAGGAATGCTGGGGTTCGATTGAGCTGTTCTGTTTATTCTACAAGTAGCCTATAGTTGGCGGTGTGCTGTTGAGAATTTAAAAAGAAAATCGAAAGTTTATCGAGTTTGTCTCCATTAAGCCTTTTCTTAGTTTAATTCATTTCTCTTGGCTCCATTGTGTAGCTCATTATATTTTTCTCCTCAGATGACCCCATTTGTGGAAACACATTGCCTGTCTATCTACAGGGTACAGTTTGTGTTGTAGTACAGTATCTACCCTTTAGGGTAAAGTTTGTGTTGTAGTACAGTATCTACCCTTTAGGGTACAGTTTGTGTTGTAGTACAGTATCTACCCTTTAGGGTACAGTTTGTGTTGTAGTACAGTATCTACCCTTTAGGGTACAGTTTGTGTTGTAGTACAGTATCTACCCTTTAGGGTAAAGTTTGTGTTGTAGTACAGTATCTACCCTTTAGTTTGTGTTGCAGTGTCTACAGTTTGTGTTGTAGAATTCATCTAAATATGGAACACACGTCTGTTCGTTTAATCTGCCTCTCCCCTCACGCTCTTCAGAACATTGTGTGTTCCCTCCCACGTCGTGGCCTGCCCTCCCCACCCCCACATAGCCCCCAAGGGCCTGCTAGGCCATGTGACCCCCCACCCCCAAAAACTGTACCAACAAATGTCAAAAGTCTTTCCTTTCTGAAGTACCGAACCTCACACACACACAGGAAACGGTGGGGTGGAGAGTGAGTGAGATGGCGGATTGTGTGAAACATTAACGGTGACGTTGCATCGTGCCAATTTCTGCCTATTTTTGTCTGTCAGAGATTAGAGAATGGTGGGGGTGGGAGAGCTGGTTTAATGGGGCCAATTGCCGCCAAACCTGAGCAAGAAGAGGGCACAGGACCAAAGGCAGAATGGGAGCATTTTTGAAAGGACACAGATGTGAAACGAGTCTTCCGGGAGGAACAGAGACCATGCTGTGAGCCTCATATCAAATAACTATGTGTACGGGCCAGGGGCGATTCCTTTAGGGGGCTCAGCCCCCAATGAGAATGTGACATGTACACACGCAAAGCACAAGCCCTACATTTTTTTTAAATGTACTGTTACATTCCCCCAAAACAGAAACGCCACAATGGTGGTCGCTCTCAAAATTGAAATAGCACTCTCTCTCTATCTGTGGTATTTTTAAAAATAGATATTAAGTAAAAATGTTTTTTAGAAAATAATGACTTAACATTTTCAGGGGGTGAGATGGAAGACAGGGGGGCTAAAGCTAAGGTTGAGTTACAGGGTGGTTGTGTTATAGGGATGTTGTGTTGTAGGATGGTTGTGTGGTAGGGATGTTGTGTTGTAGGATGGTTGTGTTGTAGGGATGTTGTGTGGTAGGGTGTTTGTGTTGTAGGATGGTTGTGTTGTAGGATGGTTGTGTTGTAGGATGGTTGTGTTGTAGGATGGTTGTGTTGTAGGATGGTTGTGTTGTAGGATGGTTGTGTTGTAGGATGGTTGTGTTGTAGGGATGTTGTGTTGTAGGATGGTTGTGTTACAGGATTGTGTTTTAGGATGATTGTGTTGTAGGGATGTTGTGTTGTAGGATGGTTGTGTGGTAGGGATGTTGTGTGGTAGGGATGTTGTGTTGTAGGATGGTTGTGTTGTAGGGATGTTGTGTTGTAGGATGGTTGTGTGGTAGGGATGTTGTGTTGTAGGATGGTTGTGTTACAGGATTGTGTTTTAGGATGATTGTGTTGTAGGGATGTTGTGTTGTAGGATGGTTGTGTGGTAGGGATGTTGTGTGGTAGGGATGTTGTGTTGTAGGATGGTTGTGTTGTAGGGATGTTGTGTTGTAGGATGGTTGTGTGGTAGGGATGTTGTGTGGTAGGGATGTTGTGTTGTAGGATGGTTGTGTTGTAGGGATGTTGTGTTGTAGGGATGTTGTGTGGTAGGGATGTTGTGTTGTAGGATGGTTGTGTTGTAGGGATGTTGTGTGGTAGGGATGTTGTGTTGTAGGATGGTTGTGTTGTAGGATGGTTGTGTTGTAGGGATGTTGTGTTGTAGGGATGTTGTGTGGTAGGGATGTTGTGTTGTAGGATGGTTGTGTTGTAGGGATGTTGTGTTGTAGGGATGTTGTGTGGTAGGGATGTTGTGTTGTAGGGATGTTGTGTTGTAGGGATGACCCTTCCAGAGGCCGCGTGTGCACTTCCTCCTGTATATGGGGAAGGAGACTTCCGTGGGCCAGCGTTTCAGTGAGGTGTGTCAGTGTTTGGTCAGGGTGTAAATGTATGTAGTTTGAGTGCAGAGCCATGCCACACACTATGCCACACTGTACAGGAACCCTTCCTTCTCGATCAAGCGCTCGTTTAATTCCACGTAGTTTTACTCCAATTACACAAGCCAATGAGTGGTCTGCGTCATGATTCTATTTTGGGGCCTAGGTGGGGGGAGGGGGAGGTTGTTGGGGATTATATCACACACGTTGCGCCCCCCCCTGCCACCGTCGCCATGGTGTCAGGGCAACATTAGTTCCTCTGCTTCCTGGCATGATGCCAGCGACGATCACGTTTATCGTTTATGGGGCCCGTGCCGTGGTGTAACAGTCGCTCGAAATAAGACAGGAGGAGCAGCTGTTCCAGTCGAGGTCTAAATTAAGCGCGTACCTTCACACTGTGTTCTGTTCCGCTGCCGTTCCTCATTTGCAGCCGTTTGCATTAATCGGCCCGAATACATTTCAGTGCGCGATCGAGCAACGACACCGGCTGTCAGAGCGTAGCCAAGGGAGGCGCAAGAGCTCAGACTAACTCACAGCTAACACAGGTGAGACAGGTGTGTTTCGGGACTAACAGGTCACGCAGGAATGAGAGCTGTAATTACCAGACCACGACTGACCGGTAGACCTCTCGCACCCTCTGTCATTCCTAAGCCCCGCCCAGGCGGTGGGTGACAGGACCTGATTGGCCGGCTCATGTGACGGGCGGCACGTGGGTGAAAAGGTCCTCTGATCCGGCCGTTCCTCGGTTCCTCCCCGAGGGGATGTCCGTTGAAAACGACCGAAGCCTTTTGCCGGTTGTGCCGCCGCCATTTTCATCATCCCATCACGTTCCTCTGTTCCTTTTTTGTTTTTGCATTCGTTCTTTTCCTCGATATCAAGTTTGCGCTCGACAGAGAGACGAGTCCCGTGGAAAACGTACAGTGGTCACGGGAAAGGTGACGTCACGCAGTGCACGTGTCACCATGGCGACCCTCTCCAGCACACACACACACACGCACACGCGTGTGCTGAACAGTATTGATTTTTCTGTGAAAAGAGCTGGTGAAGGAGGGGCCCAGAGTGGTCCCGATTCCCCGCTGCTCCCTGGCCTGCGGACAGACTGAGTTTCTGCTCTTCCCCTGCGCTTGTGTGTTAGCGCTCAGCTTCTCTTGTGCTGCACTAACAGCCAGATGTGTGTTCTGTGCTCACCGTAGCAGGGGGACTGCTGCATGCTGGGAAATCCATAACCGGCTCGTGGAACTCCGGCCCGAGGTGAATAAAGATCCTCACTCTCACACACACACACACACACACACACACACACTCACACACTCACACACATACAGTATACATACATACACACACACACACACTCACACACATACAGTATACATACATACACACACACACACACACACATACAGTATACATACATACACACACATACACACTCACACACACACACTCACACATACTCACACACACACACACACACACTCACGTACTCACACTCACGTACACACACTCACGTACATACACATACACATACACGGGACACACCACACACACCACACTCATACACACACACACACACACACTCACACAAACACACTCACACACACACACACAACACACTCACACACATACACACACACACACACACACAGAAGTGGTGACTGGGCCATGACTAAGTATTTGTTAGCACATCTCCGGCTCTCGCCTTCAATCCAAACCTGCTTCTGTGACCCACAGCGGGGACCGTCGGCCAATCAGAATGGCTGAAACAGGCCTCATTAGCGCCAAAAAAGGTCAACCGTCACATGCGGCTGAAAGCTTCATCTTTTTAAAGCTCCTCTCACCGCTAATGAGGAGGACAGCTTCTCTTTGGACTTTCACTCTTCTCTCGCTCTCCTTGTCTCTCTCACTCACTCTCTTTCTCCCTCTCTGCCCTCTCTCTCTCTCTCTCTCTCTCTCTCCCTCTCTGCCCTCTCTCTGACCCTCTCTCTGACCCTCTCTCTGCCCCCTCTCTGCCCTCTGCCTCTGCCCTCTCTGCCCTCTCTCTGACCCTCTCTCTGACCCTCTGCCCCCTCTCTCTCTGCCCTCTCTCTCTGCTCTCTTTCCTGCTCTCTCTGACCCCTCTGACTCTCTCTCCTTCTGTCTCTCTCTCCCTTTCTCTGCCCTCTCTGACCCTCTCTCCTCTCCCTCTCTCTGCCCTCGCTCTGCCCTCTCTCCCCCTCTCTTTCTCTCCCTCTGCTCCCTGCCCTCTCTCCCCCTATCTGCCCCTCTCTCTCCTCTCTGCCCTCTCTCTCTCTGCCCTGCCCTCTCTCTTTCTGTCATCTCCCCTCTCTCCCTCTCTCCCTCTCTCTGCCTCTCTCTCTGCCCTCTCCCCTCTGCCACCTCTCCTCCCTCCTGCTCCTCTGCCCTCTCCCTCCCCTGCCCTCTCTCTCTCCCTCTCTGCCCTCTCTCTCTGCCTCTCTCTCTCTGCCCTCTCTCTGCCCTCTCTCTCCCTCTCTCTGCCCTCTCTCTGACCCTCTCTCTCTCTCTCTCTCTCTGCCCTCTCTGCCCTCTGCTCTCTGCCCTCTCTCTCTCTGCCTCTCTCTCTCTCTCTCTGCCTCTCTTTCTCTCTGTCTCCCTCTCTCTCTCTCTCTCTCCCTCTCTCTCTCTGCCCTCTGCTCCTCTGCCCTTAATTATTCTGCTCTCTCTCTCTCTCTCTCTCTCTGACCCTCTCTCTGACCCTCTCTGCCCTCTCTCTCTGCCCTCTCTCTGCCTGCTCTCTGCCCCTCTCTCTGCCCCTCTCTCTGACCCTCTCTCTCCCTCTCTCTCTCTGCCCTCTCTCTGCCCTGCTCTCTGCCCTCTCTTGCTCTCTCCCTCCCTCTCTGCCCGCTCTCTGACCCTCTCTCTGCCCTCTCTCTGACCCTCTCTCTGACCCTCTCTGCCCTCTCTCTGCCCTCTCTCTCCCTCTCTCTCTGCCCTCTCTCTCTGCCCTGCTCCTCTGCTCCTTCTCTCACTCTCTGCCCTCTCTCTCTGCCCTCCCTCTCTGCCCTCCCTCTCTGCCCTCTCTCTCTCTCTGCTCTTCTCTCTCTCTCTCTCTCTCTCTCTCTCTCGCTCTCTTTCTCCCTCTCTCCCCCTCTCTCTTTCAACCCCCCTCTCTCTCTTTCTCCCTCTCTCCCCTCTCTGGAAATCTAATGTGTAATTTCATATTCAGTCGAAAGGACAGGACTGTGGTATATGGCTCATCCAAGGCCAATCTTGGAGCTATTTATTTCGAGAGAAATCTCCTGTCCTCCATATTGAAATGGAGATTTCTTTGTGTAACTGTAGGTGGTTATGTAAAGACAGGTGGTGGGTGTCTCATCCACACACTAGAACAGTGTCTTAACAGGATGCAGACCGTGGGGCTCATCCACACACTAGAACAGTGTCTTAACAGGATGCAGACCGTGGGGCTCATCCACACACTAGAACAGTGTCTTAACAGGATGCAGACCGTGGGGCTCATCCACACACTAGAACAGTGTCTTAACAGGATGCAGACCGTGGGGCTCATCCACACACTAGAACAGTGTCTTAACAGGATGCAGACCGTGGGGCTCATCCACACACTAGAACAGTGTCTTAACAGGATGCAGACCGTGGGGCTCATCCACACACTAGAACAGTGTCTTAACAGGATGCAGACCGTGGGGCTCATCCACACACTAGAACAGTGTCTTAACAGGATGCAGACCGTGGGGCTCATCCACACACTAGAACAGTGTCTTAACAGGATGCAGACCGTGGGGCTCATCCACACACTAGAACAGTGTCTTAACAGGATGCAGACCGTGGGGCTCATCCACACACTAGAACAGTGTCTTAACAGGATGCAGACCGTGGGGCTCATCCACACACTAGAACAGTGTCTTAACAGGATGCAGACCGTGGGGCTCATCCACACACTAGAACAGTGTCTTAACAGGATGCAGACCGTGGGGCTCATCCACACACTAGAACAGTGTCTTAACAGGATGCAGACCGTGGGGCTCATCCACACACTAGAGCAGTGTCTTAACAGGATGCAGACCGTGGGGCTCATCCACACACTAGAACAGTGTCTTAACAGGATGCAGACCGTGGGGCTCATCCACACACTAGAACAGTGTCTTAACAGGATGCAGACCGTGGGGCTCATCCACACACTAGAACAGTGTGCATTCAGATTTGGGGAGAAAAAGGGGGAAAACAACATCAACACGAGATCGATGAAGGTTAAAAGACTCAACATACAAACGATGTATAAAAGAGCGATAATGCAGACTGTAGAGTACGGTCTGTAACACAGTTTCCCTGGAGGAAGGTGTCGTGTGGACAGTGGTGACAGACAGGTGTGGCTGCGCTCCGGTTTAATGAGGACGGAGGCTGCGTATCCCCACGGTGCCTCTGAATCTCTCGGAAGGCGCAGATGATCCGGGCGCACGCAGCATCTCTTTGCCAGCTTAAGGCCAATTTATGGTTTTCGCGACGTGTCCCGCCACACGCCGCACAATGTTGTTGAGTTTCGAGCGCTCGTGCTTTCAGCGCCGCGCCGTCTCTATGGTAACCAGCTGAGCAAACTGACATTTGTTTACTTCGACCAAAAAAAGGCTAACGTTAGCGAGCTTTATTTGGCCGTGATACCAGGTTGCTAGCTAGCTAAATATCGATAGTTTTGCTTGCTTAGTTTTGCTTTGCTTAGTGGCTCTCTGTGGCTCAGTTGGTAGAGCGTGGCGTTGGCAGCGCTTAGGTTGTGGGTTCAATTCCCACTGGGACCATATATACTGATAAAAAATGTATGCATTCACTACTGTAAGTCGCTTTGGATAAAAGCGTCTGCTAAATGGCATATATTATATTATATTATATATTTAGCTAACGTTAACATAGATATCTTACCTGTCTCAGAACTGTTTCCACTTATATCTGCAGTGCAGCTCGTCTCTGTTGAGATTCTGTAAAATCTCCCCACATGAATTGGCCGTCTTTATGGCGTCTTTATAAATTTGAGGATACCTCCTCACCTGCTCCGCAAACAATTTAACCATTTTAAATTTTAAAAACCGTCCATTGCAGTGCAGTGCATTGCATTCGAATGTCGCTTGTCACGTAAAGCATAAATTGGCCTTTAGCCCGATCTCTTGGTGACACGCTCCTCATTAAAGCACTGCTCGCCCCTAAGACCACACAGATCTGTCCTCTCATTACAAAAGAACGTTTATTAGTTGCCGGTTTATTTGTTAATTAACCGACGACGGACGCCTGCCCCCGTCCCAACGGGAGGGTAACGGGCACAGCTAATTGCTGGCCTCCCGTGCGCACGCACAGGAAGGATTAGCAGCTAATTGAGCGGAGTGCTTTTCTTTGAGGTCATCGTTGGCAGTGCTGGTGGTGTGGGGCGGGTTTCGCTCTGTTCCGGTTAAAGGCTAAAACCAGGGGCCATTCGGCGATTTGAAAACGATCTTGGGGAGTGTGTGCTGTGTGTGTTTCAGAAGGCTGAGGCAGATCGTGACACCCGGGTCGTACTCTCCGATGGGACAGTGCTGGTGGTTTGTGTCCCTGTTCTAACAATAGAATCTCAAAGCGGGTTTGTCCTTTATATAGCTCCTGTCATTTCCCCCCCCTCCTTTAACTCTGTATTAATATTATTATATTGAGCTGGCTTCACTGTGCCTGTTAAGGGCTTTAGAGGCAAGCAGGAGAGATTTGCGGGAAATGAAACGGGCATTCCCTGAAGTGTGTGTGTGTGTGTGAGTGAGTGAGTGTGTGAGTGTGAGTGTGTGAGTGTGAGTGAGAGAGAGAGAGAGAGAGAGAGAGAGAGAGAGAGAGAGAGAGAGAGAGAGAGAGAGAGAGAGAGAGAGAGAGAGAGAGAGAGAGAGAGAGAGAGAGAGAGAGAGAGAGAGAGAGAGAGAGAGAGAGAGAGAGAGAGAGAGAGAGAGTGTGTGTGTGTATGTGTATGTGAGAGTGAGTGAGTGTGTGTGTGTGTGTGTGTGTGTGTGAGTGAGAGAGAGAGAGAGAGAGAGAGGGAGTGTGTGTGTGTGTGTATGAGAGTGTATGTAAGTGTGTGTGTGTGTGTACACCTGTCGCTTGTCCTGCTTCAAAGGCCTGTTTTGCAGTGTTGTTTTCTCAGTGTTGTCTCACAGTGTTGTTTTGCAGTGTTGTGTCTCAGTGTTGTGTCTCAGTGTTGTCTCCTCCTTCTGTCTCCTGCAGGTGGCCAGGTGGGAGCATCGGACCCGGGGCCTGACCAGGCTGTTTGGGGGCCCCTATGTGGCCTGTTACTGCCTGGGCTTTCTCATCCTCCTGCTCAACGTGTACCGCAGCCACAGGTCCGCAGTGTCTCTCTATCTCTCTCTCTCTCTCCCTCTCTCTCCCTCTCTCTTTCTCTCTCTCTCTCTCTCTCTCTCTCTCTCTCCTCTCTCTCTCTCTCTCTCTCTCTCTCTCACTCCCTCCCTCTCTATCTCAATCTCTCTCTCCATATTACACACGCACACCTGCAAAAACACACACATGCCTACACGCACGCACACACACACACACACACCTGCAGAAACACACACATGCCTGCACGCGCGCACACACACACACACATATTGGTTACTTATTTGCTTATGGCAGTCCGTCGCTGATGGTGATGACGTCATAGCTCCGTGGGGTCAGGGGATTGGTTGGCGCTTGATGTGCTCATGCCATCATGTCATGTGACTTTGCAGGTGGGTCTCATTGTCCTCTAGGTGGAGAGTGCCTTTGAGGCAGGAAGAGCGGCAGGTGTACACACACACACACACACACACACTCACTCACACATACACACACACACACACACACACACACACACACACACACACACACATTCTCAGGAGGTAAGAGCTCTTGCGTGCGCTCTTGTGTAACCCCCGGTTGCGTCAGTCTCTTCCTTTCCATTACCCAGCTGCTGCCAGGTCAAACTGCACCTGTGTAGGATAAAGGAAGCCATGAGGCACATTTTAACTACCCCTAAAATGCAATGTCTCTAAACTAGAGGCATGAGAGGGGGGGCGGCGGTACATGGAGGGCGAAGACCGAGTGTGTTGGATGAATGGGCGTATCTGTCTAAGTATGTGATGTCTATGGTGTGTATGTGAATCTGTCTACGTATGTGATGTCTATGGTGTGTATGTGAATCTGTCTATGTATGTGATGTCTATGGTGTGTATGTGAATCTGTCTAAGTATGTGATGTCTATGGTGTGTATGTGAATCTGTCTACGTATGTGATGTCTATGGTGTGTATGTGAATCTGTCTACGTATGTGATGTCTATGGTGTGTATGTGTATCTGTCTAAGTATGTGATGTCTATGGTGTGTATGTGAATCTAAGTATGTGATGTCTATGGTGTGTATGTGAATCTGTCGTAAGTGATGTCTATGGTGTGTATGTGAATCTGTCTGTGGATGTGAATCTGTCGTAAGTGATGTCTATGGTGTGGACAATATGTGATGTTTTATTTTGATTTTGTGATGTGTCAAATATGAAAAAAAAGACTGACTAAATAATAACAAAAGTAAATATTTGACAAAATAGGAGAACGCCATGGCAACATATTGTTATTTTATTTAGATGAGTCACCGGCCTCGTATGACTGGGCCTTAAACATGGCGAGACTGGCGCGTCACATTTTACCATGGTAACATGGAATAAGTCACCCCGCATTCCGTAATAAGCCTTCTGTAGCAGGGGTGGCCATGGTGGTGAGTGGATGAAAGACCAACCAAAACAATTACGGTTTGATAGGCCAACGGCCAATTTATTCTCCTTTTACAAAATAATTCAAACGACACACGAAAATAAAGCAGTTAAATAAAAAGGAATCAGTAACAAAAACCTGCACTTCTGCTCAAACTGCCCCCAAATCTCTCCCCTCAGGCATGGCAGGCTGTGCTTTTGTAATGGCCTAACGAAGGCAATGGCTCACAGCTGAGTTGATTGCTCATTAGCCTCAGGTGAGCCTGCCTGCAGGTGAGGCCGCTGCTGTCCAAGGTCCTGTAGTCCTCTCCAGGCTGTGGGAGGAACAGGAGCACCTGACAGCAGCCAAAGGGAGGAGCAGCCCTCTCCACTCCTCCCTCCACCCCCCTCAAAGAGGAGGAGCAGCCCTCTCCACTCCTCTCTCCACCTCTCCCAGTGTTATGTATGTTTGCTTCTCCTTTTCTTTTTCACTAATTGAGGAGCAGCCCAGACCTCCTCCCTCCACCTCTCCCAGTGTTATGTATGTTTGCTGCCCGTGCCAGCCTGCTTTCCCCATGTCCTCCCAGCAGAAGGGAGGTTCCAGTATATGTGGCCCCAATGGGAAACATTTTTTTTTTAAATGCGGTGTAATTTGTGATTGTTTGCGCTTTTCTAAATGAGCGTGTGTGGAGCCCTGCGTGTGTGGAGGCCTGCGTGTGTGGAGCCCTGCGTGTGTGGAGGCCTGCGTGTGTGGAGGCCTGCGTGTGTGGAGCCCTGCGTGTGTGGAGCCCTGCGTGTGTGGGAGCCCTGCGTGTGTGGAGCCCTGCGTGTGTGGAGCCCTGCGTGTGTGGAGGCCTGCGTGTGTGGAGCCCTGCGTGTGTGGAGGCCTGCGTGTGTGGAGCCCTGCGTGTGTGGAGCCCTGCGTGTGTGGAGCCCTGCGTGTGTGGAGGCCTGCGTGTGTGGAGCCCTGCGTGTGTGGAGCCCTGCGTGTGTGGAGCCCTGCGTGTGTGGAGGCCTGCGTGTGTGGAGGCCTGCGTGTGTGGAGCCCTGCGTGTGTGGAGCCCTGCGTGTGTGGAGCCCTGCGTGTGTGGAGCCCTGCGTGTGTGGAGCCCTGCGTGTGTGGAGCCCTGCGTGTGTGGAGCCCTGCGTGTGTGGAGCCCTGCGTGTGTGGAGCCCTGTGTGTGTGGAGGCCTGCGTGTGTGGAGGCCTGCGTGTGTGGAGCCCTGCGTGTGTGGAGGCCTGCGTGTGTGGAGGCCTGCGTGTGTGGAGGCCTGCGTGTGTGGAGCCCTGCGTGTGTGGAGCCCTGCGTGTGTGGAGGCCTGCGTGTGTGGAGGCCTGCGTGTGTGGAGGCCTGCGTGTGTGGAGGCCTGCGTGTGTGGAGGCCTGCGTGTGTGGAGGCCTGCGTGTGTGGAGGCCTGCGTGTGTGGAGGCCTGGAGCCCTGCGTGTGTGGAGCCCTGCGTGTGTGGAGCCCTGCGTGTGTGGAGGCCTGCGTGTGTGGAGCCCTGCGTGTGTGGAGCCCTGCGTGTGTGGAGCCCTGCGTGTGTGGAGGCCTGCGTGTGTGGAGCCCTGCGTGTGTGGAGCCCTGCGTGTGTGGAGCCCTGCGTGTGTGGAGGCCTGCGTGTGTGGAGCCCTGCGTGTGTGGAGGCCTGCGTGTGTGGAGCCCTGCGTGTGTGGAGCCCTGCGTGTGTGGAGGCCTGCGTGTGTGGAGCCCTGCGTGTGTGGAGCCCTGCGTGTGTGGAGGCCTGCGTGTGTGGAGCCCTGCGTGTGTGGAGGCCTGCGTGTGTGGAGCCCTGCGTGTGTGGAGGCCTGCGTGTGTGGAGCCCTGCGTGTGTGGAGCCCTGCGTGATGACAGTGTTCCTGCACGGCTCGCTGGTTCGCTCTCTGCTGTGTCCGTGTTTCTGAGAGCGATCGCTGATTCGCCGCCAGAAGCCGTTGGCCTCTTCACACCTGCCGAGGCGACCTGTCCTGTCCTGTCCTGTCCTGTCCTGTCCTGTCCTGTCCTGTCCTGTCCTGTCCTGTCCTGTCCTCACCCATTCTCTGCGCTTGTGTTCACACCGACTTGTCCTGTTCCTGCGTCCCCACTCATCCACTGCCTTTCGCCCACGCCCCGCCGTGACGACGAAGCCCCGCCCCTCCTCCGGGAGGCCCTGACGCCGGGCCGTTTGGGAGGGGCGCGTTGAGGAGAGTTATTCGCCGGCGGGAAAGTAGGTCAGGGAGCTGTGTTGCCGGGGGTTTTCACAGGCAGCCGCTGACCTTCTCACGTTCACCAGGCCGGGAACACCAAATCCCCCCTGTTGTCCTCACCACACCCACCAATATTTCAGCGGCCCCCGTGGTGATGGCCACTTCCGTGTGTTAGAGTGCGCGCGTGTGAGAGAGAGAGAGAGAGGGTGTGTGTGTGTAAGGGATAGTGTGTATGTGTGTGTGTGTAAGAAAGAGTGTGTGTGTGTGTGAGAGAGAGAGAGAGAGAGAGAGAGAGAGAGAGAGAGAGAGAGTGTGTGTGAGTGTGAGTGTGAGTGTGAGTGTGAGTGTGAGTGAGTGTGAGTGTGTGTGAGAGAGAGAGAGTGTGTGTGTTATTACAAAAACCTGCACACACACTGGCCCTCCAGGACTGGCCACGGCGACCGGGGTTCGATTCCACCGGCTGCGCCAGAGTCGGTTCTGGTCGGGAGTGCCACTAGGGGGCGGCGATTAGCTGTCCGCCACAGGGAGGGGGAGGGATTGACATGAAAAATAGAGGATGTAATTGGCTACTGTATTTGCAGAAAATGGGGTAAAATCTGAAACAAATTATTTAAAAAATGTCTAAAGTTACGAATGACGTCTTTACCAATGCATGTGTGCCTTAGAGGCCGCACTATATATTAATATTATTATTATTGTTATATATTTTTATGCAGCGTAATCGTTTGGCCCATAACGTTCTGTTCTCTGTGCACGGTGAGCGATGCTGGAACAGGTGTTTGTTCCGGCGATGAAGCGGGTCTTTAGCATGGCTCTTTGTTTGCTCTCTGCCGCGGCCAAGCTCTAGTTTAGTGACCCAGAGACCCGTAGCTCCCGGGGGGGGGGAGGCGGGGAGGGGAGGGGGCACGCTGAGTCACCACGTCTCTCACACAAAAGAGACGATGATGTGCTCAAGACATTTACGCTTAAAGAAACATGGCTTAGAGCACCACTGGCCCTGCACTCTATAGCTGTGGAGCCCCTACATATCCACACACACACTCCACACACACACACACTCCACACACACACACACACACACACTCCACACATCCACACACTCCTCACACACACACATCCACACACTCCTCACACACACACTCCACACACACACACACACACACTCCTCACACACACTCTACACACACACACACACATCCACACACTCCTCACACACACACATCCACACACTCCTCACACACACTCCACACACATCCACACACTCCTCACACACACACTCCTCACACACACACGCCACACACACAAACACACATCCAATCCACACACTCCTCACACACACTCCTCACACACACACATCCACACACACACACACACACTCCTCACACACACATGACAGCAATCATCCAGTGTTATTAAATGCATTTTAGAAAATTAAAAGTTCCCCCCTATAAAATAGAACCCCTCCCCCCCATGCCACATCATAAATAAATCTGTAATACATAAATCTCTCTCTCTCCCTCCCTCCCTCTCTCACTCTGCAGTATTACAGTGGCCATGAAGGCCCAGGGCAGGTGGGAGGTGTTGGAGAGAGCCCACCCGTGTTCTACTCTGGCGCCGCCCTGGTGGCCTGCGGCTCCGTGCTCGTCCTCAGCAGCTTCCTGGCTCTTGGATTCACCGGGACCTTCCTGGGTGAGAATATGGGATTCCTGTGTGTGTGAGTGTGTGTGTGTGTGTGTGTGTGTGTGAGTGTGTGAGAGAGAGAGACGGTGTGTGTGAGAGAGAGAGAGAGGTGTGTGTGTGTGTGTGTGTGTGAGAGAGAGACTGTGTGTGAGTGTGTGAGTGTGTGAGTGTGTGTGTGTGTATGTGTGAGTGTGTGTGTGTGTGTGTGTGTGTGTGTGTGTGTGTGTGTGTGTGTGTGTGAGAGATACGGTGTGTGTGTGTGTGAGCCGTAAATCTGTCCGACCTGCATCTGTGTGCTATGAGGTTGTTCTGGTCAGCAGCACGACCCACTTAATGCACTTAGGTGGGTGGTGCTGCTAATGAGGAGAAATGTGTCTCTGCGCTCGATCAGCGGCCCCACAGTCAGCTGGGCCTCAGCTGGGCCCGGGTTCAACACCTTACAGAGCAGCATGAGGCCGGAGTCACCTGAGGATCGAACCTGCAGACCTCACGTTCACCCAGCACGGCACACGTGTGTGTGTGTGTGTGTGTGTGTGAGAGAGAGCCTGTGTGTGTGAGAGAGAGCATGTGTGAGTGTGTGTGTGTGTGTGTGTGTGTGTGTGTGTGTGTGTGTGTGTGTGTGTGTGTGTGTGTGTGTGAGAGAGAGCATGTGTGTGTGTGTGTGTGTGTGTGAGAGAGAGAGCACGTGTGTGTGTGTGTGTGTGTGTGTGTGTGTGAGAGAGAGAGAGAGTGTGTGTGTGTGTTCTATATGACCCAACATGCATAGGGCCATGTATAAACGTGGTACAGGCCTCATTATGGCTAGCATGGCTACAAGCGGAGCCCTCCCTGACTGAAAGAGGGGTGATTGTTGGGGCACGTTTGGCAGTGATGAGGACAGCTGAACTTGCTGATGCTTCAGGAGGAGAACTCTAAGGGAACACTGAGGGAAGTACATCATCGACAAAGGCCCAGCTGTGGTCAGAAGCACCTACTCCTGGGTCGTGTGTTTAGACTCGAGCGAACCGCAGATCGGATGTCAACCTCGGGCTAGGGCAGCCAGCGCCATCGCAAACAGGGCGGAGTCTGTCTCCTTCATAGCTCACACCGTCAGACTACAGCGCCCCCTGTGGGACCGGAGTGGCTCGCTCTTGCGTGACGAGACGAGGACAACCCAGCCCGCTCAATCCCTCCCTCCCTGGCGAAGCTACAGGCGTAGGGCTCTCTCTCTCTCTCTCTCTCTCTCTCTCTCGCTCTCTCTCTCGCAAGCAAACAAATGAGTCAAAGTGATCCAGGCAAATTAATTCACTAAAATGATGTCATGTATATGAAAAATAAAATGTTTTGGTATTATTTTCAGGTGGTCTGAGATTCCCTGTGCCTTGTCCTCAGGAGAAGGTCAGGTGCTGTTCCTCCCGCGCTGGGTTCTATTACGGCTTCTCAGAACTCCGGTTTTGCTCATTTATGCAAACAAAAACAAAAACCCAACTTGAATAAATGACAGGCCTGCTTTTGGGTAACCCAGTGTTTGAGAGACAGGGTGGAAACACTTGACACCACTGTGCAAGATTGGAACTGTTCCATTTTCACTTTTGGCACAGAATGGGTCAAAGTGAATTATGTGGGGAGAGGGGGGCACGATTATCTACAGTAGCACAGGGTTCCAGTTCTGCTGATCTGTGTGTGTGAGTGTGTGTGTATGTGTATGTGTGTGTGTGTGTGTGTGTGTGTGTATGTGTGTGTGTGTGCGAGTGTGACTGTGTATGTGTGTTCGTGACTGTGTGTGTGTGTTTGAATGTATGTGTGTGTGTGTTTTTGTACGTGTGGGTGTGTGCAAGTATGAGTGTGTGTGTGCGTGACTGTGAGCGTGTGTGTGTGTGTGTGTTTTTTAGGCATTTAGCAGATGCTCTTATCCAGAGCGACTTACACAGTTTACATTTCTTTACATACAATTCATTTATACAGCTGGATATTTTACTGAAGCAATTCAGGTTAAGTACCTTTAGCTCAAGGGTACAACAGCAGTGCCCCACCCTGGGAATTGAACCTGCAACCTCTGAGTTACAAGCCCAGCTCCCTAACCATTATGCTAACACTGCCACCCACTGTATGTGTGTGAGTATGTATGTATGTGTGCGTGTGTGTATGTGTGCAAGATTATGCGCATAGACACCAGAGGGTGTATTACAGAAACATCCCAACTTTAAAATCGTGTCTCATCTCTACCTAGGACGCAATTTAAGAATTTTACCATTCCAGAACGACGGTTCTTAACTCCATTGTTCTATCCTAACTCCAGTTAGGGAACGGGTATTACAGAAGCACCCTAACTTGCTGAAACCGCCAGAGCTGTCCTGAATTCAAAATAACGAATAACTCGAGCTAATCCAAAAAGGGATGACTGCCCTTTTATGGCTTTTAGAGTTGGAACAAAATGCAATAAGATTAATGAGTAATAAGTCGTACATTTCTCCCAACAAACGGCTGAGACGTCATGGCCAACATTACCTCACACTTTTTTTTTTTACCTCAAACAGATTTTTACGGTTTGTCTAAAACATCTCGAAATTTTGCTACATTTAGTGGAGGTGAAGGCAAGGAGCGGCCATTTGTGATTTGGCACCCCGTTATCTGATGAATGTCCATCGAAAGGACGGTCATGCTGTATGTTAAGGGAACTGGTCATCCAGGCTCGTCATCCAGAATTTGGTTTCAAAATGGGCCGGGACAACACATGACTCATTAATTTTTAGCACAAGGGAAGGTTAGACGGCTAGCTAAGTTCGCTTTCGCATTGTTTTTGACGGCAGAGACCAACCGATAAGTCCCAGAAATCGCTATTCTGCTCCACTCCGCTTCTGGACTGTATCGGCTTGCAAGAGTTTGTGTGAAAACTTGCCAAAAACCCCCACTTTTTTTGTTTTCTACATTCAACACCAACGCCTCTATTTCAACCGCTTTGAGATTTAAAGTCTTTTTTAAATGTATTTTTTTGATTGGGATTTGTCAATGTTTTATGGAGATACTAATAAGCTTGTAAGTTGACAGCACATCAGGCTAATTAATACTGTTTTACAGTGCGAGGTGGTCTTTGCTCAAACAGACATGGACCGATGAGAACCGATTCAGATTTTCGTTGGATTTGAATGTTTAATAAAACGTAGGATTTTCCAAACGGAGATAAGATAGGACGGGCCAGTTAAAATGCGACTCTTAAAATGAGTTCAGTTGAGTTGTTTCTATCGTATGAATATCTCAAACTTAAGATAGATAGGATGGGAAGGGCAGGATTCGTTTCTGTAGTAGGCCCCATACCAGACCTTATTGTCGGTTTACCTCGTGAGTTATAGTCGCTGTTCTATATTAATCGATGCTTTCTGGCCTGTTTGTTAAGGGTTTTTCACCCTTTTCCACATGAAAATAGTGTAGCGATCCAGGTGGATATGTAAATATGTGTGCGGGCATTGTGGGGGAACATTGTTGTGTGTTTGTTTGTTCCCTCCTGTGTTGGTTAGTGTTATGTGTGGTAAATCATGTTGTGTGTGTTATTTGTTGTCATTATGTGCATGTAAAACCGATGGTCGCGGAGAGCTTAAAGGTAAAGCCACCACGACCAACGGTTAGTGCAGTTGCCTGTAATTCATTGTAAAAAGCGTTCATCGTTGAATAGTACTTCCTGCGTGACGTACTAGTTAATCGCCAGTGTGCACCCTGCGTGACCCTTTAGGGACGCGCCTGTTCCAAGGAAAGACCGAAAGACGATATCTGGGGTCATGCGGTGTATGGGGAATGGATATTGTCATTACTTTATAATAAAGTGGCTATGGGGGGGCGGCGGATGGCGTAGCGGTCTAACGCGCCACACTTTGGTGTGGCGTGCGCTGCCTGTCAGGGACGCGGTTCGAAACCCGCGTCTCTACCAGACCGGCCCTGGTCGTCAGCCCCGATCGGAGGCGGCATTTGGCTGTCCGCCTCTGGGGGAGGGGGCAGGGAGAGCCGGCACGAGTCCGTCGAGGAGAAGGTAAAAGGCGTCCGGAAGAGTTTCCGTCTCGGAAGAGGCGGGAACAATTGGCCAGGAATGTGTGTCTCGCTCCCGGAGGACGGGCGGTTTTGAAATAAATGTATAATATATGTATGTTTTTAAGTGGCTATGGGGCCTAGCGTGTATGAAGCACGTAGCCACATTGAAATTGCTGCCTGACTCCATTCGTCGTCTTGATGCACCCCTCCCCGCATGCTTGCTACAACATGTTCCCTCTACGTTCATGTTCAGTGTTTTTAGAGATGTGATGAGAATGCTCCCTTTCAGCTGGGTAGTTCAGGTGCAGAACTGCACATGCAGTAAATCAAGTCTTGAGCGGTTCTTCGTGGAGAGAGGCGAGGTTGCTGACGTCACTGGCGACGGCTGTCCTGTGTTTGTTTCCAGGTGACTACTTTGGGATTCTGATGGAGCAGAAGGTGACCGGCTTCCCCTTCAATGTCACGGAGAACCCGATGTACTGGGGAGCACCGCCAACTACCTGGGCCTGGCACTCATGTGAGTGTGCGTGTGCGTGTGTGTGTGTGTGTGTGTGTCTGTCTTTGTACATTTTACATTTACATTTTAAGCATTTAGCAGACGCTCTTATCCAGAGCGACTTACAATATGTGCATTAATACATGGTAGGAACAATCATAGTTCGCGCAAGAGATCAGTGCAGTAATACAGCGATAGACATCATTGCAGACAGCTGCGTACCATACCTGTAACACTGGGTTAGTAATTTTTATTTTTATTTTTTAAATGAGTAAGCAGGGATACATATACAAAATGTATTGAGCAAGTAGGCAGTGGTGATGACAATTAGCTAGATGTACAGAATTCAGTGGTAGTGGAGTCTGAAAAGGTGGGTCTTGAGTCTCTTGCGGAAGATCGTAAGTGATTCCGCGGTCCTGACCGATTGCGGAAGGTCGTTCCACCACCGAGGGATCAGGACAGAGAAGAGACGAGACCGTGAGGAGCGGCTGCCAGGTGCCCGGAGGGAAGGTGTCCCCTTAGTCACGCATCACGTGACTGCCGAAGAAGCCGGAGTCGAAACAGGGCGCTCAAAGTCACAAACGAACGTAAACGAGACGCGCGCTTTCGCCAACCTTTTCCGTCTTTAGTTGTGTTTTCTTTTTCACTGGCCAGCAACTCTTGCCGGTTGGTTTTGTGCGCATTTATATCTTTTTGCCACTCCTAATTTCTCCGTTGCTCAAAGGGCGGCATTGCTGACTCGGGTTAGTTTAAAGGTTAGATTGTCGCTAATATATAATCGTTTACACCCACGTGTCGGATGGGTTTGTTCTTCGTTTCCCATCGACTGACGCAAGCTAGTCACTCTCTGATTGGTGCGATGTCATCACCGGCATCACGTTTCATTCCCTGCCCGACGGAACCGTGTAATTTGTCACCTTGACCAATCAGCATCTCCCCCTGTTGATCAGGTGACTGGATGTCCAGCAGTCACACAGCTGCATTCTGGGTAGTGTAGTCTCTCCCTCCCATTGCATCGCAGTGCCCCAATGCCTCTCATTTCAGTGGGGGCCAGGACGCCGTTGGCGCCCGACTGGGAAAACCGTGGTTGTACATGCAAGCGTGCAATCATTCTCATTTTTACACCCGAAGAAAAGAAGCAAATAATTTCATCAAAGAACATTTAATTTAACGTGAGTTTTATGTTGCTTTGCTGTGAAATTAAGAGCATTTTATGTACACTTAAGTTTTATATTTAGTCTCCTTTGTGCGTTTATCCGTTATGTGTTTCCCATCTCGTTTCCTCCATGACGGAGTTGGAATGAGTGGTGATTGAATGGCTTCTGGTTTTTACCAGGTGTTTTTTAAAATGGGAGCAGCTGGAAAATTGTAAGTGTGGGAAATAAACAAAATGGCCACCTCTTCGATTCAAATGAAACTGCCTCCGCGTTACTCCCTGAGAGAGACACTTCTTTAAGAACCACTGTGCTCTGCGTCTCGTCTCCATGGCAGCGGCGAGTGGCTGCTGGCTTTATGCCGTTGCCAGGGAGATGCCCCCCTCCCTCTTCAGCTTGTGTTAGAGCTGTGGCCATGCTCCGCCCCACACACACACACACACACACACACACTCACACAAATACACATACACATACAAATACACACACACACACATACAAACAAACAGACACACACACACACACACACAAAATACACATACACACACACACACACACACACACACGCCCCACACACACATAAAAACACAGTGCGCCCCCACACACACACACACGCACACATGCGAGTACTGAAGAGTGTGAGGGCCTGCCCTCTTGGACCTGCGCTCAGTGTGGGCCTTAATACCCCCTCACCGTGCTAAGAAGTAGAGTTAAGAGAGAATAGGTGGTGCAGGGTGTGTTAGTGTAGAGTAGGAGGTGCAGGGTGTGTTAGTGTAGAGTAGGGGCGTAAGTAGGCGTAGAGTAGGGGGCGTAGAGTAGGGGGCGTAGAGTAGGAGGTGCAGGGTGTGTTAGTGTAGAGTAGGGGGCGTAGAGTAGGGAGTAGGAGGCGTAGAGTAGGAGGTGCAGGGTGTGTTAGTGTAGAGTAGGGGGCGTAGAGTAGGGGGCGTAGAGTAGGAGGTGTAGAGTAGGGGGGGGAGAGTAGGGGGCGTAGAGTAGGAGGTGCAGGGTGTGTTAGTGTAGAGTAGGGGGCGTAGAGTAGGGGGCGTAGAGTAGGGGGCGTAGAGTAGGGGGCGTAGGCGTAGAGTAGGGGGCGTAGAGTAGGGGGCGTAGAGTAGGAGGTGTAGAGTAGGGGGCGTAGAGTGGGGGCGTAGAGGGGGCGTAGAGTAGGGGGTGTAGAGTAGGAGGTGTAGAGTAGGAGGTGTAGAGTAGGGGCGTAGAGTAGGGGCGTAGAGTAGGGGGCGTAGAGTAGGAGGCGTAGAGTAGGGCGTAGAGTAGGGGGCGTAGAGTAGGGGGCGTAGAGTAGGAGGTGTAGAGTAGGGGTAGAGTAGGAGGTGTAGAGTAGGGGGTGTAGAGTAGGGCGTAGAGTAGGAGGTGTAGAGTAGGGGGCGTAGAGTAGGGGGCGTAGAGTAGGGCGTAGAGTAGGGGCGTAGAGTAGGGGCGTAGAGTAGGAGGCGTAGTAGGGGGGCGTAGAGTAGGGGGCGTAGAGTAGGAGGCGTAGAGTAGGGGGCGTAGAGTAGGGGGCGTAGAGTAGGGGGTAAGAGTAGGGGGCGTAGAGTAGGAGGTGTAGAGTAGGGGGTGCAGGGTGTGTTAGTGTAGAGTAGGGGGTGTAGAGTAGGGGGCGTAGAGTAGGGGGCGTAGAGTAGGGGGCGTAGAGTAGGAGGCGTAGAGTAGGGGCGTAGAGTAGGGCGTAGAGTAGGAGGTGTAGAGTAGGGGTGTAGAGTAGGGCGTAGAGTGGGGGCGTAGAGTAGGGGGCGTAGAGTAGGGGCGTAGAGTAGGGCGTAGAGTAGGAGGTATAGAGCAGGAGGTGTAGAGTAGGGACTGTAATTTCGGCCCAGTTAAATTCTTCTGCCTGCCGCTGTGCTGCCATGGAAACTGCGTCTCAGCTTTGCGTACAAATACTGACGATGTGTCCCTGTGGCGCTGACAACACAATTCCCTTTTGTCCATCTTTTTACTCATGCACATGTTTTTTACTTTAATGCACATCAAGTCGCTCTGGATAAGAGCGTCCGCTAAATGCTTAAGATGTAAATGTAATGCAATGTACTCTTTTTTTTTTTTACCTAGTATGTGTTTTCTGATTGCATGCATGACAGTACTGGTGAATGGTGTTTTGTCTGGATTAATGTTGTTTGGATTAATGTCTCTCTCCCTCCCTCCCTCTCTCTCTCTCTCCCTCCCCCTCTCTCTCTCTCTCTCCCCCCCTCTCTCTCTCTCTCTCTCTCCCCCTCTCTCTCTCTCCCTCTCTCTCTCTCTCTCTCCCTCCCCCTCTCTCTCTCCCTCTCTCTCTCTCTCTCCCTCCCTCCCTCCCTCCCTCCCTCCCCCTCTCCCTCCCTCCCTCCCCCCTCTCTCCCTCCCTCTCTCTCTCTCTCTCTCTCTCTCTCTGTCTCTCCCTCCCTCCCTCTCCCTCTCTCTCTCTCTCTCTCTCTCTCTCTCCTACAGGAAAGCGAGCCCTGTGGGTATTGTCCTCTCTGCAGTAGTTGCGGTCTCGTACCAGGTGGCCATCGCGTTTGAAGGGTAAATCCTCTCTCACTCCTTCCTCTGTCAATGGTCTCAATGTCTCCACAGAGGGGAGGTTTGTGCTTTACAACAGCTGTTTTAAGCATTCACACAAGCAACATCTGTCCAGTTCAGCAAGACAGGACGCAAAACTGATCACATTTTGAACAAATTACAAAAATGGTAGTCTTACAGACACTCTCTCTCTCACACACACACACACACACACACACACACATTCTCTCTCACACACATACACACACATTCTCTCTCACACACATACACACACACATTCACTCACACACATTCTCACACACACACACACACACACCCTCAACAAATGTACTGTAGTGAATGTGTGTGTGTGTGTGTGTGTGTGTGTGTGTGTGTGTGAGTGTGTGTGTGTGTGAGTGTGAGTGTAAGGATGTAGTGGCTCCACAGCTGTAGAGTGCAGGGCCAGTGGTGTGTGGGTGTGTGAGTGGGTGTGTGTGTGTGTGTGTGTGTGTGTGTGTGGTGAGTGTGTGAGTGTGTGTGAGTGAGTGTGTGTGTGAGTGAGTGTGTGTGTGTGTGTGAGTGAGTGTGTGAGTGTGTGAGTGTGTGAGTGTGTGTGTGTGTGAGTGAGTGTGTGAGTGAGTGTGTGAGTGAGTGAGTGTGTGTGTGTGAGTGAGTGTGAGTGTAAGGATGTAGTGGCTCCACAGCTGTAGAGTGCAGGGCCAGTGGTGTGTGGGTGAGTGTGTGGGTGAGTGTGTGAGTGTGTGTGTGTGTGTGTGTGTGTGTGTGTGTGAGTGTGTGAGTGTGTGTGTGTGTGTGTGAGTGAGTGTGTGAGTGAGTGTGTGGGTGAGTGTGTGTGTGTGTGTGTGAGTGTGTGTGTGTGTGTGAGTGTGTGTGTGTGTGTGTGAGTGTGTGTGTGTGTGTGTGAGTGTGTGTGTGTGTGTGTGTGTGTGTGAGTGTGTGTGTGAGTGTGTGAGAGAGCCTATGGCAGCGGAGCGATTGGGCTGTGGGGGCAGGGTGAATTCCCGGGACGCTGCAGTACGGTGTGGATCATATCTGAATATTATATCCTCCGTTAGAAGTTAATACTTCATTTAAAACGCAAAAAAAGAATCAAAGTCAGGAAGCGAGAGACGTCTATAGGACGTGCGTTGGCACGGGAGGGGGAGAGGTGATTCACATCCGTTATCTTCCTGCTTTATTAAAACATGGGATGGGAGTCTGGTCATCCTCGTACGTGTGTCCGTCCGTCGGTCCGTGCCCATGTCACGGCTCCTGTTGTCTGGTCATCCTCAGAACCTCCTCCTCAGCAGCTTCCCAAACGTTACGTGCTCTCTCTGTCTCCTGCTCACTTCCCTCCACCTGCACGTGTCACCGTCAGCCTTAATAAGGCAGTCGCTTCTTTATCAATCGATTAAAAAACATTCGACCAAATTAATTACATGACATGCTGATTAATTAATCGAGTGAATCGCAAATATTCGCAAATGTCAATATTTGCTGGGAAAATATGAAGATATTTCAAGTCAAAGACGTTCCATTACCGTGGCAGATGAGTAAAACATTGAATCAACTTTACAAAAGGTGGCTTTAGGAGTCAATATATTGTGTTATTTCCATATCTTCCGGAAGTTTTCACAAATACATGTGGGGGGTTTTTTTTCCATTGAACATAAGGACCCAATTTGAAACGCTTCCATTGACCCCTTGTCCTCTACCATAGCGATTGGCCTGCAGTCCACAGCAACCCATTTTGCAATCAAGTTTGTCAATCTGTCTGAGGTAGACTTGCTCATTCTGTGATGCCTGCTCTCGGGCAGAACTCGCAGAAACGCACAAACTTTGCATTGAGGTGATACTTCAAGCTGGAATTGCCCTGACGGTACGAAAATTCCCTCTTGCAGAGATATTCGTGTGACTGTGTTCTTATCAACGCTTCCATCTGGGTGTTTTTTGTGGGTTCATTTTCCACCCGGAGGGCCGAGCAGAGTTTGGTCATCCGCTTCCATCGTGTTCGCAGCCCGGCAACGACGCGCCGACCACCAGTGGCGCGGCCAGGGGGGCGAAATTTATTCAAGCTGGAGCGTCGTTTTTTAAAATAATTAATTTCACTAAATCATTTTACATTTACATTTTAGGCATTCAGCAGACGCTCTTATCCAGAGCGACTTACAAGATGTGCATTAATACATGGTAGGAACAATCATAGTTTGCGCAAGAGATCGGTGCAGTAATACAGCGATAGACATCATTGCAGGCAG
>JAINUG010000634.1:65000-67500 GCA_029706075.1 Aldrovandia affinis | reverse complement strand
ACCCCCTACCCCTTGTCTTCCCTCAGCTCAGGTAAAATGTGGGACAGATGCAGAGCCCCCCCCATGCCCCGTTTCAAAAGAAAATGTCAAAATGTCACAGTGCTGTGGGCCAGAGGCACAGAAGGAATTAATAATTTAAAAGATCATTCCCCATTGCTGAAAACCTCCAGCAGGATGCACAAACACACATGGACCAAACCCTGATAAACGTTAAAAAAAAAATGATCTTTCATTTTTCCCTTTAATTACAGGAATGAGATAAAAGATGAAAGCTAAGTTGGGGGCCGAGCGTCACTCTTATAGGACACGGTGGGGCCCCCTGTGGATGGGGCCTTTTCCAGCTGGCTTCCATTGGCATTTAACAGCATGTTTAATTAACCCTTTGAGGAGCGCTGTCCCGCTGTGATGATGGTTCTAGAACACGCCGTAACATTTCCCTTGATTCTAGTTGATGATGTCACAGAGGGCTGCTGATGTCATGAAATTCCAGAACAGAACCCTGTGAATTAGAAATAGAAGTCTCCAAAAACACTCAGTCTCCTCAAAGGGTTCAATCTGATTGCTGTGTGAAGAAAAGCTTGATTTATTTGTTTATATTTAATGTACGTACGTTTGTTTGCAAACCTTTAAATGGATCTTTCCCCGGAATAACCTTAAGTTGTCGTATTGGGCTTTTGACTCAAAGCATTTTAAACTGTGTGTTTTCACAGTTTTAAAATGGTTTTGTTTGCTGCTGTCGGAATGAGAAGCCATTGCTGGATTTGTCTCTTTGTTTTGCGCAAAGCCAGTTCAGTCTTGTGCACAGGCATGCAAACGTTTTAAAAGACATACTCATTGCACACATTTTTAAGTTTGGGTTATTCACCGGCTCTCCGTCCAATCAGAATCCAGAGCCGGGGCCTCCCGCGTGGTCTAGCGGTTACAACGTTCGACACTGGCCATGGAGACCGGGGTTCGATTCCCCGTCCCGCCAGAGGCGGCTCTGGCCGGGAGTGCCATCGGGGCGGCGATTGGCTGTCCGCCCCAGGGAGGGGGGAGGGAGGCCAACACACACAGTTCGCTGCGCACAGGAGTGGTTCTGGGGTGCCGGAGTTACAGTCGATGGCATGACAAGTGCTGTCTCGGAGGAGGCAGAGATACGCCTTTGTCACTGCCGGTCACAGGACTACGGCAGCAAACTATGAGGGAAGGGGGATTGAACTAAGCACAAATATATATATATTTTTAATTAATTTATTTCGGGTAATTGGCTACCAAATTGGGAGAAAACGGGAGTGTCCCCGCCTCTTTCGAAAAAATCGGAAAGAAAAAAATATATTTTTTTAGAGAATACCATACTCACACTGTCTTAGCATAGCACTGTTAGCGCTGCGTTGTCCTGGATACGATCACGGTCATGGTGGCCACACCGTTGACTGTACCTCTGTACCCCTTCCCCCTCCCGAATCAAATAAAAACCAATGGTGAAATGAAACTGAGTTGTGTTAAGAGTCAGTGTTGTGGTCATTGTGGGGGGGGGGGGGGGGCTGACATGACCCAGGCCTCCACAAGCCTCGAGTCGAGAGCCAGGCTTTTAAAAATATCTTCACAAATAAAAGTCTGGCTCTCGAGGCCATAAAAGCCCTGTGTTTGGTGATGAGCCACGCCCAGATTGTTCATTCCCCCTTCCCTGTCAACAATGTAATGTGACCAATCTCCCAGAGGTGAGATGAACCGTCAGCCAATGAAAAGTACTTCAGAAATCCTGAAGCAGAAATCGAAGGCCGAATGACCCTCTTTTCAGAGGATTTAATCTGACTGCACGCCGAGGGCTTGCTGTCTGAGAACTGACCTCGAGACACGACAGGGGAACGCTCCCACATTTCAATAACTTCATATGTTTTTCCTTCAGCTGCTCCAGTTGGCCAGAAGTGTGATTTCTGTCAAAGCACTGCTTGCATAGTCCAGAACAGGAAGGACTGCCTGCTCCCGATGTGAATGTAGGAGCTGTCTGACAGTCTGAAACGAGCAAGATTTTGGAAACGTCTATAGCATTTTCATGAACAATGTATACATTTCCTTATTCACAACCGATAAGAGTGTTGGAAAATGGGCCTCCCATTTATGGGTCTAGTGTTTTCAACGTCCGACGCTGGCCACGGCAACTGGGGTTTGATTCCACCAGCCGCGCCAGAGTTATTTATTTTATTTATTTATTTTTGTCACTACTGCCTGTTTTTAGTTTGTCTTTATGCCTTTCTGTTTTGTGTATGTGTGTGTGTGTGTCTGTGAATGAGAGTGTGTGTGTTTATACTTTTAGCAGTTTTATCTGCACTTATGAAGCACTTTGTGACCACTGTTCTTGAAAGATGCTGTATAAATATAGGTTGCTTACTTGCTTACTTACTGGAAGGAATGTTAATTGGTCACCATGAATCATTGCGAACCTGAGTCTGGGGCTTTGTGCGCAGAGCTCTATGCGCCCACCATTCCATTCTGAAACAAAAAACACAAAATATTT
>JAINUG010000634.1:25000-60000 GCA_029706075.1 Aldrovandia affinis | reverse complement strand
TCAGAGAAGCCACAGTTGCGCGCGAGCTGAAGTCGTTGGTGACCAACAAGTAATTCAGTGAATAAAAACACTGCCGGCTCTCGTCTACCTCCCTTGACTTGAGTTCTCTTAACCCGTTCTTAACAGAACCCCTTTAAAAGCGATACCTCGTGCAACCATGATTAAGAAAATTACGCCCTCGGAGAACCAGTTTGACATACCGGCCAAAAACTCGTACAGGATGGTGATTCTGGGGTCCACGAAAGTTGGCAAAACGGCGATCGTGTCCCGGTTTCTGACCGGCAGGTTCGAGGAGCAGTACACGCCAACCATCGAAGACTTTCACAGGAAATTCTACCGCATCAGGGGAGAAGTTTACCAGCTGGACATGTTGGACACGTCTGGGAATCATCCCTTCCCCGCCATGAGGAGACTGTCCATACTGACAGGTGAATTGTGTTTCTGATCAATTCGTGCATGCGCTGAAGGAAACAAGGCATTCTTCTTTTTTTGCATAGATTTGCATGTTCATATAAAACGGTTTGCGATATAATGTTTTACTCGAATGCGCAATGTGTGCACAATTAGTTTTTAAAAAACTGAATTTTACTTTACGCTGGTTTAAAAAAAAAAAAAAAATTTTTTTCAATCTTGTATTTATTATTCAGTATACTGTGATGTCCTGTATGTCTTGTGTGTTCTTTCTCCTGTATCATTGCTGCTGTGACAAATGATACAGGAGAAAGAATTACCCCGGATTAATAAAGGCTATCTTATCTTATCTTACTAAATGCACTAGTTTAAAGTTTTCTGCAACGAAAACATGTAACAACTGCGCTACTTTATCGGGAACAATGTCAGTAAACGTGCTCCTGTGTCTGCTCCTCCCCAGGCGATGTCTTCATTCTGGTGTTCAGCCTCGACAGCAAAGAGTCCTTTCGCGAGGTCCAGCGGCTGAAGCAGCAGATCTTCGAGACCAAGTCGTGCCTGAAGAACAAGACGAAGGAGAACGTGGACGTCCCGCTGGTGATCTGCGGCAACAAGGGGGACCGCGAGTTCTACAGGGAGGTGCAGAGAGAGGAGATCGAACGACTTGTCGCCGGTGACGACCAGTGCGCATACTTCGAGATCTCGGCCAAGAGGAACACCAACGTGGACACGATGTTCCAGGCGCTCTTCGCCTTGGCCAAGCTGCCGAACGAGATGAGTCCGGACCTCCATCGCAAGGTCTCGGTGCAGTACTGCGACATGCTGCACGGCAGGAAGTCCATCAGGAACAAGAACAAGAAGCTGAAAGACGGCGACGCGTACGGTATCGTGGCGCCGTTCGCCAGGCGTCCGAGCGTGCACAGCGACCTGATGTACATAAAGGAGAAGGCGATCGGCGGCGGGCAAGGGAAAGACAAAGAGAGGTGCGTTATCAGCTAGAACCGGACCGAACCGGACCGGGCCGGGACGTGGCCCGTGCAAGAGAGCCTGCGATTGAGAGCGTCGAAGCCCCGTGGGGCCGCAGTCACACACACGCGTGGAGCCTGCGCGGAAGGTTGTTCTGCTTTCGGTGGGGGTTCGATGTGGGGCTTCGGGGGAAGAGGAGCCCGTGACCCCCCCGGAATAGGACGCGATCCGTTTCCTCACCGAGCGAGAAGTCGCCTCGCCCGCGTGTTGAGTCGCGAGACCCCGCCAGGCGGTTAGCGCAGAGTGTCGCGCGATGTTTTATTCTGTGGAGTCCAGAGCGCCACAAAAGAAAGTTCTGTGGCTTAAAATCTCCGTTGAGACATTTCAAACATGCTGTAAGATGTGTTCGTTTTAAAACATATATAGGCTGCCTTTGCCGACAATTGATATGAGTCTCCAGGGATGGAGTGCAATGTTGAAAATACTACTGTTTACATTTTGTTTATATCTATATATATAGAGTTGAACTTGAATGTTTGTTGCAACCTGAACAAATTTGAACGTGAATGTATATTTATTCCTCAACGTCAATGTCGACGTTGACTTAAAAAATAAAAAAAAAGCATAAATAAAGTTCTGAAATAAATCTATTGCATCATTTGTTTGTTACCCCCCCCCTCCCCTCCCCTCCCCGCGCTCTCAGCACCCTTCCCAACTAGGAGAGAGACGTGGACACACAGCACACATGGAAACATAGCGCAGAATGTTTGAGGCCTATAACGGCTGCGCAGTAGAAACGAACTCTCTCTCGCGCACGTAGTCAGGAGCAATTATAATGTTTGACCTTTGGGAGGGGCGGGGGGCTCAGCCCCCAATGAGCACAAGACTACATTTTTAAATTAATTTACTGTTACATTCCCCCAAACAAAAACTCCACAATGGTGGTCGCTCTCAAAATTGAAATACCACTCTCTCTCTATCTGTGGTGTTTTTAAAAATAGATATTAAGTAAAAATGTTTTTTTAGAAAATAATGACATTTTCGGGGGCGGCTAAAGCCCCCCTAAATAGGGTCTAAAATCGCCGCTGCTCGCAGTGAAAGTGTTCATATCAGTTCAACATTAACTCAAAACAGCCCTGGCGTTTAAAATACAATGATATGCCCAGGATCGTGATATTTACACACTTTGGGGGCAAAGGTGGCAAAAGCCTGGACCGGTTCATTTTTTTATTATTATTAGATTTGTTTTACTTCAGCGCTGAACACATAAACGTATTGTTTGCGAATCGCTCGTGTGCTGTCGTTTCGGCCTCACTTTACACTTTAAGTAATGCATTTAAAACACGAGGCACCTGTGTATTTCCATTTAATGCTACTTTGCACAATTGTAACGGCTGGCATATGCGGCAGTGTGGTATAATGGTTAGGGAGCTGGGCTTGTAACGTTAAGGTTACAGGTTCAATCCCCAGGTGGGGCACTGCTGTTGTACCCTTGAGCTAAAGGTGCTTAACCTGAATTGCTTCAGTTAATGTCCAGCTGTATAAATGGATTGTAAAGAAATGTAAACTGTGTAAGTCGCTCTGGATAAGAGCGTCTGCTAAATGCCTGTAATGCAATGCGATATGCAAATGCCCCTTCCTGCCGTCCAGAAGAGCGTGCAGCGGACAGTACTGGCAAACGGTTCTCATCGGCGTTGCGCGCGCAACACAAAGCTCGAACCGTTACGTAATTTATCTTGGTTCAAGGTGTTCCTGTTCCCTATTCCTATTCCCTATATAGGTATATAGTGTACTATTTAGAAACGAAAGTAGTGTTTTCGGAGACTACAACTGCGTCATTTGCGCAAAAAAAAAAAAAAAAGTCAATATTCAGGTGAATTTTCCCTTCTCTCCTTCGGTAACGCGACCGCATTGCATTGTGGTAGACGGGATCAATTCTAGGGTGTAGGGTACAGTCGATGTACTGCTGTTCCCTATTTAGTGGAAATTCACATTTTAGAATTCCGTCTACAAAATGCCACACAAAGTAGTGTACTAAATAGGGAATAGGGAGTGGTTTCCACGCCAAGGTGTTCCTGTGGTGGGAAACGCAACGAGCGTGATTTCACCCTCGACTCTGCTATGCTGCTGCTGCTGACAAGCCCGTCTCAGCGCACGCAAGTGGGCCTCAACGAGCGTGATCTTCGACATGACAATACGGAAGTGGGCCTCCAGAGGAGTCGCTAATGCGCATGACACTTCGAGAGAATTTGCAATGGAATGTGTTTACCATTGTATATATTGAGACCCAGGACGCACGTGACACTGGAAATAACCTCTGGTTAACACACTGGCTCAGTGTTAGCACTTTTATTTGTTTGTACTACACAATAAATACATAAGTGGAAAAGTTACAAAGTACAAAAGGGTTTTTAATTTTAAAAAAACAAGACAAAATGAATTATGCAAATCTTCCTCACGCAAAGACATGTGTCCACGAGAGGAGGAGCGGAGAGAAAAACAAACTTGGGAGAGAAATTCTGAGGTTATGTGCAGGGGTGCACGTAAGTGGTGCGCCAGTACGCATGCGCGTCCTCAAACGTTAAGCAAACGTACCAAGCAAGACAAACTTTTTAAACAGACGCGACTAAGTTTGATCAGTCCATCACTGGTAAGTTAATTAACTAAGTTAATTAACCAGTGATGGACTGATCAAACTTACAAAGTCACGCATGTTTCAAAAGTTTGTCGTCTTGCTTGGTACACGATTAACGTTTGAGGACACAAATGTGTACTGGCGTTTCACTTATATGCACCCCTGATTGTGTGTGTGTGCATGTGAAACAAAGCCTGTCCAGTTTTTATATACATATATACATTCAAAAATCAAACTTCAAAAGAAACAGATCAGGCACGTCATTGGTGCCATTCCAATACCCTTCAGACACGTTTCTGAAATACCGCACAAGCACACAAGGTGCAGGAGGGGGTGGGGAGTGGGGTGTGGACACACATTCACTGTGTGGTGAATGCGTATTTAGTTGGCTAAAACGTGGTGTGGTTGCTCGCTGTCTTTCACTAAAGCCACTCGTGCCCACTCTTGTTTTGTAAACTGGTCAGCCGTTCAGGTTTCTCGTCTTTCACTAAAGCCAGGTCTTGTTTTGTAAACTGGTCAGCCGTTCAGGTTTCTCGCTAGCAGGTACGCAGAGCCGTTTTTTATTGTGTGCAAATCGATTGCTCCAGTGTTGCACAGATTATTACAGATTGCTAGGAGCGTACAAACCCGTAGCCTTCCACCGAGGTAACAGTAGTTAGCTGGTTAAATTAATTTCAGCTCCACGGAAAGTGAGGTCACTACACTATGCATACGATCAGATTGTTACAACTGTGTACAGTAGCTAATTTACAATTAAAATACGCATTCACTGTGTAGTGTAGGACTGGAACCAGGTACCCGTGCCTCGCCCTGCTCCCCTCCCCTCCCCCGCCCGCCCCGCCCCCCCGCCCCGCCCCGTGATCACCCCGTTCCCCCCCCCGCCCCGCCCCGCCCCGCCCCCCCCTTGATCACATGTTCACCTTTCACAGATCTTCTGGCGACCTTTGCAAAAACAGATTTAAAATGTCTGGGGGGCGTGTCCATTTTCAGCATGTCTGGCATGAGAAGTGTCCATTTGGGAAGTGTCCATTTTGGGGCGTCTCTCTCTGGGGCGTGTCTGGTGAGGGCGTGTCCGGCCGAGGTGTAGGAGAAGCCCCCCTCTCGCCCCCCCCCGCGCCCCCCTCTCTCCCCCCCCCGCGCCCCCCTCTCTCTACGCTTTGGGGATGTCGAACATGCACAGGCTCTTGTACTTCTGCAGCAGCTGGCTCTTGGTGTGGACCTGCTCCCTCAGCGCCCGCAGCTGCTGCTGCTGCTGGGCCGGACTCGCCTCGATCCCGGGCAGCGCCGCGATCTGCTCCCGCGCCTCCTGGATCCGGCCCTTCAGCTTGCTCAGCTCCTGGTGCACGTCCTGGCTGTCCTTGTCCATGCTGCCGGGAGAGACGAGGCCGTTCATTGGCAGCGAGATCAATCAATCATCCAATCAGCCAATCAGATGAGTCAAACTGTCCCTGCGTCTGCCTGTCACTCTGTGTTCTCAAAACTACCATTTAAAAAAAAAAAAAAAAAAAAAGGGTTTTGTTTCATTTGTTTCTAATTTTCTCCCATTTTTCTCCCAAGTTAGTAGCCAATTACACCCTTTCTCTTTTTCATGTCAATCCCCCCCTCGTATTGTGAGTTCACTGGCGTAGCCCTGTGCCTGGCAGTGACAAAGGTGAAGTATCGTCTCCTCCGAGACGGCACTCGCCAAGCCGTCGACCCATTTCTGGATCCTATTCGAACTCTTCTCCAATGTGATTTTAGTCGCTTCTAGAACTATTTGCTTCTCTTCGAAGTGCATCAATTGCGAATTTCAACTACGTCACTGTCAGGGTCATTTATAAATAACGGCCGCGAGAGCACTCGTTTTCCCACAACACCCCGCGCAGATGTAGTCCACCGCATTACTACTTGGCGCGTGTGCTAGCCTATCGTCAATCTTGAATCCGCGTGGAGATAGCTCTTTTAATCCCCGCAGATTTGAGTTGCTCGTGCTGTACTTTATTAAGGGCTTTTATACAAATCTATTCCGTCAATCTTTTATGGAACGTCATAAACGCTACTGCAGAAAGAACAACATTCAACCACGAGGCAGTATGAAATTAAAATACAAATGTTTTGAATTAATTGTGCAGTTTTGAGGCATAATGCTTTGAAAGGACCCGATTTTGCGACCAGAAATCTTCGCTTTCAAATCGCAGGTTACAGACTAAGGTTTTTGTTGCGTCTGTAAATTAGCTGCTGTACACAGTTGTAACAATCTGATCGTATGTATACTTAACCTCATTTTCCGTGGAGCTGAAATTAATTTAACCAGCTAACTACTGTTACCTCGCGGAAGGCTACGGGGTTGTACACTCCTAACAATCTGTAATAATCTGTGCAACACTGTAGCAATCGATTTGCACACAATAAAAAACCGGCTCTGCGCTTCGACCGAGTACCTGCTAAGCGAGAAAGATGAACGGCTGACCAGTTTACAAAACAAGAGTGGGCACGAGTGGCTTTAGTGAAAGACAGCTAGCAACAATACCACGTTTTAGCCAACTTCCGTGCGCAAGTTAGTAACATTAACGAAATACAGTACTCGATACACGGCGCCGGACTGACTCAAACAAATGGCAAAGCAAAAAGATCGCGTTTCTTAATCTGAGTCGAATTCAATGCATCTACGTTAGCTAGACAATGCATTACATCGTGAAGCCTGACAACCACCGTGCCTTGACGTGCAGTTAGCGAGCGAATGCGTAACGAATGCAGAATACCCTCGCTGTGGAACACCGTAAGAGGCGATGTGTTTGAATTAAACACGATTTAGCTGCTTCTTTACCATTTAATGATGTCGTGGACCAGGGGAAGTAAAGAACAATCTTCATCCTCCGTCTCTTGTTTCACTACTACTGTCGCCATGATTGGTATCTTTTTCCCCCTCTCTCTCTCCTTGAATGGCGCACATGGATTACATCATCAAGATGAGTCACTTTATGACGTCGAATAGATGTAAATAACTTTAGACTTTCTCTGTCATGTTATTAATGTAAGCAATACAAGATACAGTTTAAAAACGACTGGCGTAATTATTCATTAGCAAACAAGACATTCAACATCAAACATACTTTAGACCAATTTCTCAATTGCCATTTACATTAACTATATATGGAAATTAATTACAAGTTATACATTAATTCAGTATAGCTGGTGAATAGGACTGATCTGATTGATCTCCATATATTTTGTCCATGAACCTTCTTTTGTGTTACGAGTCTGTGGAGGGCGTCGGTCTCTGTGGCAGGGGAGTTGCGGGGTTGCCTCTCTTTTGCCGCGGTGTTGCTGTGGAGGACCTTTGGAACAGTTGTACTTTCCGGGGCCAGGTTTGGCAATCTCTCAGCTGGTGAGATTGCTGGCAGGTGCCCAGAATTCTAGTTCCAAAGGTCCAAATTATTTAATTATTCAATCAGTTAATTGGTGTGGAATTCACTTGACTGATTGTGTTTGTGTGTGAGAATGTGAGTGGGTGTGATTTGTCAATTGTTTGGTGTTTTGTAATTAAGTGTGTGAATAATAGACAGGTGATTGCCTCACGAGTCCCACCTGAGCCAGGCAGAAAGTAAGCCTATTTAAGAGCAGGTGGAATGAGTGGGGGATCAGTTAGTCTTGTCGTTCATGTGTGTTCATTCAGAGTTGTGTGCGTGCATGTGCGTGTGCAATGTCAGGTGTGACGTACTGTTTTGTGGGTGTTTCACCGCAAGGGGGTTTCATGTCAGAGGATGTGGAGTCTGTGTTGTGTTCTGTGTGTGTTCGTTAAGAGTGACTGAGTAGAGTGCTTCCTCTTCCTGTGTGTGTGGGAAAGAGGGTGCACTAAGAGTGTCCGCATTTCTCCTTCAGTGTGATCGTGAAAGAGAGAGAGCGAGGGCGCACTAGAAGAGTGTCCGCCTCTCGCCCTCGGTGTGATTGGAAGAGAACTCGGACAGTGGAGTGTCTCTGGACAATGGCCTGAGAACTCTCACTGAAGGAGTGGAGAGTGTCTCGGGGCTGGTTACCAGAGAACTCACTGGGGTTAGTGGCTGTGATGAGTCTCTGTGTGTTTGGGGTAAAAGAGAACTCAGATTGAAAAGTTTGAGTGTCTTTGTGTGCATGGGTTTGGGAAGCACTTGAAAAGTCACTGGATATTTGTGTGCCTGGGGACAGCCAAATGCCGCCTCCGATCGAGCTGACGACCAGGTCTGGTAGAGACGCGGGTTTCGAACCGCGTCCCTGACGGGCAGCGCACACCACTCCGAAGCGTGGTGCGTTAGACCACTGCGCCATCCGCCAGGCCCCTGAACTGATTCTTAAATCAAAATTTAGGACAGCAGGGGTGGCCTCTGGAAAGATGGCAGTCCAACAGGCGCTTGCTCGCTGGGACAAATATCAATTGAACCCAGGCCTGTATTGGTTAATGGCTGCAGAACAAAAAGCACCTTAAAACTTGGTCAGCAACAGGCAGCTTGTGTAGCAGTTTTCTCCTGTGCTGACATCTCCTGCTTTGCCGCTCCAGGCTTGTGTCTCTCGGTTGCTAGGCAGCGATGGCTCATTGACCCCGCGCCTGTCCACACCTCTGGCTTTTCACACCCTCTGGTGAAACATTCCCAGGTTAATTGTTAGTAAACGCAATAAGTTATTTCCAAGCTTTAATGACTGCAGCAGAGAAGAAAAACAAAAAGGGAAGGTTTGTAAAGCTCACGACTTCGCCCCCCTCTCTCCCCGAGTTCTGGACCCTGCCGTATCCCGGTGAGGTGACAGCCAATCACACGGCAGTTATGTGACCCCTCCCACCCTGAACGTGCCTGGAGGCCCAGAGCGGGAGGGGGGATTCCACAAGGCCAACACAAGCGCCCGCACTCTGCTTGACCTGCATAACCGCGTGTGTGTGTGTGTTTGTGTGTGTGTGTGTGTGTGTGTGTGTGTGTGTGTGTGTGTGTGTGTGTGTGTGTGTGTGTGTGCGAGAGAGAGAGTGTGTGTGTGTGTGAGAGAGAGAGAGTGTGTGTGTGTGTGTGTGTGAGAGAGTGAGTGTGTGTGTGTTTGTGTGTGACAGTGTGTGTGCGTGTGAGTGAGAGAGTGCGTGAGAGAGGGTGTGTGTGTGTGTGTGTGTGTGTGTGTGTGAGTGTGGGTTTGTGTGAGTGTGGGTGTGGGTGTGAGTGTAAGAATGTGAGTGTGTGTGGGGGGTTATGGCACTGGAAGGGAAAGGAGAGGAACCTACAGGCTGGCTGATGTGGGGGGGGGGGGTGTGCACTATAGTGAGACACAGTCACGCTCCACAGTGGGTCTCTGGTGTGGACCAGCACCAAGCCGCGCTCCTGGCTGGAGACACGCCCACAATCCATTTCCCCTTCCACACTCCACACTCCGCCTCCACATTCCTGCACCAAGAAACAAGCCTGGACCTTACTGCCAGCAAAAAAACACAGGTAACCTTCACCACGATACAATAAAACCCTGTGTCATTGGCTGTAACCTTCATAACAATACAGTAAAACCCTGCTCCATTGGCTGTAACCTTCATCACAATACAGTAAAACCCTACCTCCATTGGCTGTAACCTTCATCACAATACAGTAAAACCCTGCTCCATTGGCTGTAACCTTCCTCACAATACAGTAAAACCCTGTGCCATTGGCTGTAACCTTCATCACAATACAGTAAAACCCTTTGCCATTGGCTGCTCAGGTTTTCATCAGCAATTTCTCACAGTTATTTTGAACAATGCCAAGATGATTATCAGTTTAGTATTGCATGATTTCAACACAGATAAAGCAATTATTAATAATGAAATGTGGGTGTTCCTAAAATGAATATTAATGTGATGTTTAGCTGAACAGATAATTTCAGATGAAATGTGGTTTTAACTGAGAGAATGGAATTGAAAGAATTGGAAATGAGATTAAAACTATTGAAACAGTTTTGCAATACTCAGATTTGTGATTCACGGTATTGCATGTTGTAAATCTTTTTTTTAAACATTTTCTAAATGTTGCAAAAAATTACAATCACACAGTCCTGAATGATGTCCGCCACTTAATCAATGTAATATAATAATAATAATAATAATAATAATAATAATAATAATGTGTATATACAGTACATATACTGTGTATATATAGTCTTTTATTCTTATTGAAACAGTATCTGCATTCTCAAAACAGTAAGTGCAAACCCCATGATGGTATGATGTGTTTAGCAAAACAGCACATTTCAACACGTTTCAAAAGCATATATTTATATCAAACAGTAAACCATTGTCACATAATGGAAAGCAAAATCAGTGTGTAAACAAAGGCAGTCAATTTACGAAGTATTTGCAGCAATATGATATGTTCCTTTACCTCATAGAGTACTGTAATTATGTGCTGTACACATAAATTCATTCCCTCCCAAAAAATGGGAAGCAGAATCATGAAAATGTACTAAAAACGAAAAGACTGCAGATATTTAACCAAGCACAACAGTGTCTTCCGTTTACAGTGTAAAATACGCTTCCATACATCTGTAACGTTTTGTTCTTTTTTTGTAAAGTTCTGCTGTCACATTTTTCTGGAGGGACTGAAAACAGGGTAGATACTGAAAATAGCGATGTTGCCACGGAGACAATTCTTAAGAGAAATAGTATTTGGGCTACATCACACACACACACACACACACACACACACACACACACACACAGAGAGAGACTGGACTACGTCACACACACACACACACACACACACACACACACACAGACAGAGATTGGGCTAGGCTACGTCACACACACACACACAGACAGAGATTGGGCTGGCTACGTCACACACACACACACACAGACAGAGATTGGGCTAGGCTACGTCACACACACACAGACAGAGATTGGGCTGGGCTACGTCACACACACACACACACACACACACACATTGGGCTAGGCTACGTCACACACACACACACAGACAGAGATTGGGCTAGGCTACATCAGTGCTCAGCTGTCTACGTCAGCTCTGATGATTGCACTCCTGGGTGGTGACATCATTCAACATGTTGGCTGAAAGAAAAACACCAGCAACGCAAGAAAAAGAAAACAGCAGATACGCCCAAGGTTCCAGAGGATTGGAGAGTGTGTGTGTGTGTGCACGAGTATGTGTGTGTGTGTACATGTACATGTGTGTGGGTGTGACAGTGAGTGTGTGTTTGTTTGTGTGTGTTTTTGTGAGTGTCTGTAAATATGTGTGTGTGTATTTGAGTGTGTGTCTGGGTGTGTATGGATATATGTGTATGTGTATGTGTGTGTGTGTGTGTGAGTGTGGGTGTGAGTGTATGGATATGTGTGTGTGTGTGTGTGTGTGTGTGTGTGTGTGTGGGGTATGTGCATATGTGTGTGTGTGTGTGTGGGTGTGTGTGTGACCAGATGAAGGTCAGACAGATATCTCTGTAGTACCTGCCGATCTGATTCCCCTCCTCCTCACAGAGAAACTGCAGAGATTAACATCTGATTTACATTTACATTTTAAGTATTTACGCAGATGCCTGCTCTTATTCCAGATCTCGCGACTTACAAGATGTGCATTAATACATGGTAGGAACAATCATAGTTTGCAGCTGCATACCATCAACACTGGGAAGGAAAAGGTGCAGATTAATTTATTTTATTTTATTTTTATTAAATGGAATAAGCAGGGATACATAGTATTGAACAAGTTGGCAGTGGTGATGACAATTGGCAGCTGGTAATGGGGTCTGAAAAGGTGGGTTTTGAGTCCATTGCAACTGAGCAGCCTCCACTAACATCCCCGCACTGGCTGCCAGGCTGCGCCTAATGAAACCATAACTCCAGATGTACTAACATGTGAAATAATAACAGAAATCCACTCATCATGCCATTGCAAACCGACAGCAAGAAGTGAACTTCCTGTTGGCTTCCTCCCTCCATCCAATCGCAGGGTGGGCACAAAAGAACAACAACAACAACATATCATCGCGCCCAAGACGGTTGAATGGAACCCCGGTCGCCATGGCCGGCGCTTCCCTCCCTCCTCCCTAGGGTGGGCGCCAATTGTAACCGCTAGACTTGACCCGGGAGGCCAATAACACTATGACAGCAGCCCCGCCTCCATTCGCTCTCCAACCAATCAACGGTGCGCAACATCTACGTGAGCGGTTGCGCTGCGGTCACGAGTTAGATTTTTGTGCTAGGCACGCGACACCCTCTGAAACCCCCTCTGCGTAGGTCGCAAAGGCTGCGTTGATGTTGCAGAGCCCTGGTTGTGTTGCTGTCGTGTTGTTGTCGTGTTGTTGTCGTTCGAGCATGCAGAGGCCTTTAGTGTTAATCCGTGGCATTGTGGGCAGATGTCCCCCTAACCCCCAATGGGCTGTGAGTGACAGGGTCCCTAAGCCCCGCCCCCGTTAAACCAGGTTATTACTGAGCCACGATTACCCTCTGATTCACCCTCATCTCTTTTATACAGAGGAAATATCCCCCATCTTAGAATGACACCCTTCCTAATAGTCATGATTTGTGTACGGGTTTAATATCGCCGCCAGCCCTTGTTCCAGGGAGCAGGAATAGTGTTGTGTGAGGGGTCATGCATGCTCAGTGCGGGCGGACACAGTTACTGACGTGACACATGTACCCCAGCCAGGCCAATTTTACTTAATTTACAAATAAAATAATGAACCCTCTCTTTCTGTCTCTCTCTCTCTCATACACACTCTATCTCTTTCTCACAAACACACTCTCTCTCCATCTCTCTCTCTTTCCCTCTCTCTCTCTCCCTCTCTTCTCTCCCTCTTTCTTTCTCTCCCTCTCCCCCTCTCTCTCTCTCCCCTCTCTCCCTCTCCCCCTCTCTCTCCCCCTGTTTTCTCTCTCTCCCCTCTCCCCCTCTCTCTCTCTCTCCCTGTTTTTCTCTCTTTCTCCATCTCCCCCTCTCTCTCTCCCTGTTTTTCTCTCTCTCTCTCCATCTCTATATCTCTCCCTCTCTCTCTCTGTTTCTCCCTCTCTCCCTCTCCCCCTCTCCTCTCTCTCTCTCTCTCTCCATCTCTATATCTCTCCCCCCCTCTCTCTCTCTCTCTCTCTCACCTCTCTCCCTCTCCCCCCTCTCACCTCTCTTTCTCTCTCTCTCTCTCCTCTCTCTCTCTCTCTCTCTCCTCCTCTCTCCCCTCTCTCCCCTCTCTCTCTCTCTCTCCTCTCTCTCTCTCCTCCTCTCCCCCTCTCTCTCTCCCCCGCTCCTGTGTGACCTCGCTGTAGTTCCATCGTGTCCCTTCTCCCTTGTCCGGGACCTTGGATGTGCAGAGTGGAGTGTTCCGGAGTGTTCTCACGCGCAGTTCTGTTCCCGCTGCTTGGCATCGAGAGGGCGGGGCCGCGTGGCGGGACCCTCTCACGGCGATGACGTCACCGCTCGCTGTCCGACCGGGACATTCCCTCCCGGATCACTCTGGCCCGCTCTGTGGGAAGAACGGCCTCCATCTCTTAAAAGATGCTAAAAAAGAGAGATGAGGGTTTGGCCGTCGCAAATAAAAACCGTCTTGTTCAGCAAGTTCGCAAGAGAGGCGCTTCCTGCCGCATCACTTCCTGTTTGAGTGCTTTAAAACCAAACACAGATTTAGCAAGGCAATGAGCACGACAATGATTGTTTTGAATCCATTCCAGTTCACTTTTTTTGTGTGTACGTGAACGAGTAGTTATTTGTGTTATTTCTCCCCAAATGTTCGAATGCCACACTGTAATTATGGGCCCGTCCCATGTGTGCAGGAGGAGTGCACAACCCCAACAAAGCAAGCCCGTTTCTAATTCACAGAAATTGTGAGAGAGAGAGAGAGAGAGAGAGAGAGAGAGAGAGAGAGAGAGAGAGAGAGAGAGAGAGAGAGAGAGAGAGAGAGAGAGAGAGAGAGAGAGAGAGAGAGAGAGAGAGAGAGAGAGAGAAGAAAAAGTGAGATGGAAAATAATGTTTTCTTGGAAAAGGATAAGATGCTGTTGTGCACCTTCCTGATCAGCGTCTCACTCAGCCTGCTTTGCTCCCGTGCATGTGTTTATTACTCAAACCCCCATGTAACATAATTTGAATTTTGTTTGTGATTTAGACCGATGGGTTGATGGTGTCCATCTAGGATGTGAATCTCATCTTTCCTCCTTCTCTTGTGTGTCATCATGGGCCAGACTGTGGCTCCACAACAGCCCCCTCAGTTCAGGGTTATCACTTTAAAACAAACAACTCCTTCGATTCCACCGGCCCTGCCAGTATCGGCTCTGGCCGGGAGTGCCACTAGGGGGCGGCAAGCAGCTGTCCGCCCCAGGGTGGGGGGAGAGAAGCTGATATGAGCTCGCTGCGTATAGGAGTGGCTCTGTGTGTATACCGGAGTTACGGTGACGGCTTGGCGGGTGCTGGCTCGGAGGAGGCGGTGCCCAGCCGCATGTCACTGCCGGTATCAGGACTACGGCAGCAAACTGGTAAGATATATGAGGAAGGGGGATAATTGAGGTGAAAAAGGATGGTATGATTGGATACTAAAAATGGGGAGAAAAACAGCAGAAAGAGAAAAAAACAAAAACAAACAACAAACGACTCCTGCAGTAACAAGCGGGCAAGTCTCTCCCTCTCCTCCAGCTGGGGATGCGGTTGCTGGGGTGACCGGGATGCGGTTGCTGGGGTGACCGGGATGCGGTTGCTGTGGTGACCGGGATGCGGTTGCTGTGGTGACCGGGATGCGGTTGCTGGGGTGACCAGCCAGGTGACCGATGCGGTTGCTGTGGTGACAGAATCTCCCTCCAGCCAGGAGGCCTTTCAGAGCATGGCCTGGGGTCCGGAGTTCCAGTGTTTTCACTTTCAAATTTTGTTTCAAATTTTTCCCCTTTTTTCCCCAATTTAGTAGCCAATTCAACCCTCTATTTACTTCGATTTGCCCCCCCCCCCCACACGAGCCCGCTGCCCGTCCTCCGCAGTCGGGTTTCGAACCATTTTACATTTTTTACATTTTAGGCATTTAGCAGACGCTCTTATCCAGAGCGACTTACACAGTTTACATTTCTTTACATACAATCCATTTATACGGCTGGATATTTTACTGAAGCAATTCAGGTTAAGTACCTTTAGCTCAAGGATCGAACCTGCAACCTTTGCATTACAAGCCCAAGGGTTGCTGGTTCGAATCCCAGAAGGCAAACAAAAAACTATGAACTGGAAACCGGAGGGTTGCCAGTTCACTTCCTGGGACACTGCCGTAGTGCCCCACCAAGGCACTGAACCAGCAACCTCTCAGGGTGCCGTACAAGCCCAGCTCCCTCTCTGATGGTGTGTGTGCATCTAGGACAGGTATGCGAAAAGATCAATTAAATTTTTACATTTTAAGCATTTAGCAGCTTGCACTTACACAATGTGCATATAATCAAGAATAATCATAGTTGGAGATCAGTGTCATGATACAAACATGATCGTTGGCAGCGTACCTGTAACACAAGGAGAAAAGTTAGTTTTTTTAGTTTTTGGGGACAGTCATCAGCATAGATACATATCACAAGATGCAGTATTGGACATGTAAGCCGTGGTGATGACATTCAGTGGTAGTGGAGTCTGAAGAGGTGGGTTTTGAGTCTCTTGCAGAAGATGGCCAGTGATTCCGCGGTCCTGACCAAGTGCAGAAGATCGTTCCACCACCGGGGGGTCAGGACAGAGAAGAGGCGAGACCGCGAGGAGCGGCTGCCAGGCGCCCAGAGGGATGGGACAGTCAGTTTGCCAGAGGAGGCTGGCTGGGGCTTAGGGAGTGATGTGTGACTGGAGGTAAGGGGGAGCAGTACCTCTAGCCACTTGAAAAGCAAGCACCAGTGACTTGAATCTGATGCGTGCTACAATAGGAAGGCAGTGAAGAGAGTAGAGTAGAGAGGTGATGTGTGAACTTGGGCTGGTTGAACACCAGATGTGCGGCAGCGTTCTGGACCAGTTGCAGTGGCTTGATGGCACAATTACCTGTGTAAAAACTCTGTGTAATAATAAAGATTATTACAATCATTAACCCCAGGGCTGCTGAAGTGGATGGTCAGACTCACCGCATTCCCTCCCCCTCTCCCTGGCTGGCAGTGTAGTGTAATGGTTAGGGAGCTGGACTTGTAACTCATAGGGTGCAGGTTCAATTCCCAGGTGGGGCACTGCTGTTGTACCCTTGAGCTAAAGGTGCTTAACCTGAATTGCTTCAGTAAAATATCCACCTGTATAAATGGATTGTATGTAAAGAAATGTAAACTGTGTAAGTCGCTCTGGATAAGAGCGTCTGCTAAATGCCTAAAATGTAAATGTCCCTCCCTGATTCTGTTCTGAATTCTCAAAGTGGTTGTGTCACACATGCGTCACTGTTCTGGACTCGAGGAAGAATGATGGAGCGTGCTCTAGTTCTGCTGCTGCCCGTGTTCGCTTGCACAGATTTCACTTGGAAGGTTTTCCCTTCCAGCGTTCCATCGTGAGAAATGATGATCGCTCGTAACGTGCTGCGCTACGTTTCCAGCAACAGCAGCGTGCAGATGAGTCACTGGTATTTATCTTTGATATAATATTTATTTATGACCTCGCTCTCGGCAGCTGAGGTGACCGGTGGAGTTGTGCTTTGCTAAGTATCCCTCGTAATTTATTCGGACCCATTTTCAATCCCAATCAGTTGTAATGGGGGGGGGAGGGTTGTGTAACCAATCAGATGTAGGGGAGTGATTAGGTGGGATTGTGTAGCCAATCAGATGTAGGGGGTGATTAGGTGAGATTGTGTTCAGGTGTAGGGGGTGATTAGGTGAGATTGTGTTCAGATGTAGGGGGTGATTAGGTGAGATTGTGTTCAGATGTAGGGGTGATTAGGTGAGATTGTGTTCAGATGTAGGGGTGATTAGGTGAGATTGTGTTCAGATGTAGGGGGTGATTAGGTGAGATTGTGTTCAGATGTAGGGGTGTGATTAGGTGAGATTGTGTTCAGATGTATGGGGGTGATTAGGTGAGATTGTGTTCAGATGTAGGGGGTGATTAGGTGAGATTGTGTTCAGGTGTAGGGGGTGATTAGGTGAGATTGTGTTCAGATGTAGGGGGTGATTAGGTGAGATTGTGTTCAGATGTAGGGGGTGATTAGGTGGCCAGATGCAGAGAGTGAGTTTTTTTCGGTTGGAAATTGACCAGGACACCGAGGTTAACATTCAGACTCTTTCACAAAGTGCCACAGGAGTCAAGACCTCAGTTTAACGTCTACCTGCTATAGCATAGTGTCCCTGTTGGGGCACTGGGTTTCTATTTGGTGCAGAGGAGAAGAGTGCCCCCTACTGGGAGTGTCTTGAATGAACTCCAAAAGAAAAGTTGCATGTGTTGGTGTTTGACATAATTGTAATCTGAAACCCCCAAAAATCACATGGGGCGTAAACTAATGTTTAGTGCAGGATATGGTTAAGGCCACAGCCATCTATCCATCCATACATTACATTTACATTTTAAGCATTTAGCAGACGCTCTTATCCAGAGCGACTTACAAGATGTGCATTAATACATGGTCGGAACAATCATAGTTCACACAAGAGATCAGTGCAGTAATACAGTGATAGACATCATTGCAGGCAGCTGCGTACAAAAATAAAAATAAAGATTGATTGAAGGAAAAGGTCAGTAAGTTGTTGTTTTTTTCACAAAAAGGTAGTAACAAGAACAATGCATTACAAAACAGTTGTGTACAGGATCCATACAGTATACATGGACACACATTGTGATGAAGTAAATCAGCTGATTTCCAAAGCCTGTCCACCTCTTCTCTGTCCTTAACAGTTGGGTGTTTTGCCCAGAAAAACACATTAGCGCAATTACGCATTAAAATGACTCAAAAAAGCCTACCCAAATATCATTCATTGACAAATGTCACGATTATATTTACAACCCATTTTTGAGTCATTATCTCTCAAAAAGTCATATTACTCATTTTGAGTACCTGAGATTCAAAGATGTTAATGTGGTTGTTCGTTTTACGGTTTCTCCAGCATGCCTAGCTCCTGATATGAGGCGCAGGGAACAGAGAGAATGAAGAACTGAGGTTTGAAGATCAGGCCCTGAACCATGGAGTACCAGCGCCCTCTGCTGGACACCAAAAAAGTATAAAACACCTCAGCGTTATAGCTAGACTACCAGAATACACTCAGTGGCAACTTTATTAGGTACACCTTTCGGGTAGGGCCCCCCTTTGCCCCCAGAACAGCCTGAATTCTTCGTGACATGGATTCAACAAGGTGCTGGAAACATTCCTCAGAGGTTCTGGTCCATGGTGACATGATAGCATTACGCAGTTGCTGCGCATAGCCTTTGCAGACATATATATATTGCAGAGTGCTTGCGACATTGTTGCATTGCGCGAACCGCAAAGAAGTTGCACAAGTTACATAGAAGCATGTAGAGGCAGGCAGTGTGGTGTAATGGTTAGGGAGCTGGGCTTGTAACGTTAAGGTTGCAGGTTTAATCCCCAGGTGGGACACTGCCGTTGTACCCTTGAGCAAGGTACTTAACCTGAATTGCTTCAGTTAATATCCAGCTGTATAAATGGATTGTAAAGAAATGTAAAACTGTAAATCGCTCTGGATAAGAGTGTCTGCTAAATAATATATGCCATTTAGCAGACGCTTTTATCCAAAGCGACTTACAGTAGTGAATGGATACATTTTTTTTCAGTATATGTGGCCCCAGTGGGGATTGAACCCACAACCTAAGCGTTGCCAACGCTGTGCTCTACCAACTGAGCCACAGAGAATTATGTATGTAATGCCTGTAATGTAATGTAGACTTTAGGCCTTTAGAGGCCTTTAGACCTGAGCGGGTGAACACCACGATGCCTTTTGATTGGTCAGGCCTTGCGCATAAGTTATCTCGGCTCAAAGGATGGTTGTCATCAGACTTGTGGCTGCTGGTGAGATCAGCGTTAAGTGTGTTCTCCCCCAAGCCCTACACTGACAATGTGAAATCCACAACAAGGTAAATTGATTAAAAATAACCATGATACCATTTTCTTTTACAATTTTAAAATTCCACACATGACAATAACCTTGTGACATTTTAACATCAACAATGTGAGGGACTTTAATGGCACCATAGTCCAAACTTCACAAACATGTCCCACAGAAACAGGACACACACACTGACAGTGAGCTGGTTCGTCCACAACATCTTTCAGAGGGAGGCCACATTACCACACAATGTGACATTTGACAATATCATCCATAGAACTTTACTATTTTCCTTTTGGCAGCACTCTCCCCACATCAATTCATATTTACAAAATTATAAACCTAAATTGGCAAATACCATCACACAAGGGGTCATATTTGCATTTCTACACATATTGCAAACATATATCATTTAACTTTATGCCAATATATATATGGTTCCTTGAACTTCTGACTTCCAGATTCCCAGAACATTAGATCTGTTTGACACAAATGACAACAGGGCATTCAACCTCAAGACTGGGGCACAACAAAGTGGTTTATTTAACGCTGCCAAAATGAATTGTTTTCATTAATTTTACAGACTAGCAGACGTGTTATGATGTGTACGTATCGCGAAAATGTATGATAAAATGCCACTTATGTTATGAAATTCAAGGATAACGCACCACGGTCGACGGACTGAATCTCCCTCTCTTAGCGACATTACTCAAAGTGTTATTTCATGCAAGTACTTTCCTTTGTGTGTACATAATTTAACATGTGAAGAATACATTCCTTACAGCTTTCTATTTCCTAAAATAATATAAGCGCTTATTTTAGTTTTTAACCAAGGTGTATATCATTTTCAAATACACGGTTCCTATATGCGGAAATGCAAGCGTATTTGTCGCCGTGATAAAACCCTTGAATGTGTAACGCTGTTAGCGGTAAATGCTAGGTGGCACTAATCGTGTGTGTGTGTGTGTGTGTGTGTGTGCGTGCGTTTGACGTGACACATCCCACGCGCTTAACCTGTCTCAGGTAGTTTGCGGTTTATTTGAAGTTATTTTGACCCTTGTTTGTTTGGTTGGTCCCCCCCAACACAAACTCTGCATCGTAATGACGGTGTACGTGCACCATTTCCCATATCTGTACAGTGTAACGACACACATAAAAATCATCTGTTACACAATGGAACAGTCTAAATTAATGGAGAAAAAAAAAACGTAAATATGAAGAAGAAAAAAATAATAATAATTACCGGGAGAAACTAAAAAACGAAGTAAAACATTTCAGTAATTTTCTCCCCAAACGGGTTGTCACAGCAGTGGTATGGAGCGAGCGCACGAGAGGGAGCGCGCAGAAGCGGGCGCGTGGATCGCCTGGCGTGACTGATCGGCGTCTCGGGAGCGCGCACACAAAGACCCCACGCGCTGCATACCGCCAGCACTACGTACACGTTGTTCGACGCGTAACTGGATTCTGACTTACGGTACTTTGTCCCCCCCTCTAAGTGAGCTGTTCTCATTATTCCTGCTGTGAAACCCCCGAAGAACAGAGGGTGGACGAGGACAGCTTGAACAGGCAGGCAGTGTGGTGTAATGGTTAGGGAACTGGGCTTGTAATGTTAAGGTTGCAGGTTCAATCCCCAGGTGGGACACTGCCGTTGTACCCTTGAGCTAAAGGTACTTAGCTCAAGTTAATATCCAGCTTCAGTTAATATCCAGCTGTATAAATGGATTGTAAAGAAATGTAAACTGTAAGTCGCTCTGGATAAGAGCGTCTGCTAAATGTAATGTAATGAACAGCAATCAAGTCATGACATTACAACCGTATGAAAAAAATAAACAAAAAATAAAATGAAAATGAAAAATAATGACAACCATTAAATCTTGTGCGCATGCGAAAATACCACCTCCTAGAATTAAAATTCACTTCACAAAAGTATCTCCGTTTTCCCTTATCTACTCCTCACGGATATCAGACTTTCGTCCCGCCTGAAATCATCAACAACAAAAAATTCATAGGAAGCACTTATTCTCAGCCAATGGCGCCCCCTAGTGCTCTGAAATGACAATGTCCTCCCAGGGGAAACGGGGCTTTCTACGTAAAACAGGACACGATAACGCTACACTATTCAGCGTCGCTCAGAACGTAACCAATCACTGGAGGTGATCTCAGCATATGGGGCAAACCACAATTAACAATTTTAAAAAAAGTGTTTAAAAACTCTTATTGACCGGTCTCACAGAAAAGACCAGTGTTTACAGAAGGACATTAAACAAACATGTTTTTTCCCGGGCATTGGGAGTGAAATCTTACCTATAATAATACGTTTAATTTGAAGCACCTTTCTAGAAACCCAAGGACGGTGTACAGTTTAAAAAGGGTAAGGAAAAAAATTAAAAAAAAAAAAAGACAAAAAGCATTTGACAAGCACAAAGTCCCAGAAATCAGGAGTTAAACAAAAAAAAAAAAAAAAAAGCCAGGCTGTAGAGGTCAATCCTCGGTCTGGATTTAAAGATAGAAGTGGACTCTGCATTGTGGATTGATGCAGGGAGGGCAATCCAGAGGCCAGGAGCAGCTGCACTGAAGGCTCTGTCCCCATCTGGTGTGGGGAGTGGTGAGGAGTCCAGTGTCAGAGGAGAGGAGCCTTCGAGAGGGGGTGTAGGGGTGGAGGAGGTCCGAGGGGTATTTTGGGGCAAGGCCATGGAGAGACTTATAGGTGAGGAGGATAATTTTAAGTGAGACACGGGACTTGAGCGGGAGCCAGTGGAGGTGCTGGGGGGTGGGGTTGATGTGCTGCCAGGGTTTTGTGCGTGTGAGAACCCCGGCCATGGAGTTCTGGGTGTACTGGAGCCTATCTAGGGCTTTACTGGGCACCCCAAATAGGACCCATTACAGTGGAGAGGTCACAAAGGCATGGATGAGGGTCTCTGCCACGGAGTCGGTGAGTGATGGAGTCTGGATGTGTTCTTCAGGTGAAAGAAGGCAGATTTGGTGATGGACTTGACATGTGGCTCGATGGTCAGCACCAGGTCACCAACCTTCCGGAGCAGGGCCTTGGATGCCACACCCATGAGCTCTGTTTTATTGCTGTCGAGTTTGAGCAGGTTAGAAGTGATAAGGCGCGTTTCCACCGCAGGAACTTTTCACAGGAACTTGGGACCTTTATGGTAATTATCTTCATATCATGAAACGGAAGTAGCAGCAACCAGCGTCAGAATGTAGCTTGGGGGACTTATTTACCCCCCAAAATGTTCCTAGTCAGGAGGTAGGTCTTTTCGAATGTTACGGAACTTTTGGAGGTGGGGCTTGCAGCGCTGTTCGTCTCTTTTCCAGTGTTGACTGAATGGCATGGCGTTGTGTTGTATGTTTTGGTTTGCTTTGTTTTTCATACTAAATGCCTTTCTGGGAGGCAGGTTTTTAGAAACCCGACCGAATTAAATAAAATGAAAAAATTAGCAATCTTTAAATGTTTTATTAAATTAATGAAGACCATCCTAGTTAAATCGCCTAAGGCGTACTGAATCTAAAAATGTATTTTGTGAAATTTTAGAATAAAGATTTAGTGAAATATAGGCAATTTTTGGTGGATACGCGCCTAACATGACCAAAACCAGCACGACTTGAATGTCCTCCATGTTCTAGGTTGTTGCAGTGACGCACAAATATGACGTCAGTCCGTCGCGTTGTTTGGCGTCAGCGGACTAATTTGCATAATCTTCCCGGTTCTTTAGACCCCTATGGAAATGCAGACGTAATGGATTGAAGGAACCTTTTCAATTCCTAGAAAATAGTTCCTGCGACTACAAGTTCCTGGCAATTTTTGGTGGAAACGCGCCTAAACAGTTTTTTATGGCATGCAAGCAGCTGATGAGAGACTGGGGAGGGAGGTGAGTGGAGGGTTGAAGTAGAATTGAGTGTCGTCGGCATAGCAATGAAAGCTAAGGCTATGTCGGTGGATGATCTGACCAAGGGGAAGCATATAGATAATAAATAGCAGGGGTCCAAGCACAGAACCTTGGGGCACCCCTTGGCTGACAGGGACAGGGGCGGATTTGGAGTCCCCAACTGCTAACTGTCGGCTAGATAGGCCCAAAAGCAGGAAAGGGGTATTCCAGTGAGGCCCAGGTACTCTCTCATGCGGTTGAGGAGGATGCTGTGGCAGACGGTGTCAACGGCAGCAGAGCGATCGAGTAGGATGAGAATGTTGACATGACCAGAGTCAGCAGCAATGAGGAGGTTGTTAGTGACTTTGATGAAGGCAGTCTCTGCACCGTGCTGGGCTCTGAATCCAGATTGGAGGGGTTCATAGAGCTCATGGTTGGGCATATGCTGCTGGAGTTGGGAGGGAACTGTTCGTTCCAAGATTCTGCCATGGAATGGAAGGTTGGAGATCGGCCGGTAGTTGTTAAGGTCATACGGGTTCAGACCTTGTTTTTTTTAAATGGGCGTAACTGCGGCCATTTTAAAATAGGAGGGAAACAGTGCCAGACCGAAGAGAGTTGTTCACAATGTTGACCATGAGAGGGACACAGAGCAGGTAGACGCGCCTTAGCCAAGGCTGTGGGCATGGGGTCCAGAGAGCAGGTGGATTTTTGGTGACCAACTCTGTGATGTGAGCGGTGTCGACAGGGGAGAAGGAGGAGCAGACATTCGGGCAGGAGGGCCATGGTGGTCGTAGCGAGCAGTGACTGAGGTGAGAGGGGGGAGCAGGGCACCTGCAGCTGCTGGTAGATGGAATCAACATCAGCCTGAAAGAAGGCCAGGAACTTGCAGCAGAGGTCAGGGGCACCAGAGAAGGGGGGGGAGGGGGAGGCATCAAGGGGGTGTAGTAGTCGGTTGATGGTGGCAAAAAGCATTCTGGGGTTATTTTGGCGGCTACTAATGAGGTTAGAGTAATCAGCCATTTTGGTCTGGGAGAGAGCTTCCTTGTGCCAACATTAGTCATTGCTTTATTATTTTTTAAAAATTAAAAATAAAAGAAAACAAGAAGAAAAATTAAATAAATAAAAACACTGTTAATCGGGTTCAGGTTGTAAACTGATCGTGTATAGTTGCTACAATAAAAACGGTTATTATTTGCTGCGATAGTACTAAAAATTATGGGAGCGACGGGATAGTTCACGTTTCCACGGCCGTGTGGCAAGCACACGTTGCTATGGAGACAGGCCGGGGGGCAAGGACCCCCGCGGAGCCCAAGCGGAATACCGCCGTTGGATCCGCTTCCGTCCGTCCCAAGATCACCCTCGACAACGACCCGATCGGAACAGGACGGCTTCGCCTGTCCTGGCTAAGGGCCACTGTTTCCGTCGCTCCTCGGAAACCCCAAGCTCAATTTCGACCGCGCACCTTTCAACCCGAGAAAGGAATTAAAACTACGTCGCACACGGATTACAGACCAGCTCTGCGAGATGAAAAAATATTAAAATAAAATAGCTGCTCGTTTTTTTGTTTTTTTTTTTGTTTTCCCCATTCGACGGGCAATGGCTACGCACAGACAGCAGCGTAAAGCAACGGTCATGGCACTTGAAAGAGGAAAGAAAGGGGTCAGTAACATTTGGGGATGGGGCTGCAACAAAAAACCCACTAATGTTCTGGACTGGTTCCAGGCGGCAGAAATAACTCCAAACTCCAAAAGTGCGTCTGTTACCTGGGACAGAGGTAAGGTTCCACAAAACATAATACTTTTTTTGGCGGGTTAGAACCCACAACCATGTGAAATGGAGTGACATTTGTTTCCCCTGTGTCGTCAGTGGGTGGGGTAAAGGTTCGAATGAGGGTCCAGCCTGGACGTCTGTCCTATGATTGGAGGGGAGGGGAGGAGGGGGTGGAGCAGGGGTGGAGCAGGGGCGGAGTAGGGGCGGGGCCATCATTGCCGTTTGCTGTCCAGAATTCCCCTCCAGTCGTCGTCCCAGGACAGCAAACGTCTGGGGATGGAGCAGGGGGGCAGGTGCTTGTTGTGGCAGGCTGTGAACAGGATGTGCTCCCAAGTGGGGTTTGGTTCAACACCTGCAACAGGACAGAACAGCATGTGGTCTATGCAAACACACACAAGTACACAAATAACTACTCAAACACTGGCACACACATAGCTAGCTGCAGACACACACACACACTCACTCACACGCACACTCACACGCACTCACACATACACATACTCACACACATACACAGAACATATGCCATTTAGCAGACGCTTTTTATCCAAAGCGACTTACAGTAGTGAATTCATACATTTTCCAGTATACGTGGTCCCAATGGGAACCAGATACTAGGCGCGCACACACACACACACACACACAGCTAGCTGCAGAGACACACACACTCTCTCACTCACACACTCACTCACTACAGCTAGCTGCAGATACACACACACTCTCTCTCACACACACACACACACACACACATTCACACACACACACACACACACACACACACACACACACACACACACACACACTCACCAAGGATGTCTGGTTTGTCATCAATAAGGATGTCAGCCGACACCACAGTCTTGTCTCTGGTGAGTATGACCTGCTCCAGAAAATCATGACCCAAGTGCTTCTCTATCCAGGCGTACTGGGCAGAGAACAGAACAAACAGTCCCACAATCCCTCTCTGCCCGGCACAACAAGCGCAACAGTGGAAGCAAACCAGCTCGAGACCGCAGAGGAAGAACTCACCTTCTCATACGGGCAGTGGCTGTAAAGGTTTATGGGACTGGTGCAAATGAAGACGTCCGTACTAGAAGAAAAATAAAGGCATTTACATTTTACATTAGGCGGCAGTGTAGTGCAATGGTGTTAGAGGCGGCAGTGTAGTGTAATGGTGTTAGAGGCGGCAGTGTAGTGTAATGGTGTTAGAGGCGGCAGTGTAGTGCAATGGTGTTAGAGGCGGCAGTGTAGTGTAATGGTGTTAGAGGCGGCAGTGTAGTGCAATGGTGTTAAAGGCGGCAGTGTTGTGTAATGGTTAGGGAGCTGGGTTTGTAACTCAGAGGTTGCTGGTTCGATTCCCAGATGGAGCACTGCCGTTGTACCGTTGAGCTAAAGGTACTTAACCTGAATCGCTTCAGTATCCAGCTGTATAAATTGATTGTATGTAAAGAAATGTGAAACTGTGTAAGTCGCTCTGGATAAGAGCGTCTGCTAAATGCCTGTAATGTAATGATGCTTAATATAATGTCTCTTCGAGTAGCGAAACGGTTGCGGTTATATTCGGACATTGGGGGGTCCTACTGTAAAGACGTCAATACGTTGCGTGCTGAACACAGCACGTCAGAGGTAATGGGACAGAAGCTGCCCCAGCGAGCCGTGTCCATGTTAGGGTGTTCAGCACGCTTTGTCGTGCACACGTGTTGGTAAAAGCTCATTTATAGTTATAAAACTAAACTAAAGCTCATTTATAGTTATCCCACCTGGGATCGAACCAGCAACCTCTGAGTTGCAAGCCCAGTTCCCTAACCATTACACTACACTGTCGCCCTTAGCAAGTAGTGTTGCAACTTGAACGAAGCCTAGGTTGTCACATGGGATTTCTTCACTGGTTTGGTGAATGGTTGCAGCATTTACCTCCCTGCTTTTCACCTCCGGAGTACGTTTTCTTCTTCACTTAAATGAGTTCATGTAAACCCCAGGTAGTATGAACACTTAGCGCCCTCTGCTGGCCTCTCCAGAACGGCATTCTTACCTTACTACACGCTTGTTTGAGATTCTTACAGAACGCGTTTCGGTTTCAAATGAGGCGGTGATTGGCCATGTCGCCTCCCAACCTACGAGAATCAAAACTTACTTTTTCAACTTCGACATCTCCTTCACGGCTTCCACGGCTCCCGGCAGAGGCTCCAACTCAATAAAGAAGTTCTTCGATTCCCAAATACTGATGGCCTTGTCCTACAGAGTCAACACAATCGCATCATTACAGCTGCCGGCCATGTACAGTGCGGAAATTATATAGCTAGAGCAAAAATCTAAACAAATCATACATCGAGGCACACTGGCCTCCGTCAGAACAGAGTATACCGCCCCTGTAGAATGCATTAAGGTTATAAATGTGTGTGCTACTGCTACCAATTTAAAAAAATTGAAACTTTAACAATTTCCACAAGGTATCGCGGTAAAGAGAAAATACCTGATCACAGCTGCCTAGCGACCAGGACACTCAACGTTCACCACATTTTATCTAAGGTTTTGATTGATAAATTAGCTCGCTTGGCAGCTACATCAAATTAGATTTTAGGAACATTTTATTACTTTTCATTTGTAATAACGTTAAATTGTCCGTCCTCCTGCGGATAGGGCTTGGCATAAATCCCAAACTATGCGCGCTATGGACGTGTTGAACAAGCTCGCTAAAACAGAGCACGCAAATTACGCGATTTAGCGGATTTAGCCAACATTGACTAGCTCGCAAACTGAATCTAAGAAAGCAACTGGCACTATATAACCAGATAACGAAATAGCTTATAGATATTTTCTTGTGATTCGTTCAATTTTCAGTTTTCAGTTTCAGTTTAGCTAGCTAGCTGTGAACGTTCAGCTGGTGGTAGCTACCTAATGTTAGCTAGCTATTACGGAGATATACACCGACTATTAGACATATTGCTATTGCTATTATTATTATTATTATTATTATTAGACAGTCAGCTGTCTTTTTGATTGCACACTTACGCAGAGATCACTCCTCAGATGGCCGTACTGAGCCGAGACCCAGAATCCTCTTCTGTCCTCCAGGCGAATGTACGGGTCGTCGGGGTATCGGGCTCGGTACTTCTTCAAGAAGCCTCCTTCAAAGTCTGCGAGCACGCCGTCCATGTCCACCAGAATTCGCAGTCGCTTGCTTGCGCTTGGAGACATTTTCGCAGCTGACATGCCGGAAACACGTCTAAGGTGAGCAGAGACCGAGGCGCACTCCAGCCGTAGGAAACGTACGATTCTGGGTAAAAAAATCATTATTCTCGACAAGCGAACTGTGTTTGCCCTGTGTGTGTGTGTGTGTGTGCTGTAAATTAGCGTTAAACACTTGGGGGACGCAAGTGATAAGCGATGTTCAAAAGTCCGCCTGAAAGTTGTAGCTACAGTAAGTAAAGTTTAACACGATTGTGCTTCGTCGTGTAAACAGTTTGCTTTGCTTTTTTCCCCAGCAATAGTACTTCTGCATTGACCGTTGACACAAAAATGTACCCTAGCTAAACTTTTTAAAATCTCGACTGGATTTGTGTTTCCTGCCAAATTGCCGGTGCAATCTGTGCATGTCGCCTATTTTTCCTTCGATGAATGTTTAACGTTATTTTTCTTTGCGACCTAATCTTTGCCTTGCATTTGATTGCACCCTACACCAGTGGCTAGCTAGTCGCTAGCTACATTGCCCAATCTCCCTAGTCAACGCCCAGTGCATGTTGACTTGTTTACATCGGTGCAAGCGTGCAATCAAATTTTTTAGCAAGGAGTCGGGCAGAACGGTGTAACGTCAAGCCCGACTGTTACTCAGTCACTTGTACTCGAAATCAAATTCGAATGTAGCTGCTAGCTCTTCGGCGTGTGCCGTTTGGACAGGCAGCTGGCAGCTTCTGTAACCCGGTAGTATCCGCGCTACGATTCCTGTTTGCAGACGACGGTTTTCACGACCTTAAAGGAATAGACACCCAGCCATACCGCGGCTTGGCTAAATGTTCTATTGTGATTGGTCAAGAGCGTGTCACGGGGGGTGCCATTGCTATTTTGATATGGGACTTATGTTATCAAAGACGGCGTGAAACCATTTTTTCGCAGCAGATACGTTTTTAGTGATAATATGCCATTTAGCAGACGCTTTTATTCAAAGCGACTTACAACAGTGAATGCATGCACAGATGGTTCTCTGTGGCTCAGTTGGTAGAGCGTGGCGTTGGCAACGCTTAGGTTGTGGGTTCAATTCCCACTGGGGCCACATATACTGAAAATGTATGCATTCACTACTGTAAGTCGCTTTGGATAAAAGCGTCTGCTAAATGGCGTTTATTATTGTTATTATTATTATTATTTTTTTCAGGATATGCGGTCCCGATGGGAATCGAACCCACAACCGTTGTCAGCGCCATGCTCTACCAGCTGAGCCCGTGCCTCATGAAATGTTGTATAATTTTGTAAATAAATGTACACTACCGGTCAAAAGTTTTAGGACACCCACATTTTCCAGTTTTTACTGAAATTTAAGCAGTTCAAGTCCAGTGAATAACCTGAAATGGTACAAAGGTAAGCAGTAAACTGCCAGAGGTTATAAAAAGAACTGCTTAAATTTCAGTAAAAACTATAAAATGGGGGTGTTCTAAAACTTTGGACTCGTAGTGTACATACATATACAGAGTTCACCACCTTTGGCATTTTTCAGATTTTATTTTCCTACTTTGTGTAATCAAAATTGATTTACGGACCTGCCGTTTCTCCCTCCACAACATCCGGAGGATCCGACCGTTCCTCACCCAAGAGGCCACTCAACTCCTGGTCCAGGCCCTGGTGATCTCTCGTCTGGACTACAATTCCTTGCTGGCAGGCCTTCCGGCCAGTGCCATCAAGCCTCTGCAACTAGTCCAGAACGCTGCCGCTCGCCTGGTGTTCAACCAGCCGAAGTTCACCCACGTCACCCCTCTACTCTCCTCTCTGCACTGGCTCCCCATTGCAGCACGCATCAGATTCAAGTCACTGGTGCTTGCTTTTCAAGCGGCCAGAGGTACTGCTCCCCCTTACCTCCAGTCACTCATCACTCCCTACACCCCAGCCAGACCCCTCCACTCCGCCTCCTCTGGCAAATTGACTGCCCCATCCCTCCGGGCGCCTGGCAGCCGCTCCTCGCGGTCTCGCCTCTTCTCGGTCCTGGTCCCTCGCTGGTGGAACAACCTCCCGCAATCGGTCAGGACCAAGGAATCACTTCCAATCTTCCGCAAGAGACTCAAAACCCACCTCTTCAGACTCCACTACCACTGAACACTGTCCATCTAGTCAATCTGATGCAATGCAATCTGTCGTCACCACTGTTTACTTGTTCTACACGAAAGAAAGAAAAAAAACACACCACTAACCTTTTCTTTCCCAGTGTTACAGGTATGATACGCAGACGCCTGCAATGATGTCTATTGCTGTATTACTGCACCAGGGTGTCCGCGGATCCTTAAAAGTATTAAAAGTATTAAAAAGTATTAAATTTGTTTATCAACAATAAAGGCCTTAATTGGTCTTAAAATGTCTTAAATCCATCTTTCAGAGGTTTTAAAAATGCCATAGACAGGAAAGATAAAAATTTGGATTTGTCATTTTATGTTTCATTGTGAAATCTGGGGGAAAAACGGGTAACGGGAGATAAAGTCGGAGATTTTTATTTACCGTTTTGTAGCGTCACGCAGACCGGAATGAGCGGAACCAACAGAGGTCCTTATGTTTGCGGGGAACTATTTCAGCCACGGAGTCGACTCTCTCGAGCACAATATTCAAGTTCAACAAGCTAAGTTAGCTAACTTAATTTAAGCATTTGCACTCGTTATGGGAAAGTGCAAATTTAATGAGAACTGGCTCGATAACCCAGTGTTTGCGCCATGGTTGGTCCCAGTCAAAGACGATCATGAGGCCCGCTGCAAACTCTGCAAAAAAGATTTTAAACTCGGGACGATGGGGGTGAAAGCAGTCGAATCGCACATGCAGAGCGCCAACCATAAATCGGTTGATAAAACCCGCCTGCAAACGACTAGCATTTCTGTTCGGCCCCTGCCTCCACTTCAGCTGCGCCATCTCAGATAGGACTGCAACACCAACAACATTGCATGAACAGAAGTCCGGACAACATTCGGCTCCACGCCGACGCTTGAAGCTGAGGTACGGTGGGTTCTGAACACTGTCACAAAGCACCAGTCCTACAATGGCAATGACGGGGTAGGATAGGTATTCCATGCTATGTTCCCTGACTCGGAAATCGCTAAGACATTCACAAGACAAAACGGCCTACATAGCAAGGTTTGGATTGGCCGCTTATCTCCGAAATAATCTAATCGCGGATGTAAACAAGGACACGTGTGTGTTGATGTTCGATGAGAGCCTCAACCAAACCACGAAAACAAAACAACTGGACCTTCATGTGCGCTACTGGGACAAAGATCAAGTTCGGTCCAGATACCTGGGTTCGCAGTTCATGGGGCATGGAACAGCTCGAGATCTGCTGCACCATTTCAAAGTACGTTGTGAGAAATTATCTAACGTTAGCTAAAATATTGGAGCACTATAAGCTTGTAAAAAGACAGTACATAAAGTGCTATAAATATGATCAGTGTATTATTAAGATGTTATATGCTTCATATATTATTCTCATGTAATCTTCAGGAATGTGCAGAGCAGATGGACATGCGAAAGCTCCTGTCAGTCTCAATGGACGGCCCAAATGTGAACTTTAAGTTTCTGGAACTATTGCAGCAAGAGCAATCTGAGAGAATTGGAGAAGAGGGCCACAGAACTGAGATACAGGCCCCCCAAGTGACTACACATATGGCAGTCTCAATGCTAGGCCCATCAGTGGTCCCTATGCAGTGGTCCATAAGGCAAAAGACAATCTGAATCGCAATAGGCTGTTTCATTTTTACAATAAAGAATAGAAGCAGGGAAGAGACCACAGCCAGTGGGGGCACCAAGACCAGTGAGGTCACATTATGCTTAATTTTTTTGCAGGGGCAGCAGGCCAGACACTGAATGTATTTGGATGTTTTAATTTATTATTTTCTATTTATGTTTGTGTCACCCCTTTGTTTCATCCAATCCAGTTACCCCTTTAGGTTTTAATAAACATCTTTGGACAAATTTGTCCCTAAACCTAAACTAATTGGTGTCGTTGCGTGATTTTTGCCATTTTGTTATCGTGAAATTGGTATTAAATTTCATTCTGAGTGGCATTAAAAAATTATTAAAAAGCCTTAAATCTGACATGGCTAAACCTGTAGATACCCTGTGCACTGACCTTGTGCGCTAACTATGATTGTTCTTACCTTGTATTGATGCACATCTTGTAAGTCACTCTGGATAAGAGCGTTTGCTAAATGCTTAAAATGTTAAAAAAATGTAAATGTATTTATTTGGGATTTCTTGCCACTAATCAACACAAAATATAGCATTTTCTTAATAATAAAAAACGGACTATAATTGATTACATAATTCAGCTCCCTTGACTTAATACTTGGTAAAAAGCACCTTTAGCTGCACTTACAGCTGTGAGTCTGAGTAAGTCTACCAGCTTTGCACATCTAGACACTTCAATTTCCGCCCATAACTTCTTTACAAAATTGCTTGAGCTCCATCAGGTTGGATGGGGACCAGTGGTGAACAGCAATGTTCAAATCTTTGGGATTGAGGTCTATGACTGCAACTACAAGACAGATGTTTTTGTTTTTAAACTGCTCCAATATGGCTTTTGCTGTATGCTTTGGGTCATAGTCCTGCTGGAATATAAATGTTCTCCCAATTGAAAACGTATGGTTTAAACTGAAGAGGGCAGTACACAAGTACAGACTGAAGGATCTTGGAAAAGTTTCTGTGGAGAAATGGTCGAAGATCCTCCCCCAATATGTTCAACAATCTCATAAAACATTATCGATGACGACATGTTGATTTATTTTTGTTGGATTTTATTTAAAATAATTAATAATGGTGCCAATAATTGTGACACAAATCTTTTTTTCATTCAAATTGGTAAAGGAAGTATTTTACCTTGAATAATTTTATTAGTATAGAATAATATAATTTTCCCATTTTTGAGCAATTATAGAGTTTCGCCGAATTTGTATCTGCTTCATAAAATGCGAATGTCGATTGTAGCGAAGCAGGAAAATATGAATGTTTGTTAATCCTTGTGATTATCGCAAAACACACTACTTAAATTATGTCAGCTCCCCGACGATAATCGACCAGATCAAATGTGAGAGTGACGTGTTTTGGGGCAGTGATACAGGAAGGCGCATCTTGCCCCTGGCACGAGGAAGCTTTCGGTCGGAAAACGCGAAAGGAAACGAGCGCAGCTCCGAGACCGAACGTGCGCAGAGTGCGCGCTCGTGCACGTGAAGGGGAGCGAGATTGCGGCGGAGCCTGACTCACGCTCGTCATTCTCTCGTTGGTTCTTGTTGGTTCGATTCGTTGTGCTAAAACAGTGCGTTCTTTTCTCTCGTTGTCATCCTCAAAGGCGAAGCATGTTGATGGTGCTTTATTGTTTTATTGTTTTATTGTTTACGGATCCCCATTAGTCATCACCATAGTGAAGACTATTCTTCCTGGGGTCCACATAAAAGACAGACACTCAAAACATAAAATTATACAATATCAATCAAGAAAATACTTAGTGAACAGCATTCACTTATTAAAACCAAGGAAATTTTAATTGAAAAAAAGAAAAAGAAATAACATCATTAAAATTAAAAATACAAGTAGCAGCTCATTTGAGAGCTGTATTTGCTATAACCACCAGATCTACGTAGAAAAACAAAAACAAAGAGCTAAAACAAAAACAAAGAGCTGATACAGAGACTATCTGCATCATAGCCAGAGGCAAGGAGTCAAACTAGGCTAAACCTAATTTCTTTACAGATGACGACTTCTTTCAGCTTCTTTTTGAAACTGGATTTATTTCCAATAATTATTAGATATTGGGGAGTCTATTCCAATATACTACAGCTCTGTATAAAACTGTTTTCTTTAGTGCATTGGTTCTAGGTCGAGGTAAGATAAAACGACGCTTGAGGCCTGTCTAGTATTATGGCCATGTCTATCATTGGTGGGTAGTAATTGTGAAAACAGGCTAACGGGTTTTACGTAAGGTACAAATATTCTTTAAATACAAAATAAGGTTGCATACCAGTCTTTCATCTACCTTCATCCACAACAGCCTTGCATGCATTACATTCACATTACTTCTAATAGAGCATCGAAGTGCGAGGCGTGCAGCTCTGTTTTGAGCGATCTGGAGTACAGGTGCGTTACTGAAAGACTTCATGTTCAGTGAATGAATTATTCTCTCGCTTTTAAAGTTATCTTGATATTAGAGGGAGGTAGTGTTTGAAAGGAGGTGTTTTGGAAGTGGTAGGAAGTTTGAACCCGTTTCAAGTACCATTCGTTTCACAGCATTCCTGCCTAATTTACAAGGCTCTGCCACGATGTCTGTTCGTTCTGGCGTTACTTGTTCATAGCAGATCACACACAGAGGACTCAGGGAGAGGTCAAGGGTCAGGGAAAGTTGTGGATAAGGGAACAGGCTCATCCAGCTGGTCTGGTCCAGAATAAACTAAAGACAAGTCTAAACTACTGTATGATGAAACTGTGGAGGAACCGCACACAAATGGCTATTCACACCCCTATCGTTCCTCCCCCAACCGCAATCACTGCTGAATCAGGCAAGAGTCAGCATAGAGGTACCACGCCCAGTGAAGGGGTCTTCAGCCCAAATTCAGTGGGAGTCTGCGTCACCAGAATGTTTCAGGTTCTAAGCTCTGGATGAGACATGCCTGCTTTTGTTTTGTTCTGGGAGCCACTTTGTCAGAATTGTATTTGGCAGACGGTCTTAGCCAGAGCGACTCAACATGGTTAATATTGTTTTACATGCAATCCTTTTACACGGCTGAAAGCTCCTTGCTCGAGAATACAACTGATGTGCCCCATCCTGGGAATCAAACCTGTAACCTCTGAATTCTGGGCCCGTAACATTAACTCCACCACCCCCACACACCCCCACACACACTCATTTCTGCATGGTGTGGTACCCCATTAAAAAGTGCAAAACGTACATTTATTTAAACTGTCTGTGAACTGCAGTAGGTGTCCAGCAAAGGGCAGAAAAACCTACATCACCCCCACACTCCTCTGCAGATTAACCGATCCAAGCTGAGCGAGAGGCTGATACAGGATCTACATGGGGACACGCGGGAGAGAGGGATAGTCGTTATACGTCAACGGGAAAATATAAAAAGGTGGTTTTAATTTCTTAATTTACTGTTTTTAAATATTGATTTTATTAAATATAATATTCGAACATAGAAAGCTCTCGCGGGAAATCCACTCAAACTCACTGTCGGGAAATCGTTCAGCACGTTTA
>JAINUG010000634.1:0-20000 GCA_029706075.1 Aldrovandia affinis | reverse complement strand
GTCTGGTCTCTGTGTGGGACGCTCGGGGGTCTGGTCTCTGTGTGGGACGCTCGGGGGTCTGGTCTCTGTGTGGGACGCTCGGGGGTCTGGTCTCTGTGTGGGACGCTCGGGGTCTGGTCTCTGTGTGGGACGCTCTGTGGGACGGGGTCTGGTCTCTGTGTGGGGGGTCTGGCTCGGGGTCTGGTCTCTGTGTGGGACGCTCGGGGGTCTGGTCTCTGTGTGGGACGCACGGGGTCTGCAGGTGGGATGTGAGCTGTGCTGTGGGTCTGCAGGAGTTCGTGGGGAATGTGGATAGCGACGGGACCAGGATCAACGCGTTCCACCCGCCCATCCTGGCACAGTTTGTGCGTCTTGTTCCCGTGGCGTGGCACAAGGCCTGCACCCTGCGCATGGAGCTGATTGGCTGCTACCTTAACGGTAAATCCCTCCCCTCCCCTCCCGCCTGGCCAATCACTGCTGCCACTGAGGAGTGCGGTAACGGTGACCGCTCTCTGGGTTCACATGGTCAGGATCAGTGACCGCTCTCTGGGTTCACATGGTCAGGATCAGTGACCGCTCTCTGGGTTCACATGGTCAGGATCAGTGACCGCTCTCTGGTCTCACACGGTCAGGATCAGTGACCGCTCTCTGGTCTCACACGGTCAGGATCAGTGACCGCTCTCTGGTCTCACACGGTCAGGATTAGTGACCGCTCTGGTCTCACACGGTCAGGATCAGTGACCGCTCTCTGGTCTCACACGGTCAGGATTAGTGACCGCTCTGCTCTGGTCTCACACGGTCAGGATCTGTGACCGCTCTCTCTGGTCTCACACGGTCAGGATCAGTGACCGCTCTCTCTGGTCTCACACGGTAGCTATGTTAGTATATTACTGGCACTTATCATTTTGCCATAACGTTAGAGCAGTTATTACTATCAGAATGAGAATTACTCACAGCCAGGCGCTGCTCTGGGTACAGTCTAGGGTCCGAATCCCTGAAAGCAAGTGACGGTTTCAGAGTAAAAATAATATGGCATTTTAAGTCGATGGACTGTGGTACATATCTGCTAGCTATAAATTACTAGCAGTAGAACAATATATGTTTGTGTATAAATTCTGTTAAGTTTGTGGAGTGAGTAAAATATCACAGAGGCAAGTGTAAATTGCCTACCGTTAGCCATTGTAGCTAACTACCAAGCTAGGCATGTAAATTCATAAAACGTGTTGATTCAGTGTGAGCTGCATTTACAGTGTGTGTCTGCCTCATATTGTTTCTACATATGAAAGGTTGTGAATACCCGCCACGCCTGTATTTAAAACCACCTGTTGTTGTGAATCAAGTGTGTTACACATGTCCTCGTCCGCTAACTTAGTTACTTCATCAGGACATATTCATTACGAGTTAGCTAGTAGCTAGCTAGCTAAACTAACACCATTTTTTCTTTTCGGTCCAGGTAACAAACAAAAAAGAGGAATGAACGGCTTACTTTATGGTAAGTTTAAATCTTCAGACAATGCACAGACAATGAACTGTAGTACACGTTTAACCCATATACATTTAGCCCTAACCTGAAACTGTATAATGCAGCAGTGTGACTGTAATGTTGCAATATGATAGGAACTCAGTGTTTTACAGTGTATGTCCAAGTTCATTGTTCATGTTAAAAACAAGTTTGAGAAGTATGGTAATATAGAATTGTGGATGATAACCCGTTTGGTAGACGGTGAATTCAATATTATGAAATTACCTTGTGAATGATTTCGTTTTTTAATATTAATCTGTGATTAGTCTATCAATCACAAATTGTGTTCCGGGGTTCTGAGGTTTGATCGTTGACGTCAAATGCACGAAATTGACAATTGACCATCGTAAAAAAAAATGCTTTTTAAGCACCTTGTACAAGACTGCACACGCGGAAACGGTAGCTATGTTAGTATATTACTGGCACTTATTATTTTGCCATAAAGTTAGAGCAGTTATTACTATCACAATGAGAATTACTCACAGCCAGGCGCTGCTCTGGGTACAGTCTAGGGTCCTAATCCCTGAAATTGACACTTTCCCCTGCTAAGGAAGCAAGTGACTGTTTCAAAGTAAAAATAATATGGCATTTTAAGCCGATGGACTGTGATGTGCTAGTATAGCAGGTGAGCTCTGGTACTTGAGCGTCCGCTACAGAATGTGACGTCGATAAGAGGGCTGCGGGCAGAACCAACTCAGTTACACTAGTTATAAGTTACTAGCAGTAGAACTATATATGTGTATTAATTCCTTTCAGTTTGTGGAATGTGTAAAATATCACACAGGCAAGTGTAAATTGGCTGTTGTTAGCCATTGTAGCTAACTAGCAAGCTAGGCATGTAAATACATAAAATGTGTTGATTCTGTGTGAGTTCCATTTACAGTGTGTGTCTGCCTCATATTGTTTCTACATATGAAAGGTTGTGAATACCTCCCACGCCTGTATTTAAAACCACCTGTTGTTGTGCATCAAGTGTGTTACACATGTCCTCGTCCGCTAAGTTAGTTACTTCATCAGTACATGTTCAGTATGTGTTAGCTTGTCAGTAGCTAGCTAGCTGAACTAACACCATTTTTTTCTGTTTGGCCTTGGTGAAATAGGTGGTCTTCAGGAATTTGATGGTAAGTTTAAATCTTCAGACAATGTACGGACATTGAACTGTAGTACACGTTTGACAGCTATATATTTAGCCCAAACCTCAAATTGTATAATGCAGCAGTGTGACTTTAATTTTGCAATATGATAGGAACTCAGTGTTTTACAGTGTATGTCCATGTTCATTGTTCATGTTAAAAACAAGTTTGAGAAGTATGGTAATATAGAATTGTGGATGATAACCCGTTTGGTAGACGGTGAATTCAATATTATGAAATTACCTTGTGAATGATTTCGTTTTTTAATATTAATCTGTGATTAGTCTATCAATCACAAATTGTGTTCCGGGTTCTGAGGTTTGATCGTTGACGTCAAATGCACGAAATTGACAATTGACCATCGTAAAAAAAAATGCTTTTAAGCACCTTGTACAAGATTGCACACGCGGAAACGGTAGCTATGTTAGTATATTACTGGCACTTATTATTTTGCCATAAAGTTAGACAGTTATTACTATACAATGAGAATTACTCACAGCCAGGCGCTGCTCTGGGTACAGTCTAGGGTCCTAATCCCAGAAATTGACACTTTCCCCATGCTAATTTGTTTCCAAGTGACTGTTTCAAGTAAAAATAATATGGCATTTAGCTGGACTGTGATGTGCTAGTATAGCAGGTGAGCTCTGGTACTTGAGCGTCCGCTACAGAATGTGACGTCGATAAGAGGGCTGCGGCAGAACCAACTCAGTTACACTAGCTATAAGTTACTAGTAGTAGAACAATGTATGTGTGTATTAATTCCTTTCAGTTTGTGGAGTGAGTAAAATATCACAGAGGCAAGTGTAAATTGGCTACCGTTAGCCATTGTAGCTAACTAGCAAGCTAGGTATGTAAATTCATTAAACGTGTTTATTCAGTGTGAGCTGCATTTACAGTGTGTGTCTGCCTCATAATGTTTCTACATATGAAAGGTTGTGAATACCTCCCACACCTGTATTTAAAACCACCTGTTGTTGTGCATCAAGTGTGTTACACATGTCCTCGTCCGCTAAGTTAGTTACTTCATCAGTACATGTTCAGTATGTGTTAGCTAGTCAGTAGCTAGCTAGCTGAACTAACACCATTTTTTTCTGTTTGGCCTTGGTGAAATAGGTGGTCTTCAGGAATTTGATGGTAAGTTTAAATCTTCAGACAATGTACGGACATTGAACTGTACTACACGTTTGACAGCTATATATTTAGCCCAAACCTCAAATTGTATAATGCAGCAGTGTGACTTTAATTTTGCAATGTGATAGGAACTCAGTGCTTTACAGTGGATGGACTGTGATATATATATATGTGCTAGTGCAGCAGGTGAGCTCTGGTAGTTGAGCGTCCGCCACAGAATGTGACGTCGATAAGAGATTAATTTGTTTCCAGAGTTGGGGACTTCAGTCTTTAGCTCAGCGGGCTAAATCGATCTCTTGTCGCGTCGAGATCGTCGGTTTGAAACTTGCTTCGGGCAGAACCAACTCCGTTACACTAGCTATAAGTTACTAGTAGTAGAACAATGTATGTGTGTATTAATTCCTTTCAGTTTGTGGAGTGAGTAAAATATCACAGAGGCAAGTGTAAATTGGCTACCATTGTAGCTAACTAGCAAGCTAGGTATGTAAATTCATTAAACGTGTTTATTCAGTGTGAGCTGCATTTACAGTGTGTGTCTGCCTCATAATGTTTCTACATATGAAAGGTTGTGAATACCTCCCACACCTGTATTTAAAAGCACCTGTTGTTGTGCATCAAGTGTGTTACACATGTCCTAGTCAGCTAACTTAGTTACTTCATCAGTACATGTTCATTACAAGATGGCAGCATGCATGCTGTCCTCTGTGTGAGTGTTTGCTGCAAAAACGCATTTTAAATGGTTTGAGTTGCCATCTGCCAAATATCTTTGGATGGATGTTTTTGTGAACTTATTTGGAATAGTCTTCTGACTGAATTGCTGACAAGTTTATCATCCCTTGTGAAGAAATAGCAGAAATGCTCAACAAGGAAGCCGATTGGAAAGGCTAGCCAAATGGTTAATTACCATACTGCTGACATTGGATGTTTTCATAGCTATTTTACATCATTTTTGGTGAGTTCAGATCTCTTATATCTCATTTTTTTCTTATCTCATTTTCTTTCTGAGTATTATTGACTGTGAATAGTGTTAATTTGCTGCAAGAGGAGTGAAGTTTCATCAATAAAATGGCAGCTATAGGCCCAAGGTGCCTGATTACACTGATTCTAGCCTTACTAGGAAGAATTTCATCAACTCCAGAAAGCCACAGTAACATCAACTTTTTTGGAGGATCAAAAGTGGCAAATTGAATCATGGGTGTCAGATTACCAGCCGGCTGTAACCAGCAGAATGCTCACTTTGTTATACCTTGACAGTATGCATACAAGATGCAATCCTACAGGCCGTAAAATCAAACAAATCAAATATGCCATCGACCCTGTTCGTCAGTGCCTGTTTATGATCCTAGTTTTGTGTGGGGACATTTCATCAAACCCTGGCCCTTCAGTTGATACTTGTGGGTCATGTTACAAACATATTAAAACTAACCAAAGAGGGATATGTTGTGATGACTGCAACAACTGGTATCACCCAAAATGCATCAATATGTCAGTGAAAGAATACAACCAACTTGCCAAGTCTGATTTCCAGTGGTTCTGCAGTCTGTGTGTACTTCCCAACTTCAGTGACTCGCTTTTTGAGGATGATCCGCTTACAGGTGACTACCCAGTCTTCAATATAAGTCAAAAGACTCTTATTTCCAGAGAATCACACTTCAAGAGCCTCCAAGGGAAAGGCATGTTGTGCATACATCTCAATGCAAGGAGTCTTGTTAATAAGGTCGACCAGCTTCGGTATGTTGCTGATTCCACCAAAGCAGCTGTCATTGCAGTAACGGAAACCTGGTTTGACGAGTCAATTAATGACTCTGAAATATCGATTGAGAATTATGCTGTTGAGCGGAATGACAGAAATAGGGAAGGCGGAGGTACGTGCTTGTATATCAAGAAAGACATTCCCTATTCCATCAGATCGGCATTGCACTCAGATGACATTGACTGCAAATGGGTTGATATTATTTTACCCAAAACCAAACCAATACTACTTGGTGTCTGCTATCGTCCACCGAAGCAAGATGTAAAGGAATTTTTTAAGTCTCTAGGAAATGTATTGAACTCTAATGTTACTATTGCCCAAGAGTGTATTATCCTAGGTGATTTTAATGTTAATGTTTTAATCAACAAAGGTAATGGTGTTGAATCAGTGTCTAACCTTTGCAATACTTTTAATCTCAAGCAACTTATTTCGGATCCTACTAGAGTGGCTAAGAACAGTAGCACGGCTATTGACCTGATCTTTTCATCTGATCCCTCCAGGATCTGTGCTAAAGGTGTACTACCAGTAGGTATTAGTGACCACTTTTTAACTTTTTGTAGAAGACAAAGGCAAAGAAATAAGTTTGGAGAACATAAAACCATTCAAATTAGATCCTTGAAAACTTACTCCCCAGCAACACTGATTGAAAACCTTAACAATGTTGATTGGTCAAATTGTTTGGTTCCTAATTGTATTGAAGCTTCTTGGTTTAATTTTAAAACTAAGTTTTTGAAGGTGATTGATAAGATTGCTCCTGTGAAAACTATCAGAGTCAAACAAAATGAGCATCCTTGGTTTAACAATGAAATTCGTGAATTAGTCAGACATAGAGATAAGTTGCTTAAGAAGTATGCTAAAACCAAAATCATGTCCATCTCTCTGATTTTAGGAGCACTAGGAATGTTGTTAACTATAAAATCAAGAAGGCCAAATCCATATTTTATACTGAACAACTTGAAATAAATAAATTTCAGCCAAAGAAACTTTGGAAAGTTTTTAAAAGTCTTGGGGCTTGCCAATCTAAAGGTAGTAAAACTTCTATTAGTTTGACTACAGATGGTGGTTTCATTCATGATAAGAAAGATGTGGCAGAACAATTTAACAACTATTTTACCAATGTGGCTGAGGACCTTGTCCGAAAATTAGAAAAACCTACTATAAAGTATGGATTGGGACATGTAGCTGATTTCTATCAGAAGGAAAAGGGTATTAAACCTAACTCTTTTGCATTCCTTGATGTTTCTGCTGACGATGTTCATAAAGTTTTAAACAATCTCTCATCTAATAAAGCCACTGGTATTGATGCTATTCCCGCCAGATTCTTAAAAGATGGTGCTTCTGTTATTGCCCACCCCCTGTCTGAAATAATTAATCAATCTTTAAGAATTGGTATTGTACCCAAAGACTGGAAATTAGCTCGTGTTATTCCTCTACATAAGAAGGAGAGCAAAACATTAGTTAACAACTATAGACCTATTTCTATCCTTACTGCATTTTCCAAGGTTGTTGAAAGACTTATTCATGATCAGATTATGGATTATTTTACCAGCAACTCTCTTATTTATGATTTCCAGTCCGGTTTTAGACCATCTTACTCAACCGATTCTTGTCTCATTCATTTAACAGATTACATTAAGCAACAATCAGATAAAGGGAAACTCACTGGCATGGTTGTTTTAGATCTTGAAAAGGCGTTTGACACCGTGGATCATTCTATCCTCATTGGTAAATTGAAAGCTCTGGGGCTTACACAATCGTCCATATCTTGGTTTCAATCTTACTTGAAGGATAGATGGCAAGCGTTGATGTGGGTGGTACTCTTTCCTCCTGGCGTGAGGTTAAATGTGGGGTGCCCCAGGGTCCATACTGGGCCCACTTCTTTTGTTTCTTATATAAATGATATGGCCACCTCTGTTAATTGTAAATTGCTCCTTTATGCTGATGATTCAGCTCTGGTTGTCTCCGGTAATAGCGTTATCACTATCCAGGCTCAATTGACCAAAGAACTTGAAAATATTTATAACTGGCTTATTGATAACAGACTATCCTTGCATATAGGTAAAACCAATGCTATCCTGTTTGGCTCAAAGCACAAACTCCGGATGCAACCAGAGCTGAAAGTTATGTGCAATAACCAAGTAATAATCAACAAAACATCTGTTAGTTATCTGGGACTTGAATTTGATAGTATACTTAGTTTTGAAGATACAGGCAAATCTGTTATTAGGAAAGTTAACTCTAGAGTCAAATTTTTATACAGGAACAAGAAGTTTCTTAATGCGAGTTCTTTGAAATTACTTGCCTCCAGTCTAATCTTATGTCATTATGACTATGGTTGTAGTGTGTGGTACTCTGGTCTAAAAAGCAAATCTTAAACAAAAACTCCAAACTGCTCAGAACAAAACCATCAGATGTGTGCTCAATCTCCACAATAGGTATCATATTGGCGCTACTGAGCTTGATAAACTTGGTTGGTTACCGATTGATTTAAGGGTGAAACAACTTAAATTGTGTCATATGTACCGCATTTTAAATGGCCTCAGCCCAGGTTATCTCAGGAAGGTGTTGTAAGAACAAGTGAAGTTCACTTTTATAACACCAGATCTGCTCAATATTCAATTCACAAACCAATTGCAGGAAGCCAAACAAAACCTCATTTCTTAATACTGCTATCAACTCTTGGAATACTTTACCTGCATCAGTACAAGGCATAAACACCCTGAATGTCTTTAAACATTCTCTCAAGACTTACCTGAAAAACGAAATGATGGCTAGAGAGTAATTGCAACACATTCCCTGAGATACCATTTGTATATTTATGTATTATTATAAATATTTTTTTTTTTTTTTTTTTTTATAAAGTGTATTAGGATATGTTGAAGTTTTGATATTTAAAGGACCCCAGTGGAAATAAGTAGGCTTTTAGTTTTCAACTTTTAGCTACTTTACTGGGTTATCCTTGGATCATTTTGTTTTGATTTATAAAATGTGTACAATTTAAAATGTTACTATTACTATTTTTTATATATTATTATTATTGTTACTGTAATGTATTTGTACTTTGATCCGAAATAAACTAAAAAAAAAAAAAAAAAATTACGAGGTAGCTAGCTAAACTAACACAATTTTTTCTGTTCGGCCCAGGTTCTTATGGAGGGAGGAGGGAACATTATGGTGAGTTTAAATCTTCAGACAATGCAGACACTGAACTCTAGAACACGTTTAACCCATATACATTTAGCCCTAACCTCAAACTGTGTAATGCAGCAGTATTACTTTAATTTTTCAATATGATAGGAACTCTGTGCTTTACAGTGTCCATGTTCATATTAAACACAAGTTTGAGAAGTATGGTAATGTAGAATTAGTCGATGATCACCCGTTTGGTAGACGGTAAATTCAATCTCATTAAATTGACCCGTGAATGACTTCGTTTTTTATATTAATCTGTGATTAGCCTATCCCAGTGATGACAAATTGTGTTCCGGGGTTCTGAGGTTTGATCGTTCACGACTTGAGCAAGGGTAGAGGCTAGATGCCCCCCATGCAGAGGACAGAGACGCCAAGTACGCGTGACGTCAAATTCGCAAAATTGACCATCGTAAAAAAAAATACTTTTTAAGTACCTTGTACTAGACTGCACACGCTATGTTAGTATATTACTGGCACTTATTATTTTGCCATAACGTTAGAGCAGTTATTACTATCACAATGAGAATTACTCACAGCCAGGCACTGCTCTGGGTACAGTCTAGGCTCCTAATCCCTGAAATTGACACTTTCCCCTGCTAAGGAAACAAGTGACTGTTTCAAAGTAAAAATAATATGGCATTTTAAGTTGATGGACTGTGACGTGCTAGCTATGCTACTAGTTTGTGGAATGTGTAAAATATCAGAGGCAAGTGTAAATTGGCTACCGTTAGCCATTGTAGCTAACAAGCAAGCTAAGCATGCCATTCATAAAACGTGTTGATTCAGTGTGAGCTACGTTTACTGTGTTTCTGCCTCCTATTCTTTTCGATTATTAAAGGTTGTGAATATTGTTGTTGTGTGTCAAGTGTGTTACACATGTGGTAGCCAGCTAACATAGTTACTTCATCAGTACATGTTTAGTATGTGTTAGCTAGTCAGTAGCTAGCCAGCTAAACTCACACCATCTTTTTCTGTTCGGCCCAGGTTATTTAAACCAATTAAGAAGCGTGGGTAAGTGTATATCTTCAGACAATGCACAAACAATGAACTGTAGTACACATTTAACCCATATACATTTAGCCCTATCCTCAAATTGTATAATGCAGCAGTGTGACTTTAATCTTGTAATATGATAGGAACTCAGTGCTTTACAGTGTATGCCCATGTTCATATTAAACACCGGTTTGAGAAGTATGATAATGGAGAATTAGTCGATGATCACCTGTTTGGAGCACACAGGTATTCGTTATGGCAGTTGTCTTGTTTTATCGCCAGATAAAATGTCTTAAGACAAATGTACGTAATGTAGCCTGCAGGCTGCTGCCCCCTTTAAAACAATTTAAAAAACAATTTAAAAACACTTTTAGATTTAGCTTTCGTTGTTTTCTAAACGAGTCCCACTGTCTGTTACTGTCTGTAGTGGCTTTCTATGAGTTACAATGGATATCCCCTTTTTCTAATAAAGCCAGCTAACTTGACAGGTTTGCCTTTTTTCACTGTATGCGCAACGTTACATAATTCACATCCACAACGAAGTTCAGAATTGACCTCTAGAAGCACGAAATGTCGCCTACCATCGTGCATATTATTTTGGAATCATCAGATACGTGCTGCTTTATTATATTCAACTGAACAACAAGCAACACAAGATAATTCCAAAAACAATGTGCATCATGAAAAAGGTGAGCTGGTCAGCATGAGCGCCAGGGGAATCGTTCAAAATCACTTTTCGTTGTGGATGTGGATTCTATGCGTCGGGAAAAGGCTTAACGGGTGTCCAGGGAATCGTTAGACCCCATTTACTGGGGAACCAGCCACAGTAGGTAGATTGTGCGCTCTTCAGAATGTGATCCTGGCCACAGGAGGTTCGGGGGTATAGCTAAACATCCAACAGCATTTGACATTAACAGTGTTTGTACATTTGTCATTGATTATTGGTAATTCTCCAGTTCATCTCTCTCTCTCTCTCACACACAGGAACAGCCTTGACGTGTAATGAATGCAGCGTGGGGATTCTGGGCAAATGCCTGATCCCTGATTCTGTGGAGTGCGATGCGTCCATGCCCAACTGCTACACTGGAAAAGCAGGTGAGGGCACATTTACACACCTCCACTGACCGCCCCCCCAAACACATTCTTTCATTCTCCATCATGAATAGAGCGTGCTTGCCTGGGCTCTTCCAAATTGACAGAGGAGGTTGCAGCGATGAGCAGGAACACACACAAATTGAGCATTCTCAGTTGGGAATTTTTTTTCAATAGCTTTAAAATTGTGAAGAGAGTTCTGAATACCGGAGTGCCTGTCTGTTGGGTACAGATCTATCCATGAACATTGCGATTCATTGTCAGGATTTCATGCAAAGTTCTGCTGTGGTGGTCCCCCCCCCCTTCTTCAGGAAATCCTACTAATTCCAGGACTTGAACCTTGATTTAATATAAAAAATTAAGATTAACATGAAAAACATTAAGATTGCATGCATTGTGAATCCAGTTCCTTGATTATGTATTTACCATAACCCCCTCCCCCTACAGAGTTCCCCTCCATCAGTGGGTTCTTTGGCTTCAACACCCAGGGCTGCCTTGACTCCGCCTCCTGCAACAGCACGACCAATGGCACCATCCTGGGTGCCACGTACACAGTGACCCGCACCTGCTGCGCCACCGACAACTGCAACCCTGTGGTCAGCGGGGCCGGTTCTGTACAGCTGTCCCTGACCAGCGCCGCCCTGGTGGCCACCGTGTGGGGTAGCTGGCAGTATTAGACACCGCAGTGAAGAGCCAGATTGGGTCGCCCATCTTCAAACAGCCTCTCCTTGTTCGTGCCCCAATTGATCCCATTCTGCACCGATTTAAATTGAATTTTTTTTAAACTGGTTTGACTCCTCCCCAGTCCACACTGCACACTCAAACCAGTCTGACACCTCTTCGGTCCATGCTGTCTGTTCAAGCCAGTTTGACTCCTGTATCAACGGGAGTCCATTATCTCCACAAATCCCTCAAGCCCTCATTCATAATTAGGTAGTCTTCTCTGCTTCTCTGGATTTTGGTGTCTAATTATACAACCAGTGCCTTGTTTAGGGTCTATCTGCACCTCTGTGGAATGTGAAGTTTCCACTCAACACTGTACACACTCACTAGGGCATCGTTCAGTAGCTCTGATGTGCAGCAACACTGTGGAAAACCTGGTCATTCCAGGTTACTCCCTTTGCTAAAACCTCACCCTCTCGTTGATGTGCTTCTCCTGTCTGTTAGCATCCTGTCACAAAGTGTCTTTGTGTACACTGGCAACTTTAAATGAATCCTCTTTTCTGTGACTTGGAAGTTGAACTATGTAGTGTTTCATTGGCAGCACTGAATTCTAGAAACCCTTTCAAGCTTGTCTTTTTTTTTTTTTGACTATATTTTATAAAAGTATTTATCTTTGAATGACTTGGTTTCAAAATGTATGTGTTTTAAATGTCAGTGTAATTACAAACCCATGTCAAATATAAACATCCTTTTAAATACTTGAAGTACTGAATGTGTTCGTCACTCTTACAAGTCGAGCCTGGTGTGCTTGTCAGTGCAGTGTATTGCAGGGTTCAGTGATGCAAAGCTCTGGAATAGACCAGCACTGATACACACACACACACACAAACATATATAACATATTCATACATATACAGTGGGTATAAAAAAGTATTCACCCCCTTTGGCATTTTTCAGGTTTTATTTTCTTACTTTATGCAATCAAAATGGATTTATTTGGTATTTTTTGCCACTAATCAACACAAAATATAGCATTTTCTTAATTAATAAAAAAAAACAGACTATTAATGATTACATAATTCAGCCCCCAAGCTTTCCGCTACCATGTTTCACAGAAGGGATAGTGTCCTTGGGATGATGCGCAGTGTTAGGCTTGCTCCAAACATAGTGCCTAACGTTGATGCCAAAAAGTTACATCTTGGTCTCATCAGACCATAGAATCTTCCTCCCTAACAAGTGCCCTTCTCACACAGATGCTCAGTTTTGAAGGACACAAATTCACAGTTGTGCCACACTCTCTCCATCTCTTTATGATGGACTTAACGGTGCTCTGGAGGATATTCAAAGTCTTTGAAATCTTCTTATATCTTTCCCCTGATTGGTGATTTTCTCTGATTTGTTTTCAATGTTCTGTGGTCCTCATGATGAAGCTCTCGTCTGGAAATGCACTAATCAACTGTGGGACCTCTCACAGACAGGTGTATTTAATCTGAAATCATTTGACACACCTTAATTATACACAGATGGACTCCAATCAAATAATGATGTGACCTCTGACCAGAATTGATTGAGTTTATTTAGGTGTGTCTTAGAAAAGGGGGTGAATACTTCATGCAATGCAATCAATTGTTCTCTGTTTTGTTTCTTATTTGGAATTAATGAACAAAAAGCTTTCGATTTGTTTTATCTGACAATATACAGTACTTTGTGTTGACCAGTGGCAAGAAATCCCAATTAAATCAATTTTGATTCCATGAAGTAAGAAAATAAAACGTGAAAAATGCCAAAGGGGGGTCAATACTTTTTATTCCCACTGTACCTAGTACTATACCCAAATGGTTAACTGACCACAAAATTACTGTTTTGCCATCTCAGTCTCCAGACTCTGTTCTGCTCCTGCCCATTTTTGCTTCAATGAGGTGGTGTACCAAAGGAGGCGGAGCCATGGGATGTGCTGCTGCCGCCTGCTGATTGGAGGGAGCCATGGGATGTGCTGCTGCCGCCTGCTGATTGGAGGGAGCCATGGGATGTGCTGCTGCCGCCTGCTGATTGGAGACGTGTTGCAGCTGCTGCTGGGAGGTGTGGCCTCATCCTGCTGATCGAAGATGTGTTGCACCTGCTGCTCAAGTTTTAAAAAAGGCTCAAGACTTTGGGCAGAGAAATGCCCTCTCGACACTGCCTAAACATTATTCTTTGCTGTAACATGTACTTTTGATATTTACTTCCCCTTTTCTGTTTTATTTGTTTGGGAATAAGATATTTGTGTTAAACAGATCATTATGCTTCTCTGAAGTTTATTTAGGTTTTCCTGGCAGGGTGGTGAGTTTGTGTTTTGTTTCTCCCTGACTCTTTTGTGTTTTGTACAACTCCAAATACCTACTTGATTTGTTCCCCTCTTGTACATCTCCCCTCTGCCCTGCCAGCATTTTGTTTCATTTCATAAATTGTGTTGAGATGTATTATAAAAATAATCCCTCTATTAAAAGGGCATTCTAATTCAAACAACTTTGTTCATGTTCTAGTTGTGGCTTGTGTATGGGTGCGGCTATCTGGAAACAGGATAAATTAGTTCGTTCATTTACTTTGGAACATTACGCCGTAACAACTTGAACGCAATTGATAATGTGTGGTTTGAACTGAAGAGGGCAGTACACAAGCACAGACTGAAGGATCTTGTAAGATTTTCTGTGGAGAAATGGTCGAAGATTCTCCCCCAATATGTTCAACAATCTCATAAAACATTATAGAAGACATGTTTTATTTTTCTTAGATTTTATTTAAAATAATTATTAATGGTGCCAATAATTGTGACACAACTTAACTTGGTAAAGAGTTTTATTTCCCGGAATAATTGTATTCCTACAAAATAATATAATTTCCCCATTTTTGAGCAATTGTAGTTTCGCCGAATTTGTATCTGCTACATAAAATGCGAATGTCGATTGAAGCGAAGCAGGAAAAGATGAATGTTTGTTAAACCTTGTGATTATCGCAAAACACAGTACTTAAATTATGTCAGCTCCCCGACCATAATCGACCGGATCAAATGTGAAAGAGTGACGTGTTTTGGGGCAGTGATACAGGAAGGCGCATCTTGCCCCTGGCACGAGGAAGCTTTCGGTCGGAAAACGCGAAAGGAAACGAGCGTAGCTCCGAGACCGAACGTGCGCAGAGTGCGCGCTCGTGCACGTGAAGGGGAGCGAGATTGCGGGGGAGCCTGACTCACGCTCGTCATTCTCTCGTTGGTTCTTGTTGGTTCGATTCGTTGTGCTAAAACAGTGCGTTCTTTTCTCTCGTTGTCATCCTCAAAGGCGAAGCATGTTGATGGTGCGTTACTGAAAGACCATGTTCAGTGAATGAATTATTCTCTCGCTTTTAAAGTTATCTTGATATAAGAGGGAGGTAGTGTTTGAAAGGAGGTGTTTTGGAAGTGGTAGGAAGTTTGAACCCGTTTCAAGTAGCATTCGTTTATCAGCATTCCTGCCTAATTTACAAGGCACTGCCACGATGTCTGTTCGTTCCGGCGTTACTTGTTCATAGCAGATCACACACAGAGGACTCAGGGAGAGGTCAAGGGTCAGGCAAAGTTGTGGATAAGGGAACAGGCTCATCGAGCTGGTCTGGTCCAGATAAACTAAAGACAAGTCTAAACTACTGTATGATGAGGAACCGCACACAAATGGCTATTCACACCCCTAACGTTCCTCCCCCAACCGCAATCACTGCTGAATCAGGCAAGAGTCTGTTATGTTCTGTATGTCTGTTCGGTTGTTTTTATACTTTGTTTATTCATCATTCATCATTCTCGTTTCTGTCATGTTCTGTTCCCCGTCTGTCATCGTTCCTGTTTGTCTCGAGATCCACTCCTTGTCTTTTGTCATGCACTTCGGGAAATTCTATGTTTCGGTTTTTCCGTCTTCACTTATTATCTCGTTTTACTTCCTTTTACACTGTGTATATATTAGTTAGATGTATATAGTACTAACCTACTAAACTACTAACATTAGGGATTTAGATTAAGTTACTAACACTACTAATCACTAATTATCTCACGCTTCTAACTATCGCTATCATTCTCTCTCTCGTTGTCCTATCCCTGTACGCTTCTCACGTTTCACTTCATTTGCACGCAGATTTCTATATGTTCCTCCTCCCCTTCGAACTATGCACGTGTCTGCCTGCTCTTCCAGGTCGTTTATTGTCTATGTGTCTGTGTTATTCCCAGTCCGTGTCTTTCGTTTCCCCTCGTTATTGTATTAACGAATCCCATTGTTTTCACCTGTGTTCCTACCCCCTCTCTCCTCCCAGTCACACCTGATTCCTATTGTGTTTCCCTTCCTGCTTGTATTTAAGTTCCGTGTTTATGTTCATTCCCCGTCAGAACGTTGATCTTCATTCCCTGTGCCGATTGTTTGTAAGCCAGAGTCTGTAGCATTTTCCCGAGACACCCCTTCTGTTTTCACTTCGCGTTTGCCTGCCGATTCTGTTTGTTTGCCTTTTCTGATTTATTGGTTTTGACTTTTGGATTGTTTGTTGACTTCATTTTGGATTTTGATTTTGTACCTTCGCTACTCTGACTTCTGGTTTTGACCTCTGCCTGAATTAAACAATCCTTTTTGCCTAATCCTGATGTGCGTCTGGGTCCTTATCCCGTACCTCACAGTCAGCATAGAGGGACCACCCCCAGTGAAGGGGTCTTCAGCCCAAATTCAGTGGGAGTCTGCGTCACCAGAATGTTTCAGGTTCTAAGCTCTGGATGAGACATGCCTGCTTTTGTTTTTGTTCTGGGAGCCACTTTGTCAGAATTGTATTTGGCAGACGGTCTTAGCCAGAGCAACTCAACATGGTTAATATTGTTTTACATACAATCCTTTTACACGGCTGAAAGCTCCTTGCTCGAGAGTACAACTGATGTGCCCCATCCTGGGAATCAAACCTGTAACCTCTGAATTCTGGGCCCGTAACATTAACTCCACCACCCCCACCCCCACCCCCACACACACACTCATTTCTGCATGGTGTGGTACCACATTAAAAAGTGCAAAACGTCGGTACATTTATTTAAACTGTCTGTGAACTGCAGTAGATGTCCAGCAGAGGGCAGAAAAGCCTACATCACCCCCACACTCCCTCTGCAGATTAACCGATCCAAGCTGAGAGAGAGGCTGATACAGGATCTACATGGGGACACGCGGGCGAGAGGGATAGTCGTTACACGTCAACGGGAAAATGTAAAAAGGTGGTTTTAATTTCTTAATTTACTGTTTTTAAATATTTATTTTATTAAATATAATATTCGAACATAGAAAGCTCTCGCGGGAAATCCACTCAAACTCACTGTCGGGAAATCGTTCAGCACGTTTAGGCCTAGTGCATGTGAATTGGGTAGCAGCATTGATATCATAGACTGATTTCTTCAATAAATAAAAACATACGATTTGAGACCAAAGCAGGCTGGACGGCAGGGCTGGACTGGCTACATAGTCTACCGGGCAAATGCCCGGTGGGCCGGTCTAGTTTTGGGCCGGTAGGGCCTCGGTAGGGCCGGTAGAATCATTTTATATATATTATACCACGGACCGGGTGTTCCGAGGGGCGCAATAAATTTTTCGCGCATATAAACGAACTGGTCTCAGCTTCTTTTCGCGCAGCACCCCGGTCGACAGAAAATGCGGCGCTCGCACCGGGTGCCGGGCCGGTCTGAGCGCGAAATGGCAGGGCCGATTTTTTGAGTCTCAGTCTCAGTTTTTGATCCGGTCGGCGAACAAACGTCTTTTTTCCCCAAACGCGCCAATTCTCACGTAAACTACAGGCGCATTCTGAACGGTCTCTCCCAGCCATCGAAACTAATGACCAGTCCCCCCTCCCAGAATAACCAGTTAATTCCTGTCAAAGAATGAGATAAAACCTGTCACACCTCGACCCCCCCAGATTAGAGCATAAAACGTGCGGTCCGCGGTCCTTGATTCTCACCCCGGCAACAACTCTTCTCCTCCGCAGTTCAAAGGAGAGGTTGGGAGAGAACATTTTTAAGAACTTGTGCACCGTGAGAGAAAACCCCAGTGAACTGTAGAGATGAACGTTCATCTATGGGGGGTCTTTGCGGCACTCTTTTTCTTTTTCTTCGAGGGGAGACTGGTAGACTGCAAGAGTAAGTTCAAACTTATTAAATAGCCTTGTGGCGAACATTAGCCTATTTAGTTTTTTAATGTTAATCAGTGAGTAGCCTATCCCAGTGATGAAAAACCAGGAGGCTGCGTAAATTTAAGTCTTACGACAATGAACTCAAGTCCACGTTTAACCCATATATATTTAGCCCTCATATTTAGATCCTCAAATTGTATAATGCACCAGTGTGACGTTAATTTTGCAATATCATAGGAAGTCGGTGCTTTACAGTGTATGTCCGTGTTCATATTAAACCATTCTGCCATAACGTTAGAGAAGTTATTACTTTCACAATGAGAATTACTCACAGCCAGGCGCTGCTCTGGGTACAGTCTATGGGGTCCTAATCCCTGAAATTGACACTTTCCTCCTGCTAAGGAAGCAAGTGACGGTTTCAAAGTAAAAATAATATGGCATTTTAAGTCGATGGACTGTGATATATAGCTATGTGCTAGCTATGTTGCTAGCAGTAGAACAATATATGTGTGTATTAATTCCGTTCAGTTTGTGGAATGTGTAAAATATCCGAGGCAAGTGTGAATTGGCTACCGTTAGTCAAAGTCAAAAGTCAAAGTCAGCTTTATTGTCAATCACAGTATATACACGACATACAGGGATTGAAATTGCGTTCTCTCACATCCACAGTGCAGTTTAACATTAATACAAACAAACAGCACACACACAATACAAAAACACACAATATGAAAACGAAATCTAAAAAATAGTTATAAATATAAATATAGAATATGTAAATGTGCAAATGAATGCTGTGCAAATATTGTTTCAAGTACAGTTACAGTGCAATAGCAGTATTTGGTAAAGTGGCTGTTGCTAATAGTCTGTGCAGGGGGGATGGAGGTCAGGTCAGGGGGGGGGCAGGGGGCAGAGGAGGAAGGGGGGGAGAGTTGGAAGAGAGTTCAGCTTCCTGACAGCCTGGTGGATGAAACTGTCTCTCAGTCTGCTGGTCCTTGCCGGGAGGCTCCTCATTCTCCTCCCGGACGGCAGGAGACTGAAGAGGCGGTGTGAGGGGTGGGTGGAGTCACCTGCAGCGCAGAGTGCTTTGCGGACCAGGCGTGTGTTGTAAATGTCCTGGAGGGAGGGGGGAGGCTCCAATGGCCTTCTCCGCTGCTCTCACTATGCGCTGCAGGGACTTGCGACTGGCCTCAGTACACCCTCCGTACCACACACGTTATGCAGCTGGTCAGGATGCTCTCGATGGTGCCCCGGTAGAAGGAGCGCATGATGGGGGCTGGGGCTCTAGCCATTGTAGCTAACAAGCAAGCTAGGCATGCCATTCATAAACGTGTTGATTCAGTGTGAGCTGCGTTTACAGTGTGTGTCTGCCTCATATTCTATTCTATTGTTTTTAATTATTAATGGTTGTTAATATGTTTAACCCATACACATTTAGCCCTAACCTCTAGCAAGCTAAACTAACGCCATTTTTTTTCTGTTAGATTTCATTTCAAAGTCCAGGGGTAAGTTAAAATCTTCAGACAATATGCAAACAATGAACTCTAGTACACATTTAACCCGTATACACTACCGGTCAAAAGTTTTAGAACACCCCCATTTTCCTATTTTTACTGAAATTTAAGCAGTTCAAGTCCAGTGAATAACCTGAAATGGTACAAAGGTAAGGTAAGCGGTAAACTGTCAGAGGTTAAAAAAAAAAGTTTAGGTTACCAAAAACTGAAAAATAATGTAAATGTTTTGGCAGTGAGTAGTTTCCTACACCATCAAAAGGCACTTGGAAACTGGAGGAAACTCTTGACAGGAAGAGGTCTGGCAGACCCAAAGCCACAACAAAATCAGAAGACAAGTTTCTGAGAGTCAACAGCTTGCATGATAGTCGGCTCACAGGACAACAGCTTCAAGCACAGCTTAACACTGGTCGAAGTAAGGAAGTCTCAGTTTCAACTGTGAAGAGAAGGCTTCGAGCTGCAGGTTTGACAGGTCGAGTGGCAGTAAGAAAGCCATTACTAAGTTGGTAAAATAAGAAAAAGAGGCTTGCCTGGGCCATGAAGCACCGCCAGTGGACTACTGAAGACTGGAAGAAGGTCTTATGGACTGATGAATTAAAATGTGAAATTTTGAAAGGTTTTGGTAGGCGAAAGGATGGTTCCTCAGTGTGTGACACCAACTGTCAAACATGGAGGAAGAAGTGTGATGGTCTGGGGCTCTTTTGCTGGATCCAGAGTCGGCGACCAACGTTAACCCGTTACTTGTTCACTGAAAAGGGTCTTTTTTATTAGTGAAATTTACATTATTTTTCAGTTTTTGGTAACCTAAACTTTTGTATTTTTTTTTAACCTCTGACATTTTACCAATGACCTTTGTACCATTTCAGGTTACTCACTGGACTTGAACTGCT
>JAINUG010000633.1:0-103848 GCA_029706075.1 Aldrovandia affinis | reverse complement strand
TGGTGAGACTGTTTCATCTTGTGTAACAAAAGGGTAGTTTTCATCACCAACAACAAGGACCTCATTCTCTTGAAGAGGCTCATCCCTCAGCTGTTTATAATATGCACTCTGCATTTGACTGATGAAGTCATGCTGACGGAGAGCAAGAAGATGTTCTGTAAAATAATCAATGAACTGGTCAAGGGGTTCACTAGCAGTCTGGAGGATGGATCTATCTGTTGATGTCCAGTTCCTATATTTGACCGTATCCACCCGACTGTCTAGATAGAGCTCTTGAAGAAAAACTTCAGGTGGTGGGCATGTTTCGCACTTGCCTACATGCTAAGCCACAATTGAAGGGGAGCATATGAGACGAGTCAAACAATAGCAGTAGTGACTCAAAGGCCCATCTAAGTGTAGGGTGCTATCCCACTAGGAATTAGAATTCTAATATGGTTGACGCCACAATGGTTCATTCATAACACGGTAGCAGGCAAAAATACAAGTATTCTTATAATATCAGTCTCATTAGGCTTAGTATATCATTCTCATGAAATATACTTAACTTTAAAATTGGAATTTAAATTAATGATTAAATTAATTACAATTAAATTACTCCTAATAGCTATTAATAGTTCATTTATCTTAATCATATCACAACATTATACATTTAGTTAATACAAAATGCATATGATGACCTAACTAAGGGGCATCAGGGAGTTCTAATTAGCAGAGGTTGGCTCAATCCAATACAAGTGTAACAGTAAGACACACATAATATATTACATTTATTGAACATGAACATGACCAAAATAGCAAAGCACAATTCAATTCATTAATGAACAACTGTCCATGTGTAAATTAATGTGTGTTTGTGTGCGTGTGTGTGGGGCGCTTTTGTGCGCAGGCTTGATGAGGCACATGGCCGTGCATGCATGTGTGTGTGTTCTCTCGCGTGTACGTGGGTCACGCGTATGTGCATGCATGTTTTAAGCACATGGACATCGAGAACAAAGACAAAAGATGGAGGGAAGTTTAAACCTAGTTTGTAACCAAGGCAAAAGGAAAGATGGCGCTTACTGTGCACACCAGAAGAACTGTGTAGTTATGTGGTTGTTGAGATCAGAATCTCAGGTTAGTAGATAATTAATACATGCAAGACCTGGGTCTATGTGTGGTGTATTTTACTACTAACACAGGCAGTGAATGAGCAGCTATGCTAGCTACAAAACAATGGTAAACAGTGTCATGAACCATGATACATTTTACAACAGTTCGTACATTCAGTCATGAATATAAACAGTCCATTGTTAAGCTATGCTATGCCCAGGTGCTACAGCCTTACTGTTTAGTTTTCTCCATGATCGGCGGGTTCGATGCATGTCGGGTTCGGAAGAGACATGGGAAGTCCTGTCGTGACGTCTTCAGCAAGGCCGATGTTTCCTTGCGGTGTCTCACAACTGTTCACGGTTAAAATGAAGTCTGTGGTTCGTTTTCCAAGGAGCAAAGTTCATTGTCAGAGAAAACGTTAATGTGTGTTGCATTCTGGTGAACTGTGCATACACAAACAGAATGTGTGCCCATACTGCCTGTTAGAACACAGTTTAGAGAAGGTTTCTCTGCAAATTTAGAGAAACAGATCTGGATTTCAGGATGTTGCTCTTTGAAAAACCTACAGGTCACCTGAAAGATTGCACAGTACAAGGCACTTTTGTTAGTGGACTCTCCTTCCCAGTTCATCATCGTGAACGGAAACGAACGTGAACGTGAACTTTTTATTTTATTTTTTTATTATAAATTCTTTATTAAATAGTGCACAAATCACAAAATTATGCCATCTGTATATCAATGGCATATTAACAAAATGAGTCAATATGTTAACAAAATGAGTCAATATGTTAACAAGTATGCACTTTCCATCCCCCCCCCTTTTACCTGTCCATCCCATACCAAAAGAAAAAATTCAAACAATAATACAAAAAGGAACAGATAATGGTGTTATCATGATTTTTATTTTACTAGCAAATATTTCACTAGCCATCTAAGCAGGCGATCCATATATTATGTTCGTAGCTAGGCAGCGAACTTAACTGTGCAGCTGAACAGACAAAGGATACTATTATGTCCGTAGCTAGCTGCCTATATCATTATAATAGCCTATAATTCTATATTATAATTCATATATTATGTTCGTAGCAAGGCAGCTAACTTAACTGTGCAGCTGAACAGACAATGCATATTGTTATGTCCGTAGCTAGCTGGCTATATAATTATAATATAATTATATATTATAATATATATTATGTTCGTATATAGCTTATGACAATGCATATTGTTATGTCCGTAGCTAGCTGGCTATATAATTATAATATAATTATATATTATATTTCATATATTATGTTCGTAGCAAGGCAGCTAACTTAGCTGTACGAACAGACAATGCATATTGTTATGTCCGTAGCTAGCTGGCTATATAATTATAATATAATTATATATTATATTTCATATATTATGTTCGTAGCAAGGCAGCTAACTTAGCTGTACATCTTATTCGTAGCTAAATTACATCACCTGACACCCCGGACACATTCTTTACCGTTTTCTCACTCAGGAACTGATGACATCACCCGATGACATCGCCCCGGACTGATATTCACCCGGATTACATCACCTAGGGCTCATATTGGCACCCGGACTGATATTGCCATCACACCGGCATTGTTCAACTGAGATCGGGAGTACGTCAAACTTGATAACTCATTTGAGACAACATCACCCGAATGTGAATATCACTGGTACAAAACAGAGTGGAGTGCAAATCCAGCTCCCCATGGCATTGAAGCAGGCTCAGACCGGGCCAAAGCAATAACAAATGCCATAGGTGTTTTTATAGCAGCGGATCTGTGACAATATGCCGTTGTCGAGAACACTGTTTTTTTTTTTCCTTTCTTTGCTTCTGATATTTTTCCAGTCTTTCTCCCAATTTAGTAACCAATTACACCATCTCTTGACATATCTGACATTACATATCTTGACAGTGATTGAGTCCCGCTCGTCCGCATTTTAGTCATGGCCAATTAGCTATTGTTTACAAATGCCATAATAAATGAAATGCTATTTTATGTTTTGCATTTATTCCCCCCCCCGTACCGAAAACGTACCGAACAGTGACTTCAAAACCAAGGTACGTACCGAACCATGATTTTTGTGTACAGTTACACCCCTAGTGTTAGCCTTTTACTACTAACTCACCAATCTGCCAATCATGGTGGTTGAAGATAGATACAACACATTTCCTCAGAAAGGATGTCTTGCCTGTGTCACACACGACCAGCAGCTAGAGATTCATCGATCTACAGATCCCTTGAGTGGGGTACTGTTATACCCTATACAAGAGTTTAACTACATTTAAAAAATGTACAATATGGATTGAAGGACATATTGTGCATATTGTGTGATACTGAAGTTTGACAGCATTCGTGGTCACATCATGTGTGTCTTACGTCTATGGTTTCTTCACCCCACAATTTAAACGCTTAGCCTATATGTCATATTTGATGTCTGAATCGCCCATTTTCTGTTGCTGAACATAAGCACAATTTAAGGCCTCTCTTGGGCTTCACTGGTGTTTGAACAACTCATACAGCACAGCTGCAGCACACAATATACAGCACAGCTGCAGCACACAATATACAGTACAGCTGCAGCACACAGAATACAGCACAGCTGCAGCACACAATATACAGTACAGCTGCAGCACACAGAATACAGCACAGCTGTAGCACACAGAATACAGCATATATAGCCTACTAGAGGTGTGTCGTTCGTGAACAATTCGTTCTTTTTGAACGAATCCTTTTGGTGAATGAAAGGAACTGACTCACCTCCATGTCGGATTCATTCCTTTGGTTAATCTAAAATTGGGAACTGCCATTCGTTGAAACTGCAGCGACTCCTCCTGTTTAACCATTTCCACCATTAGGCTCTAGTCTGTAGCAGCCATTAGCCAATGACAGCACTGAACAGCTTGAGCGGGGCGTGCTCAATGAGCCCCTCCCCTTGGGGTGACCGAAAGCAACAGCAACTCCAGTTCCTGAACTGGAAGCGGTGACTGAGGACCGAATCCGTGAAGGAACTGGAACTGGACATGCTGTTGCTCTCGTTCATATTGCAATGACGAACTTGCCTAAAACGGAGTATAAAATTAAAAGGAACTGGTTTACACTAGTTGCTTAGCCCAGCAGTTACTTGGTAATACCCTACTTAGAAAGGTTGTCCTTTCAAGTATTTGTTTATGATTTTTTTTATTTTGAGATTTTCCTTCTGATCTGAGAAATTAACCGTGAATGGCTTTTATTTGTGAATGGCATGTTACCAATTAAATATTATCAGTTGTTGATATTATGCTTTTATTGTTTTTATTTATCCTATTGTTACACGGTCCCTGAAAAATATTTACTGACGGAGTTGGACTCAGTCACTGCATAACTCTCATTCTCATTCGCAGGAGTCAAGCAGTAAAGGAACTGGTGAACAAATCCATGAACGAATCCTTTTAGGGAACTGAGTCAAAGGATCCGTGTCCCTGTAAGGAACCATATCGCCCACCACTAATATACACACAGAATACACCTATGAAGAAAGTGAATACACAATAAAGTATTCATAATGCTCTACTGGATATAGATCTATCATGTAACTTGTAACTAAGACTTGTGTTCCAACTGCTTACAAGTGTCAGTGTGATTATTTAATGTCAAAACTGTTTCTTGATAATTATAGACTTGACGCATTTTATATGCTTTATCACATGCGAATTTCAATTGTATTGCGGCAGAAGAGGGTGAAGAATGGTTTCCAGAAGCAGGCTACTTAAATGTCAGACCGCCACTAAAATCGACCAGATCAAATGTAAAAGAGTAACTTTTTGGCAATAACACAGAAAGGTGACTACCCTCTGAAATGACTAAGATATTGGTCAGAAATCGCGGGGGGATCTCTAAGAAAGAATTTGTGTAGGCTGACCGCGCGTACACGTGAAGGCAGTGAAATTCTGAGTGGAATTTCGGCACAACACCTGTAATTCAACAAAACAAAACAACAAAGAGTAGGTGGGCTACGGCCGTGGTTACAGGTCGGGTTCAAGTAAGGTCTTCCAAAGGCATATTTTGTTGTCCAATCAAGATCTTCAAAGGCAGTTTTTTTTAACCAATCACAGGCGCTGATAGGCGGATCTGGACATCCAGCCACGCCCCATCCTGAGACCCGCAGCCAGGTATTCATAGCTTTCAGTCACGTGGTTTCTTCCCTAGTAACCGCCAACCTGCCGGGCAAAAGGTGTGATAACGTGACGTCATGGTAAACATTGGGGCAACATGGCGAGTGGACGCAATCCCAGCAATTTGCCGGCTGTTTTACACAGTAAAGACTATTTAGATCATCTCAGCCAGGAAGAAAAAGGTAGATACATGGGCAAACTACAAATCTTGGGCACTTGTGATCCATATTTAGCACCCGCGGCTGTGTTTGATCCCTGCCTGATCTGGAGTTTGGTGACATCTGGATCTATCTGGTGGAGAATCCATCCCCATACACCGCTGCCAGGATGAAGGCTTATAAAACTACCGAAAGCTACAAGTATTTCCACTCAGGCTGGGTAAACAATGCTGGTGTGTGGAAAGTGAAGAAATTCTTCATTGTCAAAGCGAAGGTAATTATTCGGTATGCTAGCTAACGTTACCCTATGGTCAGTGGTAAGGTAGCTACCTCTTGCTAACCGGTAACGTTAGCTGTCAAAGCAAAGGTGCCTTTCGTTATGTTACGTTGTCTAGTCTATCTAATGTTACACAGCTAAATTACTATCTTGTGGTAGATAGCTCTAATTCTGGTAACGTTAGCTAGCTACGTTGATCACAGATATTTACAGCCCGAGCGCTGCTCACTGCTCCCTCAGGGGATGGGTTAAATGCAGAGACAAATTTCGCCACCAAACAGGTGCGTGACAATCGTTGGGACCTTTACCTTTTAGTAGCTGGTGACAGGGCTGACATGTTGTTGCAAATGCCGCACAGCCCTAAATGTTTGCACGATCCTAAATGCACAGACGTGTGTGTTTTGTTGGCAGCCATTCTTTCTTTCCCTCTCCTGGCACACTCGTTCGTTTGATGGCATTAATCCACAAATTTCTCCTTTCTTTATTTTCTTTTTCACTGGGTATCCTATAAAAACACAACCCAGGCTTATCTCCTCGCCGGTTTGCACACCCGATTGCACAGCAACTCTCTGGCATGGTTTTCAATGCTCCTTCATCAGCGTTACAGGTGCTATGATAACGTGACGGGCAGTTGACGGGGCAGTGCCTTTTGCCCAGCAGCGCAGCTCGCTCCTGGCCTGTGACGTCACGTGAAAGCTATGAATACTTGCAGATAGGCCTGGGTACATATGCGACATGAATTTACTCCAGTACTCATAACCAAACTTCTGTCCTTCACCTGAATAATGCCTGATGACTTCACCAGTGAGTACCCTCCAGAGACTCACTGAGCGCCACGCATCGCTTACATCAGAACATGGCACCCTCCCAGAGGAGCACGAGCAACGACGTCAACAAATTGTGTGTCAGTATTTGTTTGTGACTTATCGGGGTGTTCAAACTTAACTCATACTCTGGTCCAGAATCCAGCTCTGCCTCCATTCCGAACAGGCCTGTCTCTACTGGATTTTAACTTCAGATCAACAATTCAATCAAACATTACGAGTCATAACGATGGTATGCGGATAACAGATTCCCGAGAACGAATGCTGGTTGATAAAACTTTGGATAGCTAGCAAACTACATTTTATCCACGTTGGTTGTGTTGTGCAAGCAATGTAGCCTTTCTTAGTGAAGCATATGAAACACAACAGAACATATAAATGCATGATCTGTCATGATCTTTTCTGAACGGTGCACCTTGCATGTTGTTTACAGTGCCCCTCATAAACCTGGCTACCTAGAAACCCAAACCTGCTACATTAGGCCATCAGGTGAACCATGAAAAAGTGCCTAGAAAATGAATTCCGTTCCCATGTCAGGGGCACTACTTTTTCAATGCATTTTTGCATAGACAATACCCTTGTGGACTTTGGGTTAAAAGTTCTCCGCACAATATCCTGCAGTTTTTTGTCACAAGCCACAAATGTATAAGAAGTGAATTACAAAAAAATCGGAAATCGTATGCTGCTGTTTTTGCTTATAAATTTAGTTATATTCATTTTGGCAACACAAAATCTCTCTCAAACTGTCATAAATACATATACCTAACATCTGAGTAAGTACCAGTGCCTTAGTATACTCATATGTGAATTAAGATCATGAAATGTATCAAATTTGTTAAAGAAAACACTTCAACGTAAGTGATTGGCACCCAGCACAATGACAAATACACAGTAAATTTAGCTAAAAGCTGATGTTTCATACTTTATAAATGTCTCAACCCTCTATGTGATGAAAGGAAGAAAAAAAAGCAGCACACTTTGGCCCAAAATGGCTGAAAATCCTTAAAAAGTCTACCCTGTCCCCTTAAATTGGAATAATGCCAAAAATGGACAAGATTCAAATAGATGCATTAAAGCTCTGAATCATTAGAACATATGGTATACAATTTTTATTAAAACATGTGTCACAGAATGTCATCTTAGATCAACCCAAAAACCCCACCCCCACCCTCCACCCCCCACGATCAAGCCTTCTGTAACATTCACTCATAGGTACAAAGATATTGGTGTGACAATGACTTTGGTGTCTGCTTCCGACCTTTAGAGGCAATATAGACAATGTCCTGACAAATGGATAAAACTTTCAGGTTCAAATCATCCGGAATATCAACGTAACAGGCCAGTGTTGGTTCGTCTGTTGCACCAATAATCCAGGCAATAAGATTGAAGAGTTCAAGTGGCACAACATTTTTAGCTTCAGTCACATTTAAGTCATCTGATGTGGGAGGCCATGGTCCTGTCATACCAGGAGAGTCACGTAAAATCCTCTTTAAAATCAATGCTGCACTATACAGTGTCCTTGTGTGCTCTGCAGATTTAGGTTGAGGTGTTGAACTTGCCGTGTGTTCACTGTCACTGTCTTGGCTTTCTTGGCTTACCTCACTTGCCTCTGTAGTTGTTTCTGTACCTGATGGCTGAGGTAGCTTGTCTAACAGTTTTTCTGCTGACAAAGTCTCAACAAAAACTAGTTCACAGATGTTACGCTTGGCGGGGCAGTGAAAAACCAGCTGGGGGAAATCACAGGTCAACCTCCTCTTCAATTTATCCTGCCTGGAACATAAAAATATAGGGAAAGATTATTAGATGTGTATAAATATAGATGTGTTCACACAGACCACCAATTTAGTAAAAACATACTTTCATAGCATTTGTTGTGAGAGACATAGGTGCAAACTAGTAGCTTTTCAGCTAAATTCACCTTTTTGCATTCAAAATAGGTAATTTATGTGATCTGTGTAGATACAATGAGGTTTTGAAAAGGGGGTTGTGCGGAGAGGGGGGGTGCAGGCGGCGGGAGGAGGGGGTTAGGCGGCGGGAGGGGGGGCAGGCAGCGGCGGGGAGGGGGGGTTAGGCGGCGGCGGGGAGTAGTGGTTAGTGTTCTGTATCCCCTCTGAACAAGGCAAGTGTTCTGTGTCCCCACTGCTGCTTGGACAAGGTTAGTGGTGTTAGGTTTTTATGTGTCATTTAAACAGAGCTTGTGTAGAAACCAACAATCACCGTGCATTGATAGAGCTTGTGTAGAAACCAACAATCACCGTGCATTGATTATTTTCTTCGTTTTCATGCAACAACAAAAAAAGAGTCACCTTTTTGGGCAATGACCATTCTGTATGGAAAGAATACATCAACAATGAAACTTTTAAGTATAAAATGTGTTTGTTTGTTTGTTTATTGTTTTGTTTTTAGAAATGTCAAAGAGATCATGGTATTTCAGTTACCTGTAGTTTGAAGCATCAAGATCCTCATGCTTCTTCACTGTGTTCAAGAACATTCTTCTTAGCTGGTTCATTTTCAGCACCTCATGGTTGACAATAAGCCTTTGACGGATGACTCTCTCACAGAAGATCTTGTAGCTGGCATCAAAGGCTGGTTCATTTCTGAAAACATGGAGACGCACACACAGAGACACACACACACACACACACAAACAGACACTTAATATGTGCCAAGTGTTGTTCTATCAAGATTCTATCTAAAGGCAGACAAAATACAGACTATATTGTTGCTGTTGGGCAGAAACCATGTATCTCTATTTCTACTTTTTGTGTATTTTTGTAAATTAATACCCTACTTCATTATTCAAGATTGTCACACAAAAACTGTGAAAATAGCCGATCTGCAAGATCACAGCACATCACAACGCTGACGTTGTAGATCGGCAATTTTCACTATTTAAATATATTATTTTTTTTATATAAAAGGAACAGTGTTGTACATAGGATGTTTTTTCTCAACAGCAATGCTATGTAATTGGTAAATGCTTTACTTTTGAAATGTGCAATGTGAGCAAACTGATAATGCAATATAATAACTCACTCTTCTTCGGCTTTGCTGGCAGTTTTCGACAAGAACCTGGTGTAATCTCTGTAACAGGTCTTGTGGTACCGCACCTCAGCGCCACACAGTCTTTGTCTTTAATATGAAAAAAAAATGCTAAAGTCTTCCTTCATCTCAGCTGCCTCCTGCAACAGACCTTTAAAAAAAAATAAGTAAATGTTCTGTGTTGTTTGTAGTGGTTGTATTTGGGGGAGGTAGGGCTCTGTGAACAACAGTCATACATGAAAATATATTTTTTTACCAGTTTGTAATATGGGTAAAAAAAATAATCTGTAGGCTATTTATTGGATTAATGAAATACCCATACAATCATGAAATGATAAGTCAATATTATACATAATAAGTCCAATTTGCTCTTTGCACATCAGCCATCTTTGGAGAATAATACAACTCCTGGCTTCCTGTGAAGCAGATTGACACAGGTGCATAGAGGTATAATCAGGTGAGGACCAATCTTAGAACTAATCAGGAGAACTTAACTCATTACAGCTGTGTAAATTTAGCTCACAGGAAGCCAGGAGTTGTATTATTCCCCAAAGATGGCTGATGTGCAAAGAGCGAATTGACCATTTTTATCGTTGCCAGATGGGACATAATTCTATAAAGGGTCAATTCTTTCAGTGAGTCTCTCGTGACCCCCAACCCCCCCTCCCGTGTGTGTGTATATTTTTGCTTACCTGCAGACAAGGATGTTGCTTGTGAAAGCGTATCCTTCTGCCGTTTTCCTCCAACATTGATGTACTTGTCCACTTTTTTGCAAATGATGCACAACACTGAAAGTACATGGCCAGCAGAAGCTACGGGTAGACCTGTCCTGGACCGGAGTTTCTTTCGGGGAGTCTCAGATGTCGATAGGGTGCTAACACTGTCCGTGTCTGCTGCGCCTGGCTCCCCCGGTGTTTGTGTGACTCGTTTCTCGGCCGCGACCAAACGCTTTTTATCAATGAAACGCCTGTAGCATGTTGCATGAAACCCTGCGTCTTCGGGGATATTGTCAAAGTTAATGTCCACACAATGTTTGAACGTCTCTGCTATTTCTTTACTCTCTCCCTGCAGATGAAGCCAACGTTGGAGGTTGGTTCTGTAGGTGTCCCACCGTGTCTGTGTAAAATCCTGGACCGCTTCTTTTTGGACAGATATTAGATGCATATAACATCGCTTTGAACTGTTTTTACATCGTTTTGAGGCCGTTCTTTTCTGCTTTTGCCATGGGTTTGGCTCGAACGCATCGTCTTCGCTACTCGAAGATAAGGGCGCCGCCATGTTTGTTGTGAAACTGAAGGGCTGGATCTAGATCCTGGAAGCGGTGACGTGACTGAAGCGGGCACGCTATTGGTCAAACGGGTCTAACTTCACCACTCCCGTTGGGAAATTATTACGCGTACTAAGAATATTACTACTCACTTTTAGTGATAGTCCGACTTTTAAAACACCAATTATAAAAATACTGCAGGATTTCACGTGGAGAACTTTTTGTTCCTTACTTACTGATAATAGATCTTTTTTATGAAGCAAAAATTATTTAGTGCCCCTGTTCTGGGAACGAAACTGAACGAAAAAGGGGTTCACCTGATGGCCTACATGTACGTAACGTATCTTGTTAGTACTGGAACTAGAACCAAGGAGGTTCGTACATACACCGGCAGAGCTGGTGCGACGAACACAGTTACATTTACATTTTAGGCATTTAGCAGACGCTCTTATTGGTGAGCGACTTACAAAATGTGCAGTTGGCCAAGTAAATTTAGAAGCGAGCAAAAACCTTTTTGGTTTAGCGATTATATTGAGTTTTTTGAAGACTAACGTGTTTTTCTGTTATTCTGTTAGCTTTCTATTTATATAATTGAACTACCACGGCAGCAAATGAAAAATAAATAGATAACGAATCACTTAAAAACATCAAGACATACAGTCTATTCCATTTTACCTCCTTCCTTCAAGGTTAGATCAAACTAGCAAGATATTAGGCTGCTAACTAGCTCACACATTGCCTACTTGAGACGTAGAACACTGAGCATGGCTATTAGCTCATTGTTATGGGGGAAATCTTGAATTATTTAGCTCGGTTGAAATAAAATATGACTTCGCTAAATAACTCGCTAGGTTGCTTCCCAATTAGATAGATATACATTACTAATAGCTAGCCACTAGGTAACAGCACGATTGCAGACACTAAGTGAGACGTTAACAGGGCTGACGCTGCAGGCTCAGCACTGCAGCGTAGAACCAGACTAGCCAGCGAGCTAACATGAAAATGCAGTCTGGTTTATAAGTCTGAAATCTTTCATCTTAACGTGATGAGGTATCATGATGAACGAGACAAGAAGTACGTATTTAGCTACCTACCAGAACGGTCTCCACTAGTTACCTCCGCTGGTGTAGCGACTAGCTCGCTAGTGCTGCTATGGGGGGGTGCTCAATCCTTAATGGTAACCATACAGCTCAATCGTTGTCGGTGCTTAATACTTCAATCCCGTGCCACTTCTAGAAAGAAATTACAAAAATGTAATGTCCCGACATATTAAAAACCATCCGTGCGCCTGTGCCCACTGAGTCTGACGAGGAAGATCAAACTACCACCCCAATATTCTTCCTGCTGCTGCCAGTTAGCTAACGTTAGTCCACCGACGTAGCTATACAAATGTTGGACGACAACTAAGGTTTTAAGAAGCCGATTTTAGATAAATTAAGATACAATGGATAATCCCTGTACAAGATGGGTAACAAATATATTTAGAAAGCCTACATTTTAAATTGGCATTTTCTAGACGTAAAGTGTGTGTGTGCAGTAGCTACAGTGAACATGAACAATATCACAAGACGCATTCGTGCTTTAAAACTATATCAAAAGTTGATTTATTATTGCTCTATACTTCTCCGAGTCATAAGGTTGATGACAGTAGGGCTCAAGGCTTAAAACTGCAAGTTTGGGGTCCAGTCTGCACTAATGGTGAGTGTTCTATGAGCCACTCGGAAGCCCAAACATTAATCACATTTTTGAAAAACGTTGTATGCCTATCTATGAGTCTATTTGTGACACAGTAGAGGCTCACCTAATATAAGGCGTGGTTGGGGATCCTGGTTAAGAGTGTTCCCAGATGGGTCCGAATCGCCAGTGAGTGAGAGGGCAACATTGGCTATGTGTGTTCTATGGTTTTAGTATGGGGCCGCGAAATATGGGCTCAAATTAATGCCAAAAGTATTTCGTCTCTGTAAGCAATGACTTGTGCTTGCAACTTATAGTTTGTGTTTGAACAATCTGAAATAAAACATTTTGTACTTGTAACCAATGACTTGAGCTTGTAACTTGTGGTCCATGTTTGTACTTGAACTTGTACTTGAACACTCGCTCTACATGCAACGCTCAGTTTACAATATTTTTTTCTACACACAGACTTTTGGTACTGTTTTGTCGCTTCCGGTAAACTATCCAATCGGCATCCAGAAGAGATCAGGTTGCCATGTTGTGCCATATTCCCCTATGGAGTGTCCAAGAACGTAGCATCGTCACGTTGAAGATTCTATTGAACGTCGTCCAGGTGGTAGCCTAAGGCTGTGTTCGAAACCGCTCCCTATTCACTATATAGTGCACTATATAGCGTGTACGCCATTTTGTAGTGTGCAACGAATTCTAAACTGTTAATTTTGTTAGAACATTTTGAGAAAATACCCACAATTCACCGTGATTTGTAGTGAACAGCGAATGTACCCTACAATTTCTCCCATGTACCACAATGCAATGCAGTCGTGTCATACCGTCATACATACGCCTCCGTTTATGCCTCAAGAACAAAAGTTGAGCCAACAGCAGTAAAACAGCATCAGGAATCATGGTGGTAACGTTAGCTAACTGCTTTAGCCACCGATAGCTACCGTTATTATCGCTATGGGAGTTGGTGCTAGTCGTGAGCTCGTGAGTTATCCTAACGTTATTTTCTCCACACGAGCTAGCTCACGACTTCCATAACGGTAGCTATTGGTGGCTAAAGCAGTGGCTAGCAGACAGCACCACAGTTGACAAAACCACACTTGCACATCATTAGAATTTCAACAATTTATTTGGGATTTAACATTAAAAACTGAACATGCAAACCCGATCCAACCTGAGTACATTTCAACCTGCTGCCATGAGTGCTCGGTTTGTTTATGCGGTACTGGGCGCATCCGCTTGCGTCACCTGAATATCCGGCACTTATTTTTTTACGCAAATGACGTTCAGTTGTAGTATCCGAAAACAGTTTGTCGTTCACTACATAGTACACAGTAAACACTATATAGGGGGAATAGTGAACGAGTGAGCGGTTTCGAACACAGCCTAAGATTGCCGCCGCCTATTCACTTTATTCGATGGTGGCTGGTCACGAACCAGTCCGTGTGCGCCACCCAGTGGAATTATAACGATGTCCTTGGAGAATCAATGTGTTCAAAATACTGTGCAATTAAGATACAATTTCTGTGCATAGCCGGCTATAGGCCTACGTATATATTTTTTATTTAGTATGTTAAAACTATTTATTACGGATTATTTCTTGTCATTGTGTGATTGTTTTGAGGCAGGGGATCTTATGGATATAGTTAAAATGTACCGATACCCAGGTACAACCCCCCCCCCCAAAAAACAAGTTTAGCACCGGCCAAGATAGTTGTCTGTATTCTCAGATGAATTATTGGCCATAATCTGGGCTCTGGGGTGGGTGGAGGTGTGTCCTCAGAGGGTGGTTGCAATGCCCATAAGGTCTTGGTGTGACCACTTTCTCCCTTCAGATAATGTTGAATCCTGACACACGGCCAAGACAGGTTTGTGACTGTGTGCTGACATTCATATCGTCAGGCTGAATGGGACCTGGAACAAGATCTGGGCTTTATATTAGCAATGTCCTGTCTGCATCTGTAGGTGGCAGCAGTACACCTGTCGGCGTTGTGCTTGCCATTTCACTTTTTAAAAGAAGAAGAAGCCGTACTATTCTCCAGTGTTTCCTGATAGAGGTCATTAAGACAACAACAGAAGAGGTAGGTAGCTAGTTTGCATGTAACGGCGTTAATAATATGTATTTTCCCTAATTAGCGTGTAAGTCATTCCTGCATTTTAGATAGAAGCTAGCCAGCTCAGACGGTTCAGTATGGCCTTAATGAGAATTAGCAAGCTAGTTAACTGGTCTGTTAGTTTTTTAGTTAAGGCCTTAGCTAGCTAGCTAGCTACGTTATTTAATTACATGTAAATATATAATATGTAATTGTTTGTAGCTTGCAAATTTATATTTTCTATTGTATCTTAGTTCGTTTTCTTTCTAACCTTGGTCATAAATGTGATTATGTTGGTATATGTTGGGCCTTGTTTTGAATATGTCTCATTGGCGTTTTCCTGTTTTAGTAGGAATCATTCACTTGAGTTGAGTTGAATTGTAGCTAGCTAACAGTTTGCTAATCTAAACTATTCTAGCCAGCACAAATCTATCTTGCATGGGCTAGCTAGATGTAACTGCTTATTTTGTTCTAAATTCACCAAGGTTACATTTAAATTGTTATTTACGAGGTTACGGTTTTAATAGGCTATTTATTAGATGGGAGTGCGCCGTGCTATGTAACGTTAACGTTAGGAGGTTAGATATATATTTATGCATTGCTTGTTATCGAGTTGCAGAGGTATGGGTGGCGACCACGGGCATGGGAAACTAGCAATGCCAGATTACAAGCAGTGGAAGGTGACGGGGACCCCACTTGAATTCACGCAGGAGAGGTTGGCGCGTAGGGGACTGAAGGACCCGTGGGCCCGGTATGAATTGATTTTCTTCTTTTATTGCCAAGCTTGTAATTGAATAATGTCCTGATAAAATGAAAAATATAGATTTTATTATTTTCCTATACAGATTGATGAATATACATTTATAAATACCGGAGCTGAACCAGAAGTGATTTTTAATTTAGTTATGCAGTTACATACTTGCAGAGCTTCTGTTAGAACTTAAAATCAACAGTTTAGTAGATATTGATTGTAGTATAATATTTAATACATTTCTGTATCATCTAGGAATGAAGCATGGCGATACATGGGTGGCTTTCGCAAACCTGTCACCTTCAGAGATGTCTTCCTGCGGGGATTCAAATGGGGCTTTGCTGCATTTGTTGTGGCCCTTGGTGTTGAGTATGCCCTGTTCTCTCCAAAGAAGTCTGAACACTGAACCACTGGCTTGCCTGTTACCAGCCAGTGAAGCTGGAAAGAATTGGGGCTCTGCCACTTGGATGCCAAGTTTCCTGTTTGACTGTCGTGCTGATTGGATTGTAATGGCTTTGCCGATGATATGTAGAAGCTTTTGTTGTCATTCAGTAATAAATGTTACTAATTACTCCATTGTTCTTGTCGTTTGACCTGCAAATCCTACCATGTGATCCTTGTATATCCTATCATGTTACCTTTGTGTTCCTTTCATGATTTGTTTGTAATTAGTTGAGGGCAATTCCAATGTTATGGATGTGACATTTGAACTCAAAATGTAAAATATGTAGAGATGCACCGATCGATCGGCCTCTGACCGGAAATGGCCGATTTTCAGCTGATCGGCCTCAATCGGTGACTTGATCCCGATCACTCCACATAGCCGATTCTGTGCGCCGGTTGGCTCCTCGCCCCCTCTTTTCACGTGACGTGCGCGCACCCGTGAGCCAATGCAAACAGATCAGATGAGCGCAGCGCTGAAAACGCCTCAACATGTCCTTAGTATGGGCGTTTTCACAGTCAGTGAAGACGACTTAAAGCTTGCAGTTTGTCATACATGTCAATCGAAAATAAGCCGCGGAGGAACAACCTCGAAAACGTTCGAACGCGACCAACCTAATCAGACACTTGAAAAGTCATCACCCAGGTACCAAGTCGATGCCCAAATTCTGAAAATGTGAGGGTACTCGTTTTTCTACAGTACCGTAGGTACCGGGGTTAATTAACAATTAACTTCGTTGCGCTAGTTCGGTTCCTCTGAACCATTTTCCATTAATAGAACATGGTGGTAGTGCATACACTTGACGTAATAATGCCCTGCTGAAGCACTGAATTGCACTGAAATCATTATGTTTGCTAATGAGTGACGTTATGAAACAGTGCTATTCACTCATACAAATCGAACTTATTAGACCTAATGATAAATTCATCTAACGATTTCTAGCTAAACCACAAATGGTGTATTAACTGTGTTGTGCATGAAGGTGCCAGCTGTGCGTTTCCACTATCAAACAAACTCAGAAACAGCAGCATCGTCCCTTTTCCTATTACTCCTAGTTTGAAACATTTTTATCTAGGCTTTGAAGCTAGTTAAAGTCGTAGTCGTTAGGCTACCTGACTCACGCAAATAACGAAATTCTGCTGAAGAGCGGCTTGTTTCAATGCCTTTGACAAGCTCCGCAACTGAAACATCCGCCCTTATATCGCTACAAGTGTTTTCCATTGCACTATATAGAATTGGGATCTACTCTAATCCACCTCTAGCAAACAAATTAGTCTAGCGAATCATAGGTTCGAACTAACCTGTTTTCCATTAGCATTGTCGCAATAACTTTCTGATGCACATCAAGTTGAAGCCATATAATTATTTAATGGAAAAAGGGCTTGTGTCATCTGTCATCAGAATATAACGTTAGTGTTTTAAAAATATTTCCGGACTAATGGTCTGTCACCATGTCAGTAAATTTAAACTACTCTTGTTTCTTTTTATTTATTACTTAAAGGCTACATGCCACTGTTGTTGGATTCTCTTTTATTCATCATTGAATTTAATTTGCACAAAAAAGAAAAGCTCTGTCCAGTAACCTGGAACACTTTTTTTTTATTTTGAAATGTGTTTTAGTGAGACCTACCTCATGCTTCTGACCTACCTCAGAATTGTCAATCTTAATTTTCTATTAAAGCAAAGTTACAAAAATGTTTGTGTAAGTTGTCAATTATTGTTTTTAGAAAAAAATCGGAATCGCCAAAATCGGTATCGGCAGGTCAGACTAATCAAAAATTGGAAATCGGAATCGGCCAAGAAAATCGCAATCGGTGCATCTCTAAAAATATGTCTCAAAGTTTTCAAGAATATACTAAATCATGTGTATTTTCCTGGACACACAGGTAGAGTACAAATGTATATATATATATACATATACATAGATATATTTTTCTCATTAAGACATGGAAAATTAACCTGCGTTACGAATGTGACAGAAATGGACGGACCTTTTGTGACACTACACACTTAATAAAAACTGAATTTTCAATTCTAGTGTAGAAAGATTGATATTCATATCATGAAGGCGGTTTAGCCCCACATAAAAATAATTTTGAAAATGTTTTCATTCTAATTAACATGAGGAGAAACCAACGGTTGTGTCGGTTTACAAAATAGGCATTCACATGCTATAGAAACTCAAACAGTATGACAAACAATTGCAATATAAAATGCTTTGAAGACATCAAGAGAGGGACATGAATATTGGATTTATATAGCGTTTTTTTCCCTCACAGGGAACTCGGTTTTAACCATCCCATCTGAATGATGGATATTTTAGTCCCGTGGGATCATTTTACACTACATTTACATTTTAGGCATTTAGCAGATGCTCTTATCCAGAGCGACTTACAAAATGTGCATTAATACATGGTAAGATTAATCATAGTCCATGCTGGAGATCAGTGTCGTGACATAATAAAGGAGGGAAATGGTTTTTTTGGGGGGGGGGGTTTTGGAGAAGGTCATCAACATGGATACATATTACAAAATGCAGTATTGAACATGAAAGCAGTGGTAATGGAGTCTGAATAGTTTTGAGTCTCTTGCGGAAGATGGCCAGTGATTCCGCGGTCCTGACCGAGTGCGGAAGATTGTTCCACCACTGGGGGGGTCAGGACAGTGAAGAGGCGAGGAGCGGCTGCCGGACGCCCGCAGGGAAGGGACAGTCAGGAGGCGGAGCGGAGGGGTCTGGCTAGGGTGTAGGGTGTGATGAGTGACTGGAGGTAGGAGGAAGCAGTTCCTCTAGCAGCTTGATGTGCCAGAACCAGTGATTTAAATTTGATGCGTGCTGCAATAGGGAGCCATTGAAGAGAGGTAAGTATAGGGTTGACATGTGTGAAGTTTGGTTGGTTGAACACCAGACATGTTGCCGCATTCTGGACCAGTTGCAGTGGCTTGATGACAGGCCGGTAGGCCTGCTAGCAGGGAATTGCAGTAGTCCAGGCGTGAGATCACCAGGGCCTGGACCAGGAGTTGTGTGGCCTCTTGGGTGAGGAACGATTGGATCCTCTGGATGGATACCAGGTGACTTTGATTTGTTTGTCCTCCTCTGGAATGTCTGTGAGGATATGCATTTCCAACAGGTTTCCATTGCCGCACTCATCACAATAATTAAGCATGCACTGTCAGTACTGCCGACCACAGCCTCAACAAAACTTTGCGCAACTCATGCCTAACTTTCCTCCCACCTCAGACAGCCAATTGCCACCTCTGCTCGAACCCAGGCTCCAGTGTAACCCCCCCACCCCCCAAAAAAAAAAGAAGAAAACTGTTCTGGTTCTCCAACCTTATTAAACATTATAGAAATAGGCTCAGTACCAGGTGAGGCTGCATCAAGCACAAAAAAATGGGGTGCCAATTATTGTGAAACTTTTTTAAGGTTTGAAATGTATCATTCGAAAAATGTGTTATTTTGGTAGATTCCATTAAATCATTTATAAAGTAAAATATTTTCCACATTACAATTACAATATATCTCATTAATGGTATTTGTTTTCTTCAGACGTTTTTGCTCATTTTCATCAAGGGTGACAATAATTGTGGACCTGACATGTTGCATCGAGAGAAATAGCTTTTCTTTATTAGGGACCAAGCCCCTCTTGTTATTAGGCATTCTATTGTTTTTATTGTGGGGGTTTTTCCATTTCCAAATTTAGAAGGCAGTTAGAGGGCCTATGCAAAACTCCCAGACCCTTAACAGGGGGCTATTCAGGTACTTGGTTGTGCTATAACAATCCATTGAAAGTCCCAAATATAGTCAAATAAAGAAATATATATATATATCTTCAGTGGTTTTTAATTATGTTTTGTGAAAAACTCTCATTTCAGTGGCCTGATTGCAAAGCTAATTATAAGGCAGGTATACAAATCCTACAAATGTATTTTAAATGACATTACGTTTCTCAAAACTCTGTAGGGATGTGTTTTTTAATGCAATATATTTCCTCACTTTATGTTTGGCCAGCAGTTCCTCAACACTAGCCTCGGCTGCCCCATTAATGCTGTCTGTCTGGTGATGCAGTGGTTTAGCCCCTGCCTTTGGCCCACAAGGTCCAAGGTTCAAATCCTGTTTAAGCATATTTTTAATTTCATGTTTACACATATGGAATACATCTATGAATGAATCATATAACAATAATGTGACAACATTACTCTAAAACAAGTGAAGATAATTTTATCTTGCTAGCATCTCATGAGCTGGGAAAGGATATTAAGCTTTGTTCCATGTCTGTTCCCAAGCTAAAATGTTTGCAGATTCTATTGTTCTATTGACTTTCCAATGAAGTTAGGGGTCTGCCAACAGCCAAATAAATGCTGAAATTGGGTAACAAAACATCTCAGCTGTTTCCTATGGAATCACAACAACAACAATAACAAAAAGTTGGGGTCTAGTACATTTTTCCTTTAATTGACAACAATAAAGGGTCTTATTTTGCGAATCAGGCAGCTGGTTAAACTGCTGCAAATACCCCCATCCTCCAAGAGTCTACTCTCATCGGCTGATGCGCTTTCGCCGTAAATCAACTTAACGTTACTGAGAAAATATGGTATAAATAACAACAGTTCTACGTAGCAGCGTGATTTTGACTAAATGTCTACAGCAATATTACCATACAACCTATAGTTTTATGTTTTGTATTAATATAAATAATATTGTAGCGAGCATGCGTGGTGGGGTGTAACAAGAAGACTACTTGGAGGCAAGCAGTAAGTTGAATGTAGCTACGTGCATAATACACCGCAAAGCCCCGTAGCCACTTTATTTAAAAGCAGATAACATTAACGATATTTGTGTCCTATACACCGCACGACCCCAAATATCGCATTTGGTTCTATATTTTTACAGCAGGCGCGTCCCGAGAGGGTCACGCAGGGTGCACATTGGCCACTTTAGAGTACGTAACACATAAAGTACAACAAATGCTGAACACATTACACATGATAACACAGGCAACCGCACTATACAAGAAGTAGCCATCGGTCCGGTGGCGACACTCTTGGGCTCACCACGACCACCGGTCCAACACATACAGAACCATAAAAACATACAACAATAACTAACACCGGGGGAAACAAACAAACACACAACAATTCCCCCCCTACAATGCACATATATTTGCATATAGCGACCACGGTGGATCGCTATAATATAAAATGTATGCTAATGACAGCGTTATAGTCTGTATCGAGCTACCGTTGGAAGAAATCGCTCCATTTGAAGGATCGTAGCATCTAACACCAAGTAAAATAAAATTGTACTACTTAGAAAAAATAACTTTACTTGGCAGGCCTACAAAAATTAACCAGAAAACGGCGCTATTATACCAATGTAGGTACTTCTTTTCTGATAGTCCTCCTTACTAACTACCAACCAACTACTTTGGTCAGCCATACAATTACGTTTACAAACTAGCAAACACCATGCTGGCCCTATCAAGAAGAGCCTACAACCTGTGGTCAAAAACACCAAAGCTTACTCTTATGTGACCCAATCAGAAGGACAAAATTGGGACCAACATTTTGGACACACCCGGGCTGTGTTTGAAACCGCTCCCTATTCACAGGCCGTGTTCGAAACCGCTCCCTATTACGTCATTTTGTAGTATGCGACGAATTCTAAACTGTTAATTTCGTTCATTATATAGTGAACGAGAAAATACCCACAATTCATCGTGATTTCTAGTGTACAGCGAATGTACCCTACAATTTCACCCGTGTAGGACTTCCGGCAAAATGGCGAACTGAGCGCACGTTATTTTGAGAGCTCCGTTTGTTTGTCCCCCAAAGTTTTATAAAATAGTCCTTCTTCTTAATGTAAAACTTGATTTATAGATACTGCTGTGCAAAGATTGAACTTGACTTGTTATTTAACGTTATTGTCGACGCTTGTAATGCCGAAAAGTAACCAGGTGAAGGGTGGCGTGACTGCTGCTACAGCACTGGCTTCGCACAGTTACTGTGCTAGCCAAGGAGGTGATGCTAGCGGCGATGGCATGGAAACCTTATCCTCAAAGGTACGGCGTCCTTTACCTGACACTCCCACCAAGATTCCGGTCCCATTCAAAAACTAAGAGGTGATGAGGAGGTATCTAATGCCACCATACTTGCCGCTGTGAACAACCTCTCTGCTATGCTCCAAGAGCTTAATGTGCAAATGAAGAACAACACGGTCATGATTGCGGAAATAGCCAAAAGTGTGGAGTTCAATGCCAAAGAAATAAAAGACTGCAAGTCCAAAACTCTCACTTTGGAAAAAGAGGTTACTAAAATCGGGACAGAGAATGCCAATCTGAGAGAGAGTCCTGGAGCTTGAGTTACAAACGCCGCTGGAATCTGAAACTGCGCGGGCTCAAGGAGCAAGATAATGAAAACACGAGGAGACGGTGTCACAGATCCTGGTCAAAATCGCTCCACAGTGGACTGACAAGATCGACAGCATCGTTGACTCAGTGCATCGGCTGGGCAAAAAGGAGAATGGCAGACATCGCCATATCGTCATCCACTTCACCATGAGGCACTTCAGAGATGAGCTCTGGCGTCTGACCAAGGGCTCTGCGGTGTGCAAGGAGCTGAACGTAAGTTTTGCAGAGCACGTTCTACCGGCTGACAGAGAGGCGAGAGTAGCAGTATGGCCGCAGATCAAGCAAGCCAGAGAAGCAGGTCAGCGAGCGTATTTCAGAGGACCAAATGGCTTCATAAATGGAAAAATAATTATGGTCCCCTAATTAGCCTACTTGTTCATCCAAGCTCATAACCCATGTCATTTTATTGACCTAGCCTATTGCTTGGTTCTTTTGTTTTTCATTTCTAAGAAGGACATTTCAGTTGATTGCCTACAAAGGGACATTGCCTATATGTTCATATTCTAAAGCAGTCTTTTCTTGCATACAGGACATTCTTAAGTTGTACGTTTTTCTTTAATGTTCTCAATTAGATCAGATATTTCTTTTTTTTCTTTTAATGCAAGGGGCCTAAGAGACAGTATTAAGCGAAAGGCAATTTTTCTTTTCTGCAAAAGCAAGAAAGCACATTGTGTTCTGCTACAAGAGACTCATTCTAATGAAACTGACGAAAAGTTCTGGACCAACCAATGGGGTGATAAGACTTTATTTTGTCATGGAACCACTCGTTCTGCAGGTACTGCAATTCTTTTGAACAACTTCCCTGGGAAAGTAATTACTTCCAAAAAAAGTTTGGACGGACACTGGATTCTATGTGTTTTATCAATTGAGCACTCCTTTGTTATTTTGGGGAACATTTATGGTTACAATAGTGTAACCCAGAATAAGAATTTACTTTTTGAAATCGGTAATATTATTAAGGATCTGAAACTTAGATACCCAACTGATAGTATTGTGTTAGGAGGTGACTTCAATTTGGTGTATGATGAGTGGGTAGACCGCTCACCCACCAGGTTTCTTAATCATCAATATAATCCGCATCTAGTCAATTTCTGTAGTAGTCACAATCTGATTGACCCGTGGCGCATTATACATCCTAATTTAAAGGAATTCTCTTGGTTTAAGCCAGATGGTTCAAGTAGATCTAGGATAGATTTTTGGTTAATTTCCGACTATATAAGAGAATTGGTTGCTAACTGTTTTATTTCTACCGCTCCCTTATCTGACCACTGTTTTATTAGTTTAACGCTGAAACCTAGTAATGCTTATAAAAGAAATAAGGGTTATTGGAAGCTTAATGCCAGCTTATTACATTCTGAGGTCTACTGTCAGGGGGTTAAAGAGATTATTACTGATGTTTCTGCAGACCCCAGCCTTTCCTCTTACATCTCCAAATGGGAATTTTTAAAATTTAGAATAAGGAGCTTCTCTATTTCCTTCAGTAAACAACTAAAACAATCTTCCATGCTAGAAGAGGCCGAATTAACTAGAGAAATTAATATCTGTTGCAATAAACCCAGAATTAATGATGCTGACAAAAGGAAGTTAATTACACTACAAACCAAATTGGATGATATGTACACAAAGAAAGCAAAGGGGGCTTATATTAGATCTAAAGCCAAATGGATTGAGGAAGGAGAGAGAAATTCTTCTTATTTCTGTAGATTAGAGAAAACCCGCCAGGAGAATAATACTATCGGAACGTTAATCATCAATGACATTGAATGCTCTGACCCCAAGAGAATAGCCACTGAAACCTATTCCTTTTATAGTAATTTATACTCTTCTAATTTCTCACCTGATTCAGCAGACATCTTCTTTGACAAAATCAAAGACTCCATTCCTCAAATAACTGAAAATTTCAAGAATGACTGTGAGGTAGAGATCTCATATGAGGAGCTAGAGAAAGCATTGCAGTGCTTGACTCCTGACCGCTCTCCTGGCACAGATGGCCTTACAGCCAATTTTTATAGATTTTTTTGGGAACACATTAAAGTACTTTTATTTGAAACACTAAAAGAAGCCATAGAAAATGTATCACTTCCACAGTCTATGAGGCAAGGTTTAATAGTTCTTATTCCAAAACCAAATAAAGATCCCAAATTATTGGATAATTGGCACCAATAACACTCCTCAACAATGATTACAAACTGCTAACACACATATTTTCAAATCGTCTCAAAGAAGGGCTTTCTCAAATAATAAGTGACACTCAGTCAGGATTTATGAGAGGTAGATCTATACATAATAATGTGCGCCTAGTCCTAGACCTGCTTGAGTATAGTGATTATATAAATGATGATGGTTTTATTCTTTTTCTTGATTTTTATAAAGCTTTCGACATGGTAGAACATCCTTTTATTTTTAAGGCATTGGAGCTCTGTGGTTTTGGAGAGAATTTCAGGAATGTAATCAAAAGCTTTTATAGTGACACTAACAGCTCTGTCTCTTTATCAGGTGGTACTTCCCCTTGTTTTATGATTAACAGAGGAATAAAACAAGCTGCCCAATTTCTCCATCACTCTTCTTAATTGCAGCTGAAATGCTTTCAATTCTTATCAAAAATTCGGATATTGAGAAATTGAATGTCTTCGAGAACAAAATAGTTGTAAGTCAGCTGGCAGATGATACAACTTTGTTTTTGAAAAATATTCAGCAAATTCAAAGATTATTCAGATAATAGAATTTTTCTCCAGAGCTTCTGGGTTACAACTAAACATGAAAAGTGTGAACTATTAGCTATACATGACTCCCATCTTGTGGAGGCGTATGGTATCCCCATTAAAACTACGGTCAGATACTTAGGTGTGCATGTTACAAAGAGACTAAATTAAGTGAAACTTTGAATATTTGGAACAAATTAGACGACTGCAAATTAAGATTAGACAGATGGTTAAATAGAGATCTTTCTCTTTTTGGTCGCATTTATATAACAAAAATGGAGAGTCTGTCAAGGTGCATTTATCCAGCTTACTCTCTTTCCATTTCTAATAAAGCAATAAAGTCTATCAACAAGCTAAATTTTGACTACATTTGGAAAAGAAAAGCTCATTATTTGAAGAAAGCAACCATGGTAAAAGACTATGATGATGGTGGTCTACAGGCCATTGACTTTGATTGTATAAATGGAACATTAAAGATCAAGTGGTTAAGATCCTTTCTAGTAAATAGCAACAGTTTTGGTATTGTGTAACCAGGGAGATTTTTAAAAGATTGGTGGTATTGATTTTCTTTTACGTTGTGACTTTTGTGTTCCTAAATTACCTGTTAAACTATCCTCATTCCATTCACAAGTATTGCTGTATTGGTTACTTCTGTACAAACACAACTTCACACCACACTGTGTTCCCATTTGGAATTGCAGATTCATTCTCTTTAGAAATAGGTCTTTATTTTTCAATGACTGGATGGAGAAAAATATTTGGTCTATTACCCATTTATTTGATGAATCTGGCAACATCTTACCTTTTGAGGATTTCTGTATAAAATTTAATTTCCAATGCAACCGTAAGCAATATGATAAGGTTTTAAAAAGCATTCAACTTCTTTTATTCTGTTGACCAAAAACACACTACCTTATATGGTTTGTCCCCCTCATCCCTCTTTACTGATAATTAATGGACATGATTTCTCTGGAAGGGCTTTGACAAACAAAGTGATCCGTGGTCTCTTTACAAATATTTCATATCCTATGCAATTCAGCAGGAACTCAGCTTCTCATTTTTTTCTCAGACTACTTTAAAAAATTACGCATTAACTTCCTAAGCTTACCTTTACCTCCAAAAACAAAAGAGATTCACTTCAAAGTTTTTAATGATATATATCCTTCAGGAGAACTCCTTAGACAAAGGTTCAATTTTGATCACAATAGCTGTATTTTCTGTGATGAAGAAATAGAAACTACGGATCACTTATTCTTCTTTTGTCTTTATAGCAATACTTTCTGGTGTGATATGTATGATTGGCTAGAATCAAAAATCTTTTCTCTCTCTCATTTTACCAGGAATGATATTACATTTGGAATCATATTGGAGGATAAGAAAACTGAATTTTTGTTGAATACCTTATTTATTTTAGGTAAATTCTTTATTCACAAATGTAAATGCATTAAGACACAACCCTTATTGGTGGTTTTCATGAAAGAACTAGCTCTTTATTATAAATCACTGAAGTATATGAAAAAGAATGCAGCGATAAAGCTTCTAAGTATTTTTGATGCCTTGGATTTGTTGGAAGGAACCCCTTAGCTTATTATATATATATATATATATATTTTTTTTTTTTTTTCTTTTTGATTTGGTTATAATTTTGTTTATACTGTGCTCCGTTTCCTAAAGAAATCTGTTGTTGATGGTATCTGTTTATTGCCATATGTTGTAATTTTCAATTTTGTTAATAAAAAAAAAAAAAAAAAAAAATTTCACCCGTGTACCACAATGCAATGCGGTCGTGTCATACCGTCATACATACGCCTCCGTTTATGCCTCAAGAACAAAACTTGAGCCAACAGCAGTAAAACAGAAACAGGAATCATGGTGGTAACGATAGCTACCGTTATTATCGCTATGGGAGTTCGTGCTAGTCGTGAGCTCGTGAGTTATCCTAACGTTATTTTCTCCACACGAGCTAGTTAGCTCCCGACTTCTATAACGGTAGCTATTGGTGGCTAAAGCAGTGGCTAGCAGACAGCACCACAGTTGACAAAACCACACTTGCACATCATTAGAATTTCAACAATTTATTTGGGATTTAACATTCAAAACTGAACATGCAAACCCGATACCACCTGAGTACATTTCAACAGCTGCCATGAGTGCTCGGTTTGTTTACGATACTGGGCGCATCCGCTTGCGTCACCTGAATATCCGGCACTTTTTTTTGACGCAAATGACGTTCAGTTGTAGTATCCGAAAACACTATTTTCGTTCGCTACATAGTACACTATATAGTATATAGGGAATATGGAATAGTGAACGAGTGAGCGGTTTCGAACACAGCCCCGTTATCGTGTTGCGTTCATGACGCACACACAGCTAGTTACTTTCAGTTTCGCCCTATTATTTTTTTGGGGGTACATCGAGCAGTGGGAGGTGGCCATCGAAAGCGAATATGGTATGTTTCCGTTGGTACTATTATTGCATTCTAATGTACCAGTTACGATTAGCACATTTCAGGCTCGATTCTACACGTAGCATCAGATGTTAACTAACGTTAGCGAATTTGCTATCAGACATCGTCTTACTATCGTACTTCCGTAAGAGAGCGTTAGTTAAATTATGGGACTATGTCGCTTGCTGGTTGGGGTTATACCTTGCTATGTATTTTTAGTCAATTCTCGATGCGTCACCGTTTTTTAAAGCTGTTGTCTCTTGTTAACTCTTGGTTAATAACCAAAGGAGTGATACAAAATGTTTTAAAAAACAGCTATATACACCCGACATGCAATAGGCCTACTAACACCACTGTTGCCGGATATCATTGCTAGTTTACATTATGCCAAAGGGCGTATCTTTATTTAGGTTTCTTTAGGTAGGTTCCCCATATCCCTTTCTGTTCAGTATGTGAATGACCGGGTGTTATATTGGCAAAGGAATATACTAGCGAATATAAATGGTGACTTGAGACAAGATACCCTCTCTATAAACCTTCATATTACCACGCCCAATCGTGCTAGTAAAGCTAACATGACGTGTACGTCTACATGAAGTAGGAACTGAAATGCGGCGGTTAATGAATGCTTAGCTAGGTGTAATTCTAGGCTAATATAGAACAAAATGTGATTTTGAACCTTTTGTATTATTACTGTTAGATCCGTCTGGAAGCAGTCCATGCCAAGAAACGAAACTTTAAAAATGTCTAATGTTGTATAATAAAGCACACTGTTTAGCCCAGATACTCGTCCTATCCAGCTCGATGCGACTGTTGTGTGAGTGACCAAATACCAGTAGGCAGGGGAGATTTACGCCCGGTAAATTCACAGCATTGTTGATAGTCTAGTTTATGGTTCCAATATTATTCATGAATTAGCATTTCATTTAAACGTTTTCGTTCAGATACTGTATGCCCAATAACTCCCAATGTTATATTGAGTAGTGGAAGTCTTTGCACTATTGTGTGTAACGTTACAGACTACAAAGTGACCTCAAGGTTTTTTTTTTTATTTTTTAATTTTCTTTTAATGTCTTTTTTGCTACTCTCGATATTTACTTTCCCTCTGTTTTTTCCGTTTATTTGAAGTAGTTCAATATTGCATTAAACATTATTAATATTTTATGATTTCAGCAGACATAAGCACCCAAAGCCCATGAGTGAAGATATGAAACAGATCTTTGCAGGCCTCCAGAGTTACAGCCTTGATTTAAAGAAGAGGAATACCTTTCGATGGCTGATGTGCATTTATCTCAAACTATAAATGAAATCGCAGCGGAGCTGAGCTCGGATGAGTGCAAGAAGCTGTTCTACCTTTGTGGCAACCTGGATACGGATAGATGTGTGGAGGATGTGAGCGGGATGTTGAAATCTGTGATGAACAGCAGGGAAGTGGACCGCAGGTTTCTGCTGGAGCTCATGTTTAGGATAAGGCGTTATGATATTTTGAGCAGGGTACTGCGGACCAATAAGTGCGAGGTTGAAGGCATCTTGGGAAACGGAGGTCATCTGTCAGAATACAGGTAACACTCAGACCTGCCAGTGGTAGGTAGGGCTGGGTATCATTTTACAATTTTACTTTGACTTCGATACCTATATTTTGTGAATGAAAGCACATTTAGTTATCCAATAACCTACACATTTCCCCTCCCATTGTATACTATTTCTTTTGACTAATTAATACAATTAAATAATTATTATAAATGTAAAATGTTTTAATTTTGAATAGAACCAACTCTAATGAGATGACAAAAAAGGCAACAATGTGTAACCTAATATTTGAATAGGACAACACAAAATAAAACAATGAAAGTGCAACTGCAACATTTGTTTTACAGCCTCCACAATAGAGAAGGGCAGAGTTGTGGACTCGAGTGCGACTCGAGTCACAATTTTGATGACTTCAGACTTGATTTGCAAAAAATAAAAGTACTTGAGACTTGACTTAGACTTGCATGTCTATGACTTGACTAGACTTGGACTTGAGCTGGATGACTCGAGAGACTTGTTTTGAATGTGACTTGAGGACTTGACACCTGAAATTTGTGACTTGACCTGAACATTTGACTTGGGACTTTACTTGAGACTTACCCTTCAAGACTTGAGACTTACTTACAACATGCCTAACAGTGACTTGGCCACAACTCTGGAGAAGGGGGTTGCAACCCCTTTACTATAAAGTTGGTCACAGCTCTGTGGCACTTTTCTTTTTTCTCTTTAGACATTTTCGTCCTAGCTGCCAACACAAATGGTGTCTGTTCTGCTGGCAGAACTACCACACAAGGGCAGGAGATGCTTTCACCAGGGGTGGTAGAGGGGCCTTCACATGATATAATAACATTGAGTTAGCTAGCTATCAAGCTAATAACTACAGTTAATTCGCTAAGAAAAGTTTATGATTAAATGTAAAGTAATAGTTCGGAAACATTCATCACGGTTGAATGAACTAACGTTAGCTTGGAAACATTTGTTAATTTGTGTTGAGCTTCTCAATAAGTAACTTAGCAAGGTAGCTAACTACCTTTAACTGGCGAATAATGTTACACTGGCTAACGTCAGACGACCGCTTATAGCTATAGAATTTGCTATGTCCACATTAGCTACGTTTGTGGTCTAACATTCGCCTAGTGAGCTAGCTAGCATGAAAACTGAATCACACTGAGCCATTCGTTACCTGATATCCCCTTGTCGTCACCATCATCATTGTTTGCCGTCGTGGATTGCAATTGTAGTGCTGTGCTTGAGCCTGAGGAGGACAATGTTTTTCTTTCGGAGTCAAATACGGTGCAGTTCTCCCGCCTTGTGTGTGTTTCAAGTACTGTAAGGTGCTTCATCACATTGCTAGTATTCCCATCCTTCCCAATTATAATCTTTTTGCAATTATTGCATGTCGCTTTGTTTTGATCAACCTTTGTAAACTGAAGCCAGACCTTTGTGACATTGTTCAAGCGCGGCTAGGTGCTGTCCGTTGTTTACTCACTGGTATGTAGCCTTCCCCAATAGAGATTGGCTGTGAGAAGAGGGGTAGAAAAGGAGGGGTTTTTACAAAGGTTTTTTAAATTACTTTAGAGAAAAGTAGTGGAACTTGGCATCATTTTCACGTTTCAGTGGTCGATGGTATCGACCTGATTCAATTGATACCTAAACAGTATCGAAATTCGATACCCAGCCCTAGTGGTAGGATACCGTAATGTACTTGGAAAATATAAATTGCACCAGAAATGGAGAGAAAGAAATGAAATGTATATGTTCTGTGTGAAAATGTATGTATTGTGAGTTCTCACATATCAGTAATGGGTTGTTGTGTTCCAGAGTGTTGATGGTGGATGTAGGTGAATCGCTGGGTGCAGATGACATGCACTCCCTCATGTTCCTGCTCACTGAAACTCTACCAACAGGAAGGATGGGCAAAGCTACAGTAATAACTTTTTCTAATGAAAGTCAATTCTAAAACTTAGAATAGCTTGAAGATTTGCATTACCATGTGTGTGTGTGTGTGTGTGTGTGTGTGTGTGTGTGTGTGTGTTAGGGCTATAATAATTAATTGATTAATCACTCTGATTAATTATTATTTAAAATTGGTTGACAGCCCTAATATATGCATATATACTGTATACCCTACCGGTCAAAAGTTTTAGACCACCCCGATTTTCCAGTTTTTACTGACATTTAAGCAGTTCAAGTCCAGTGAATAACCTGAAATGATACAAAGGTAAGCGGTAAACTGCCAGAGGTTTTATAAAAAAAAAAAAAAAAAAAAAAAAAATAAAAAAGTTTAGGTTACCAAACACTGAAAAATAATGTTAATTTTTTGGTAGTGAGTAGTTTCCTACACCATCAAAAGGCACTTGGAAACTGGAGGAAACTCTGACAGTCAGAGGTCTGGCAGACCCAAAGCCACAACAAAATCAGAAGACAAGTTTCTGAGAGATGTTAGCTTCTTCTGAAGAGATGACCAGGAGACTCAGCAGTCTGACTTGAAATGCAAGTTTATTACACAGCGAGGTGGTAAAGAGTCTAAAGTGAATGAGTCTCTCACCTGAATATATACAATGGGAGAAATAAGTATTGAACACATCAACATTTTTCCCAGTAAATTTATTTCCAATGAGGCCATTCAAGTGAAATTTGCACCAGACGTTGGTATTAACTCAAGAAATCCAGACAAAAAATCTAAACATTAAAGTCCATATGTAAATAAAGTTAATGTTTAAAAGTGGAATGACATAGGAAAAAAGTATTGAACACACTAACTGAAATTAATTAAATACTTAGTGGAGAAGCCTTTGTTTGTAATGACAGCTTCAAGGCGCTTTCTGTATGAAGTAACTAATCGCCCGCAGTATTCAGGTGTGATTTTGGCCCATTCCTCTACACAGATTGTCTTTAAATCTTGAAGATTGCGGGGGGCCCTCTTGTGAATCTGGATCTTCAGATGCTTCCACAAATGTTCAATTGGGTTTAAGTCAGGTGATTGACTGGGCCATTCCAACAAGTAGATTTTCTTTCTCTGAAACCAATTGCGAGTTTCCTTTGCTGTTTGCTTTGGATCGTTGTCCTGCTGGAAGGTCCACCCACGTCTCATCCTCAGCATCCTGGTGGATGGCAGCAGGTTCATCTCAAGAATCTCTCTGTACATGGCTCCATTCATTGTTCCTTCAATGATATGAAGTCTGCCAGTACCACGAGAGGAGAAACAGCCCCACATCATGATACTTCCACCTCCAAACTTCACTGTTGGTATAGTGTTATTCGGGTGATGTGCAGTGCCATTTCTCCTCCAAACATGGTGTGTTGTGTGACAGCCAAAAAGTTCAATTTTGGTCTCATCTGACCAGAGTACATGCTCCCAGTAGTTCACTGGCTTGTCCAAATGTTGTTTGGCAAACTTTAAATGAGCTTCAACATGTCTTTTTTTCAGTAGTGGAGTCTTGCGGGCTGAGCGTGCACAGAGGCCATGGCGGTGGAGTGCATTGCCTACTGTCCTTTCTGTCACAGTTGTACCTGCTGCCTCCAAGTCTTTCTGGAGCTCTTTCCTAGTGGTCCTTGGCTCTTTGGCTACTCTTCTAACTATCCGTCTGACTCCCTGATCAGAAATCTTGTGAGGAGCTACTGTGCGTGGCCGGTTGATGGTGGAGTGATGTTGCTTCCACTTACGGATAATGCCCCCAATGGTGCTTACTGGAAGATTCAGAAGTTTGGAACTACGTCTGTAGCCAATTCCATTTTCATGTTTTGCAACAATCTGGTTGCGGAGGTCTTGAGAGAGCTCTTTGCTTTTACCCATGGTTAGATGTTTCTTGTGTGGCACCTTGGTAACAAAAAAAAACTTTTATAGCCCATCAATATATTCTAACCCAGCTGACATTAATTAGCACAGATTGGAGGTAGAGTTGCCTCCTAATTAGAATCAGAATCAGAATCAGAATTATTTATTGGCCAAGTACGATGTACAAGGAATTTGCCTTAGTGCAAGGGTGTCAACATACAACCAAAACAATAACAAGAGCTTAGAATAAAAATTAAAAATAAATAGTGTATTAAAAATACAATACAATATAATATAATACAATACAGTACAGTGCTAATATACAAATACAAATATACAAATACAGTACAGATTATGGTTATGTACACAGTTAAGGTGCAAGAGTGTGCAAAAGAGTAGAGTAGAAGTCACAGTTAACGGCACAGTTAAAGTGGGAGTGTGCAAGTGAACAGGGGGGGGGATAGAGGAAGGGTCTTTGTTTATGAGGATTATGGCTTGGGGAAAGAAGTTGTTCAGGTGGCGTTTAGTCCTAGTCTTTAGGGCTCTCACTCTCGGTCTCCGCTGAGAGGGGAAGCGCTGGAAGAGAGAGTGGCCGGGGTGTGAGGGGTCAGCCATGATTTTCCCTGCTCTCTTCCTCATCCTGGAGGTGTACAGATCTGTGAGGGGGGGGAGCTGGCAGCCAGTGATTTTCTCTGCATACCGTACTATGCGCTGTAGTTTCTGCTTAGAAAGGGACCATTAGTTATGGTTTTCAGCTGGTTCCTTGCCTTTCCTTGCTGTGGTGTACTGCTTTTTCTTAGTGTGTTCAATACTTTTTTTCCTGTTTCATTCCACTTTATTACACATAACTTTATTTACATATAGACTTTAATGCTTAGATTTTTTGTCTGGATTTTTTGAGTTAATACCAAAGTCTGGTGCAAATTGCACTTGAATAGGCTCATTGGAAATACATTTACTGGACAAAATGTTGATGTGTTCAATACTTATTTCCCCCATTGTACATAGGGACAGATGATCATGATGATTTATGAGCCTTTGTGTTGCTAACAAAGCACCAGTAAGGAAGTTGGGAAGTGATAGCGTCTCATTCAATAAAAGAGGCACTGTTTGCTGACAAAGCATCGGTAATCAAAGACAGGAACTTAATGTCTAATCAACTCACTCATTCCTATGCAGATGACCTCGTCAAAATGGCACAGTTAATGCATTTTACAACAGACCGCATACACAATTCTTCAGAGTCAACAGCTTGTGTGATAGGCGGCTCACAGGACAACAGCTTCAAGCACAGCTTAACACTGGTCGAAGTAAGGAAGTCTCAGTTTCAACTGTGAAGAGAAGACTTCGAGCTGCTGGTTTGACAGGTCGAGTGGCAGTAAGAAATCCATTGCTAAGATGGCAAAATAAGAAAAAAAGGCTTGCCTGGGCCATGAAGCACCAGCAGTGGACGACTGAGGACTGGAAGAAGGTCTGGACTGATGAATCAAAATTTGAATCTTGAAATTTTTGGCGACTTGCACAGAGTAACTGTTAACCCATTACTTGTTCCCTGAAAAAGGCCTTTTTAATTTGTTTTTTATATAACTATTTTTTAACCTCTGGCAGTTTACTGCTTACCTTTGTATCATTTCAGGTTATTCACTGGACTTGAACTGCTTAAATTTAAGTAAAAACTGGAAAATGGGGGTGTTATAAAACCTTTGACCAGTAGTGTATATATATGGTATATATAGGTAACCAAAATAATGGAAACATCAAACAATATATGAATATTTATTAACTAATACAGATTACTCTTTGTCTTCAGAACAGCTTCCTTCTTGGAATGCTGTTCTACAAGTTTTTGAACTGAAGATGCACAAGCATAAAATATAGTGTAATCTGCATGAAATGTAGTTTAGAATTATTCACAGATGAGAAAATATCATTTAGGTATAAATAAAACGGGACCCAGTATAGAGCCTTGTGGAACACCATTTGCAATATATGAAAGTTGTGATTGTACCCCACCCACATTAATACACTGTTCTACTGGAGAAGTAGTTCAGAAGCATGATTAAAACCGATTGAGGAGTGTCTCTGCAACAGTGAATGAATGAATGAATTCAATGAATGATTCACAGAATCAAATGCCTTTGTCAGGTTTATAAAGAGGGCCACACAATATTGCTTATTTTCAAGAGCACTATGTCATTAACAACAAGTGATGCAGCAGTAACGGTACTATACCCAGGTCTGAAGCCTGGCTGGTGAGTGTTTATAACATTGTTCACGTAACTGAGAATTTATCAGAGATTCCAGAATTTTAGCTAAATGGGAGTTTAGAAATTGGTTGATAATTGTTCAAGGTACTAGAATCTCCTCCTTTGTGTAAAGAAAGTACATGGGCAGACTTCCAAACTTTAGGAATTATCCGAGAAGGAATTGTTCAATTAAAAGCATGTTATTGGCTGAGCTATGAGATGTGCTGCAAGTTACAAAAGGTATGGGTCCAATCGATCAGCACCTGTAGAACTGCATGCAGCTAGTAGCACATAACGCTTTGAGTACAAGATTGTAAACTACCTAATGGAAAAAGTAGATGAGTTGTGCTGGTGTTGGTGATTGGACACAAGCTCAGACAGGTTCATCATTTTGCCAGACAGACTCTCAGCATCCCACTCACTGAGCTTTTCAAAGAGATGGCTTGATGAGATAAAATGACAATTAAAGGCCTCACAGATATCCTTTTTGTTACTAATAGGACCAATATCTAACACAATTTGACATTGCCTTTGAATTTAGCAGAAGTATTACTACAGCTAGACAGGGACTTTAGGTAGTAATCCGATTTAGCTGTTTTATCACCATATGAGCACCTATTTCAAAGATGTCTGAAGTTTATCCAGTCAGCCTCACTGCCTGATGCTCTGGCTTTAGACCAAGCACTGTCTTTTTTTAATACACTCAGGTATGTTAGGTATAAACCTAACATAGGTTAATGTCTTATAAGGACCATGCTTATCAGACAAAGATGAACATGGAGGAAAAGTATTCCAGAGCAAGTTCCGCATCTAGTATAAGGGAAACTCCGGGCAGGTTGGATCGATACAAATCAGGAAGAAAAGCTTGTTTATCAAATTTCCTAAAACTCAGTTTACAGATAAATTGAGGACTAGATTTAATTAATGTCTTTGATACATGCTACAAGACAGTGATCGCTAAAATTACATGCAAATATGCCACTAGCCATATATTTATAAGTGGAATTCTCTGGTTTATTCATATTGGGTTGTGGGTTCCATTATTAGTGGGTTATTAAAGAAAGTTTCATGCTTATTACACCAGGTTATGTATTAGCATTTTTATACATGACCCTAAGCATGATGGGATGTTAATTGCTTAATTAACTCAGGAACCACACCTGTGTGGAAGCAATATACAGTGTATCCTTCATTTACTCAAGTGTTAAATTATTTTGGCAGTTACCTGTGTATATATGTTATATATATATATATATATATATATATATATGTGTGTGTGTGTGTGTGTGTCACACGCCGTGCGACACAACCTGGATCAGGACAGAACAGCGGGACACAGGGAATGGACTCAAATGGTCAATCCGCAGATCGTATTTTATAATCCCCCCCCCCACGGGGAGAGAGAGATCGCTGTTAATAATGAAATAAACAAAAGCTCTTCAGTTCCCCCTCATGGGTTCCAGCCAAAAAAAAACTAAAATAATACATTTAAATTAAAAAAACACCTTTCGGCAAAACTATTACAATAAACATATACTACTACTTTTTAGTATCTCTCTCGGTGTCCGGTTTTCGTGTGTCCTCTGGCCTTGTTCAGCTCCTGTCTCCCAGGCACCTGCTAAGCGAGCAGTTTTAAGCACACAGGTATAATTAGTTAATATTCCACAGGTGTGTGCGCTGGCTGCCCTGCTATTAGGCGTGGCCAGTAATCGCCCCGATTTCCTGTTCAGACCGACGCCTTCCACAATATATACAGTGGGGAAAATAAGTATTTCACCCCCTGCTGATTTTGTGAGTTTGCCCCCTTACAAAGAAAGGAACGGTCTATAATTTTCATGGTAGGTTCATCTTAACAGCGAGAGACAGAGTATTTAAAAAAATCCCAGAAAATCACATTATATGAATTTTAAACATTTATTTGTGTTTTATTGAGGAAAATAAGTATTTCACCTCCTACCAACCAGCAAGATTTCTGGCTCCCACAGACCGGTTATGTGACCAGGAGGCACACAGATTAGTCCTCTTACTTAAGTAGTACTCCTAATTAAGTACTCGTTACCTGTTGTAGCAAGACCAAGGGTGTGGGGTTTCCACTCGCTAATAAATGATAATTTATTCACTGTACCACGCAGATAATGGAGACACGGGAGACAGCTCCAAATAAACACACGTTTATTTTTAGGCACAGGCGGAAGGATTCCGCATACGGAAGTGTCTTTCCCGTGGCAGGGAAAACACAGCCGGCACAGAAGTCCCGGTAATGAACACAAAACAAAGTCCACAAACTTCCCTTTATCAGGATTGTCCGTGATCCGATTGCGTGGTCGTGGTCCGTTCCAGGGTAATCCGTTGCCGTCGTCGTCGTCCAATTCCGTAGTTCAGTATCCAAAAAATAATCCGTCCAAAAAAGTAATTCCAAAAACAAAAACTAGCTAGCTATCTTCTCTCTCTCTCTCTCTCTCTCTCTCTCTCTCTCTCTCTCTCTCTCTCTCTCTCTCTCTCTCTCTCTCTCTCTCTCTCTATCTCTCTCTCTATCTCCCTACTCCCAACAGCGTCCTTGTGAGAGAGCGCTCTTTTAAAGACTGGTGATTTCATTTACGCGCGTCAGCTGTGGAATCCGTCCCGGGGTTCCCATCAGTGCGCGGGGGTGGAGCCAGCGTGCCGAAAGGTATCTCCCCTCTATGACGACGCCATAGGACGCGCCTACGCGGGCGCTACACACCCTCCCCCTCAGCTCCGACCCGGGCGGGGGAGCGGCCTGGCACCACAGGGCTTCTCTCCGCGAGAGGGCGTCCGCATTGCCATGGTGGACGCCGGACCTGTGGAGCACATTAAAATTAAACGGTTGCAATGATAGAAACCAACGGGTCACTCTCGGGTTAGTCTCGCGATTTCTGGACATCCAGACCAGCGGGCATGATCCGTGACTAAGGTGAATGTCCTCCCTAATAAATAATACCGGAGTGTCTCTAGTGCCCATTTGATCGCCAGGCACTCTTTTTCCACGGTCGAGTATCTTGTTTCCCTCGGTATCAGCTTACGGCTGATGTACATCACGGGGTGTTCCTCACCCCCCTGTACCTGAGACAGGACCGCCCCGATTCCAGTCTCTGATGCGTCCGTCTGGACCAGCAGGGGTTTTTGGAAGTCGGGAGTGACTAGCACCGGTCCGGAACAGAGCGCGGCCTTGAGGTGTTGGAAGGCGGTTTCCTCTGCCTCGGTCCACTCCACCTGTCGCGGCAACTTTTTCCTGGTCAGGTCGGTCAACGGGCTAGCCAGGGATGCAAAATTGGGAATAAATCGCCTGTAATAACTGGCCAGCCCGATGAACGTACGCACCTGTTTCTGTGTTGTGGGGCGGGGCCAATTCCGTATAGATTCTATCTTAGCCGCTTGGGGCTTGACCAGCCCTCGGCCGATGGTGTAGCCCAGGTACTCGGCCTCCTGTAGCCCCAGGTGGCACTTCCGGGGGTTGGCTGTCAGCCCCGCCCCTCTTAGTGCGTGCAGTACCTCTTGTATCTGTCTGAGATGGGTCCCCCAGTCCTCTCCATGGATGACAATGTCGTCCAGGTATGCGGCAGCATACTTTTGATGGGGACGCAGTACCTGATCCATCATCCGCTGGAAGGTGGGAGGCGCCCGTGCAAGCCGAATGGCAGTTTCCTGTATTGGTACAGGCCCTCCGGGTAGCAAACGCGGTCTTCTCCCTAGACTCCCGGGTCAGGGGCACCTGCCAGTACCCCTTCGTTAGGTCCAGTGTGCTGATGTACCTGGCAGTCCCGAGCCGGTCGATCAGCTCATCGATCCTAGGCATGGGGTAGGCATCAAACTTAGAGACCTCATTTAATTTTCTAAAATCATTACAGAACCTAATGGTTCCATCAGGCTTGGGGACCAGGACTATGGGGCTGCACCACTCACTACGGGACTCTTCTATGACCCCGGCCGCCAACATCTCCTGTACTTCCCGCCGCACCGCTTCCCGCCGCGCCTCTGGGATGCGGTACGGCCGCTGGGTTACCTTGACTCCCGGGGGAGTGACGATGTGGTGTTTAATGACATCGGTTTCCCCAGGGTCTACTGAGAAGACATCCCGATGGCGGCCCACGAGTTCCTGTAGTTCCTGTCGTTGTGTTACGCTCAGTTGCTCCCCTAGCGGCACCTCTTCGGTCTGGCTGGCTGAAAAACACGGCTGTGGTCCCCCCTCTGGGACCGGGTCACTGGCATGCCACCTTTTTAAAAGATTAATGTGGTACAGCTGTGTTTTCTTGCGCCGGTCGGGTTGGCTTACCTTGTAATTCACCTCGCCCACTTTCTCTAGGACCTCGTACGGACCTTTCCAGCGGGCGAGGAACTTGCATTCGGACGTGGGGACCAGCACGTGTACCTGATCCCCGGGCTGGAACTCCCGGAGCTGCGCCCCACGATTGTAGACGCGCTGTTGCGCTTCCTGGGCCTCCAACATGTGTTCCCGAACGATGGGCCACAGCGTGGCCATCCGCTCTCTCATTTCCGTCACGTGCTCAACTATAGTTCGGTGGGGCGACGGCTGGGCCTCCCAAGTCTCTTTGGCCAGGTCCAGCATGCCTCGTGGCCGTCGGCCATACAGCAGCTCGAAGGGGGAGAAGCCTGTCGAAGCCTGCGGTACCTCTCCTACCGAAAACATTAGAAAAGGGAGGAGCTGGTCCCAATTCCGTCCATCCGCCTCCATCACCTTTCTCAACATACTTTTCAGGGTGCGGTTAAACCTTTCCACCAGTCCGTCAGTCTGGGGGTGGTACACCGACGTACGTATCTGCCTGATGGTAAGGAACTGGCATAAGTCACGCATTACCTTACTCATGAAGGGCATTCCCTGGTCCGTCAGGATCTCATCCGGGAAGCCGACCCGGGAGAACAGCAGCATCAGTTCTCGTGCGATGCCTTTGGTGGCCATCGTGCGCAGAGGAATGGCTTCGGGTACCGGGTGGCATAGTCCAATATGACCAAGATATATTGGAACCCCTGCTGCTTTTTGGGAGGGGCCCGACGAGATCCAGCGCGACCCTACTGAAAGGAACGGAGATTATCGGCAAAGGGATTAAAGGGCTCTTGTACTTGGGTTTTGGCGCCACCCTCTGGCACTCCCGGCACTCTCGGCAGAACTTCTCCACTGCACGTTTTATCCCTGGCCAATAAAAGCGTGCCTTGATCCGTTCGGAGGTCTTCTCGACCCCCAAGTGCGCCCCCAGCACGTGTGCATGCGCCAACTGTAAAACAGTGTTCACCATGGAGTGGGGCACTAACAGTTGCTCTATCTCACGCCCCTCACTCCTAACTACCTGGTATAGGAGGTGGTTTTTAATGGCAAAATGAGGGAAAGAAATTTCGCTTACCCTCCATGAGAGTCCCATCGACCACGGTGACATGTTGGAATGCATGCCTTAGATTCTGGTCCTCCAGTTGGGCAGTCCCGAACCGACCAGTCAGGGGCGGGGATGCTGGCGCCTCCTCGTGTCCCATCGGGAACATCTCCTCCCATGTCGGTTCTTCCTCCATGGGGTTTGCCTCAGCAGCGCCGTCCTCTGATGGCCCCTCTGCTGATGGTTGTGGGTCAGCTCCCTGAAAACCGCACAATCTGGCGGCCTCGACCACCTCAGATTCGGACCCCACCTCCGATGAGAGCGGCAACTCCACCTCTTGACCTTCTCCACGGGAGGGAACTTGTGTTGCCCTTGCCGCCTCCCCTTTTGGCCACCTCTCCTTTTCTTTCTCCTTGCTTCTTCCCCCCGCATGCCTGTCCAGAGCTGAGGAAATATCGGGCAATCCCGACCCAGGAGCACCGGAACCGGCAGATTCTCAACGACCCCGGCTTTCCCCGTACTGCCCCTTGGTTGTCTGTAGCTTTAAGAGGGTTACGGGGTAATCCTTGCTCTCGCCATGGATACAGGAAATGGCCATTTTTTCTGGTTGCAGTTCCGTCCGGGCGTATTCGGGCCGGACCAGGGTCACCATGCTCCCGGAATCGAGCAGGGCGGTGGTGTCCTTGCCGTTGGCCCTCACCGGCGTCAGGGGCGACGGGCACCCCTCGGTAGCCCAGCACGACAGCAGCAGCCCGCAGGGTTTTGCGTGCGGAGTGTCTGTGGTGGATGCGGTCCGCATCACCACGTCCCGTCTGGGACAACTCCAGGAGAGGTGTCCCACCTCTCCACAGTCATAACACTCACGGCGGTCTTCTGTCATGAAGGGGCGTCTCCTTGGAGGGCTGGGCGGTGCCCGGGTTCCTTCTCTGAACCTTGCCCCGGTCATCCCGTCCAGTTTCGGCCTGTCCCGGGTTCGGACAGAGGCTTCGGGTTTCTCCTGTTCGGATCGGGTGGGTCGGCTGCTACGCAGGACCTCCACAGAAGCTTGGTACCCCTCCACCAGCGCCACTAGTTCATCGGCGCTCCGGGGGTTTGCCTGGCTTGCCAGTTTCTTGGCTTCGAAAGGTAAGGAGCGCAAAAATTTGTCGATGACAAACCTTTCCATGGGCGTCAGGGACGTGGGTTCCGTGGTCATCCAATTCTTGGCTAGGCGTATCAGGTCGTGCATCTGGGCGGTAAGGCAGCGTTGAAGGTCCAGTTATGGAACTTTTGTGCCTGCCCGATGAGGCTGTGTCCGGCGCGACGCAGAATTTCCCGTTTCAGGATGGTGTAGTCTGCAGCCTGGACCTCCTCTAAGTCCTGGCACGTGTGCTGGGCCACCCCGGACAGGAATGGAGCGAGCAGTCCGGCCCATTGCTCTGGAGCCCACCCCTCTCGGGTCGCTGTACGCTCAAATGTCTGGAGGTATGCCTCGATGTCATCCTCTGCGGTCATTTTGACCAGGAACGCACTGGGGTTTGGTCGGCGTGGGGTTCCAGTAGCTGACAGCCGTGCTACCTCCAGCCTTAGTAGCGTTGTCTGCTGTCGATGCTCTTCTATCACCGCTGCGTTGTGCGCCAGCTGCGCAGCATGAGTCTTCTCCATCTGTTTCAACATTAGTGACTCCATTTCTACTTTGTACTGAATAAATTATTTTTTATTTAGCGTTATAGTCTGCCCGCATCCTCCACCATATGTAGCAAGACCAAGGGTGTGGGGTTTCCACTCGCTAATAAATGATAATTTATTCACTGTACCACGCAGATAATGGAGACACGGGAGACAGTTCCAAATAAACACACGTTTATTTTTAGGCACAGGCGGAAGGATTCCGCATACGGAAGTGTCTTTCCCGTGGCAGGGAAAACACAGCCGGCACAGAAGTCCCGGTAATGAACACAAAACAAAGTCCACAAACTTCCCTTTATCAGGATTGTCCGTGATCCGATTGCGTGGTCGTGGTCCGTTCCAGGGTAATCCGTTGCCGCTGCCGTCGTCCAATTCCGTAGTTCAGTATCCAAAAATAATCCGTCCAAAAAGTAATTCCAAAAACAAAACTAGCTAGCTATCTTCTCTCTCTCTCTCTCTCTCTCTCTCTCTCTCTCTCTCTCTCTCTCTCTCTCTCTCTCTCTCTCTCGATCTCTCTCTCTCTCTCTCTCTCGAACTCCCAACCCAACGTCCTTGTGAGAGAGCGCTCTTTTTAAAGACTGGTGATTTCATTTACGCGCGTCAGCTGTGGAATCCGTCCCGGGGTTCCCATCAGTGCGCGGGGTGGAGCCAGCGTGCCGAAAGGTATCTCCCTCTATGACGACGCCATAGGACGCGCCTACGCGGGCGCTACACTGTATAAAAGACACCTGTCCACAGAATCAATCAATTAATCAGATTCCAACCTCTCCACATCGGTCTGGGGCTCCACGCAAGATCTCACCTCGTGGAGTGAACCTGATCATGAGAAAGGTGAGGGAACAACCCAGAACTACACGGCTGGAGCTTGTTGATGATCTCAAGGCAGCTGGGACCACAGTCACCAAGATGACCATTGGTAACACACTACGCCGTAATGGATTGAAATCCTGTAGTGCCCGCAAGGTCCCCCTGCTCAAGAAGGCACATGTACAGGCCCGTCTGAAGTTTGCCAATGAGCACCTGGACGATTCAGAGGAGGCTTGGGAGAAAGTGCTGTGGTCAGATGAGACTAAAATCGAGCTCTTTGGCATCAACTCGACTCGCCGTGTTTGGAGGAAGAAAAAAGCTGCCTTGGACCCCAAGAACACCATCCCCACCATCAAGCATGGCGGTGGAAACATTATGCTTTGGGGCTGTTTCTCTGCTAAGGGGACAGGACGACTTCACCGGATCGAGGGAGGATGAATGGGGCCATGTACCGGGAAATCTTGGGTGAGAACCTCCTTCCCTCAGCCAGGACACTGAAAATGGGTCGTGGATGGGTGTTCCAGCATGACAATGACCCAAAGCATACGGCTAAGGCAACAAAGGAGTGGCTCAAGAAGAAGCACATTAAGGTCATGGAGTGGCCTAGTCAGTCTCCGGACCTTAATCCTATAGAGAATCTGTGGAGGGAGCTGAAGCTTCGAGTTGCCAAGCGACAACCTACAAACCCTAAGGATTTGGAGAGGATCTGCAAAGAGGAGTGGGCCAAAATCCCTCCTGGGATCTGTGCAAACTTGGTGACCAACTACAAGAAACGTCTGACCGCTGTGCTTGCCAACAAGGGTTTCTCCACCAAGTACTGAGTCATGTTTTGCTAGGGGGTGAAATACTTATTTTCCTCAATAAAACACAAATAAATGTTTAAAATTTATATAATGTGATTTTCTGGGATTTTTTTAATATTTTGTTTCTCACTGTTAAGATGAACCTACCATGAAAATTATAGACCGTTCCTTTCTTTGTAAGGGGGCAAACTCACAAAATCAGCAGGGGGTGAAATACTTATTTTCCCCACTGTATATAGGTTAGAGCAGGGTTTTCATAGGATTGTATGAGACAGGTACTGAGGTATGTATTGATTGTGTGCCATGGGTTTTGCCAAATATGTTAGTTGTTTTGAACTAGTGTTACAGCTAGCTCCATTAACATTTTTGGTTATGTGTTTTCCCATTTGTGGCTTAATAGTCTACCTGTTCCTCTGTGGAAGGAAGAATACTCCATTCTATTCCATATGTGACAAGCTACATTTTCAACCTGTGTGTCTTTGTCCTGGCTGGGCAGTTTCATATGCTTTTAACTTACCATTGACAGTACTTTCCCCAAACATTATTACAGGAAAATCTAATCATTTTTCCTGCTTTGAATTTAATTAAAAAATAATTGAATAGAGCAAGCTAGAAAATCCAAATTAATCAATCATATTTGAATTAATCAATCATATTTGTTGTTGTTGCTTGTATTTTCATCTTCTGGGTGGTCTAAAGTAAATAATAATTACAAATAATCAAAGGTCATCCTAATGTTGATGTTTTTGCCTCTATTTCGCAGAGTTTCCTGGATGTTGTTGTTGAGTTGGAGAAACTGGACAAGGTGTCTTGTGGAGATGTGGAGCTGATTGAACAGTGCCTGCATAGAATCCGTAGGGTGGACCTTGCTAAGAGGGTTCAGCAGTACCGGGCAGGAGGTGAGGGTTCATCAGGGCAGGAGGTGAGGATTCGTCAGGGCAGGAGGTGAGGGTTCGTCAGGGCAGGAGGTGAGGATTCGTCAGTACCAGGCAGGAGGTGAGGGTTCGTCAGGGCAGGAGGTGAGGGTTCGTCAAGGCAGGAGGTGAGGGTTCATCAGGGCAGGAGGTGAGGGTTCGTCAGGGCAGGAGGTGAGGGTTCGTCAGGGCAGGAGGTGAGGGTTCGTCAGGGCAGGGGGTGAGGGTTTGTCAGGGCAGGAAAGGTTCAGGACAGTCCATTACTCACAGGAGGACTCGCTTTTAAGGAATTAAAGGCATCCTTTTACTTCTGCTGGCCAGATCTAACTGCAGATTAATTGTAGTTGTTTAATTGCCATTATAAGGGAAAAAAAGATTGAGATTTCCTCAAATTGAAATCAAGATTCGTCATGTAGCCAGACACATTTTTGTCCAATGACAGTCCTAGAATTCTTTATGTATTTTCAAAGAACAGAGGTGAGCTCAAATGGAAATACCCCAAATATTTCATACGGAGCATGCTGTAGTACTAGCAGGATGTATATGCTGATTTTCCATTGCACTTCCTGTCAGAGGGGACGGGAAGTGTAGAGACAGGAAGTAACCACAAGATTGTTGTTGCCCTTCTCTCTGTGGCTTGGCTTGAAACATGAAAGGAGTCTTTGTTCCAGGTCAAGCATATGCACCAGATATCAGTGTTCACAGAGCAATGGGAAAACAGCAGTGCCTTAAGCACAGTCCAAGCATCAGACCATGATCTCCTCTTTCTGGCTATAAGCTTCATACCTCATTTACACTTCGCCATCTTTACATGACCCGTGGCTTAGCGGACAATGGCATATGTTTGCAACTTTCATTGCTTTCATATTGCGTTTTTACTTTATTTGTACATATTATCTATTCACTGTATGCAACTAGATACATATTGACATGCCCTACCAGGGACTTAAAGCTGTAACCTCTTGGCTTTTGATTTGGCTTGGCATAATCACCATGCCACCCTGCTGCACCTGGTCCTGGTCTCTGTCCACTCAATTAGTCTGGGTTGTGCTGTATCCCACAGTCCCGTGGGGCACTTTTCACCCCCCCTGTTCACCACAGCATGTGCCATCGGACACCCACACCCCTGGGTAAGTTCTCTCCAGTTCTCTCTTGGGGAGGGGGAGAGATAAACCTCTCTTTGCTGTTGAAATGATTTTGTTAATTTCAGCTCCAGAGAACATAAAAATGGCAGTGCCTGAAACAGGATGGCAGTATGGCCAGGTGAACCTCACAGATATTTGTAAATATGCTCTGCTTTGTAGTGCAGCATGTGCTGTAGCTAGTCTCACTAATCACCTCATTCCAATGGTCTTTACCTCACTCATTTCCTGTGTTTGGGGCCACAAACCCTGTTACTGGAAGGCCATGGTCTCTATTGTATTTTGTTCCAGTCAAGTGCCTAACCAGATTACTACAAATAGCAAGCTTGACTGAACCAGTCTAGATTCCCTCTCACTATGAAAGTGTTTCATTAGAGTGGTAAAACATTCTGAACAGTGGCCCTGCGGAATAGGCTTGAGTGGATATTCGCACTGTGTACCCGCTTGGCCTTATTATGCAACATTGGTGGAGCAGTAGCATCAGCAGTCTTTGTAGCAATACGTGGCACAGTTTCATTGATAGTCTGTAGAAACACTAGTGGTGCAGTATCATTGATCAAATTGTGAAATATATACATTTGAGAACTCGGATTTATGGTATTGACTGTCTGCAGCTAGGTAAGCATGAGCATGTGCTGTCTGCATCTTCCCTGAAAGTAATTAACCATGGGGAGATTCTTCACTGGACAATAAAGCTTTTATATATCTGTATTGCGATGGTCTGTGCTCATTCTAGAATAGTAGAAATATGCTATATGTTGATTTTAATGTCTTCCTTTTTCCCAATGAACCAATCTAACATCACAGCAAACTTTCTTTTCAACTTTTCCCTTTGCTAACCTTTGCTTGTCTGAAGGGGTTTGTGCTAGAGATGCACCGATCGATCGGCCTCTGACCGGAAATGGCCGATTTTCAGCTGATCGGCCTCAATCGGTGACTTGATCCCGATCACTCCACATAGCCGATTCTGTGCGCGCCGGTTGGCTCCTCGCCCCCTCTTTTTCACGTGACGTGCGCGCACCCGTGAGCCAATGCAAACAGATCAGATGAGCGCAGCGCTGAAAACGCCTCAACATGTCCTTAGTATGGGCGTTTTTCACAGTCAGTGAAGACGACTTAAAAGCTTGCAGTTTGTCATACATGTCAATCGAAAATAAGCCGCGGAGGAACAACCTCGAAAACGTTCGAACGACCAACCTAATCAGACACTTGAAAAGTCATCACCCAGGTACCAAGTCGATGCCCAAATTCTGAAAATGTGAGGGTACTCGTTTTCTACAGTACCGTAGGTACCGGGTTAATTAACAATTAACTTCGTTGCGCTAGTTCGGTTCCTCTGAACCATTTTCCATTAATAGAACATGGTGGTAGTGCATACACTTGACGTAATAATGCCCTGCTGAAGCACTGAATTGCACTGAAATCATTATGTTTGCTAATGAGTGACGTTATGAAACAGTGCTATTCACTCATACAAATCGAACTTATTAGACCTAATGATAAATTCATCTAACGATTTCTAGCTAAACCACAAATGGTGTATTAACTGTGTTGTGCATGAAGGTGCCAGCTGTGCGTTTCCACTATCAAACAAACTCAGAAACAGCAGCATCGTCCCTTTTCCTATTACTCCTAGTTTGAAACATTTTTATCTAGGCTTTGAAGCTAGTTAAAGTCGTAGTCGTTAGGCTACCTGACTCACGCAAATAACGAAATTCTGCTGAAGAGCGGCTTGTTTCAATGCCTTTGACAAGCTCCGCAACTGAAACATCCGCCCTTATATCGCTACAAGTGTTTTCCATTGCACTATATAGAATTGGGATCTACTCTAATCCACCTCTAGCAAACAAATTAGTCTAGCGAATCATAGGTTCGAACTAACCTGTTTTCCATTAGCATTGTCGCAATAACTTTCTGATGCACATCAAGTTGAAGCCATATAATTATTTAATGGAAAAAGGGCTTGTGTCATCTGTCATCAGAATATAACGTTAGTGTTTTAAAAAATATTTCCGGACTAATGGTCTGTCACCATGTCAGTAAATTTAAACTACTCTTGTTTCTTTTTATTTATTACTTAAAGGCTACATGCCACTGTTGTTGGATTCTCTTTTATTCATCATTGAATTTAATTTGCACAAAAAAGAAAAGCTCTGTCCAGTAACCTGGAACACTTTTTTATTTTGAAATGTGTTTTAGTGAGACCTACCTCATGCTTCTGACCTACCTCAGAATTGTCAATCTTAATTTTCTATTAAAGCAAAGTTACAAAAATGTTTGTGTAAGTTGTCAATTATTGTTTTTAGGAAAAAAAAAAATCGAATCGCCAAAATCGGTATCGGCAGGTCAGACTAATCAAAAATTGGAAATCGGAATCGGCCAAGAAAATCGCAATCGGTGCATCTCTAGTTTGTGCACATGATTCCAATGCTCCCTGTGCCTCTGAGCTGCAGAGCCCTGTGGAGGTGTACAGGATGCGGGGGGTGCCCAGGGGCGTGTGTGTCATCTTTGACTGCGTGGGCAGTGATGGTGGTAAGCGCCCTTGCTCCCCACTTGCCAACTCTGGCCCGAGCACTAGCACAGGTTGTCCCTGTGATCGTAACCAATACTCTTTATCACCTAAAACTGCAGCAGCCAAGGCCTCCAGCCATATCAAGATGAAATCCACTTAAAATAAAATGCATATTATCTCTTATCTGTATTAAACAAGCAATCATGATAAATCTGATATTTTATAATGGCTGTTAAAATAACAGGCATGTTAATATTTAGGTTTTTGGGTTTCTGCAGACATGTTGGAGCAGACATTCAGCCGCCTGCACTTCAGGGTGATCCTGTGCAAGTGGCCCAGTGTGGAAGAGGTCCGCTGCACTCTGCTGGAGGAGTCCCAGAGGAGTGGGCTCCAGGGGGAAGATGCCTTTGTGTGCTGCCTCCTGAGCCGGGCCACCTCCACCCACCTGCTGGCCACTGAGCCACAGGGCCCAGGGCTGCGGCTGGAGGCTGTCCGACACCTCTTCACCACCGAGGCCTGCCCGGGCCTAGTCGGCAAGCCCAAGCTGTTCTTCATCCAGAGTTACTGTGTCCCTGAGCCCCAGGCCTGCTGCAGACACAGGGACGAGGACCTGGTTACAGACGGGCCAGCGAGCCCCTGCACCACGGAGACCATCCCGACCGGTGCCGATGTGTTCTGGAGCCAGTGCAGGACGGATGAGCAGCAGCTGCAGTTCACCAGCCACCACTCTGTGTACCTGCAGTCCCTCAGCGCAGTGCTACTCGACGGCCAGAGGAGGTGCTATTTCACCACGCTTTATTCAGCTGTGACTGTAACACATACATATATAAGGGTGTAGATCTCTCTCAGTGGATAAACTCCAGTTCTCTTTGTTCTGTGATCCTCAGCACTAATTTTTCCATGAAAATATGAATATATATATATACATTTTCTCTAAAGAGCCTTCCTAACGTCTCTGATGTCATGTGTTTCATTAAAGGAAGCTGCACCTGGTGGATGTGCACACAGAGGTGAATGCCGTCGTATATGAGCACAACCAGAGGAACCCAGCAGAGCGATACTCTGTCAGTCTGCGTCACACTCTGAGGAAGAACCTGTTCCTGTGCTGAAGGACAACACTTTATGATCCTGTTCTTGTAATGAAGGAGAAAAAATCTTATCTGGTTCTTATTTTTTTTTTTTTTGTGTGGTTGCACATCTCTTATACATCACATACAGAAAGGTTTTAAAGGCATGAAAAGAGAATGAACAATTCATGTGATTATCATTTTATATTTATGTTATTACTGCTTTTCTAAAACATTTTATGTTGAATTTCTTAGTAGCACCTCAGCTTGAGAAATGTAAACCTATTGTGATTGCTATTATCATATGTACAGGTAACTGCCAAAATAAAGGAAACATCAACAACAAGTTTCAATAGGGCGTTGGGCCACCATGAGCCGCCAGAACAGCTTAAATGCGCCTTGGTATTTAAGTGTCTGGAACTCTGTTGGAGGGATGCAACACCATCATTCCATGAGAAATTCCATCATTTGGTGTTTTTTTGATGAAGGTTGAAAATGCTGTATTCATTGCTGTTGACCTTGCCCTCTAAGGGGTTGAATGGCACAAAAATGCACAGGTAAGTGGATCTAAACCATGCCAGGAAAATGTACCCCACACCATATCAGAGCCGCCAAAACCCTTCACCGTGGGAAATTAGCACTGGGGCCTGTAGGTTTCTTTTGGCATCTGCCACACATCCACTTGTTGAGAACGGGATGACTCTTCTGATCATGACCTTTTCCACTGCTCAAACACTGCCTGTGGTTTTTGCACCACTTTACTCACAAACATGCATTTTTAGGTGGAGTAAGGAGTTTATGCACTGCAACCCATCCAGAGTATCCTTCTCTGTGAAGTTTTTGATGGACAGTTCTTGATGAAACTGCCTGATGACGCCCTAGATTGATATTTGCAGTGAAGGAGTATGCGCTTTCTACCTCCGTTGCTCTTAGTTGATGATGTCTTTCCCTCAGACTTCCATGTCAACATCACCTTAGTCACTGTTCCATGTTAACATCAGCTCCTTTGAAGCTCTTGCCAAACGTGCCCCAACAATCACCCCTCTTACAAAGTCACTGAGATATCTTCTTCTAGCTATGGTAGCTAACATAATGGCCAAATGGGCCTGTTCAGCATTTCATACATTTTAGACCAGGATGTTAAATGCTTAATTACTTCAGGAACCACACCTATGTGGAAGCTTTCAATATACTTTGCATCCTTAATTTACTCAAGTGTTTCCTTTATTTTGGCAGTTACCTATATACACGCAGTGCCCTTTAAAGTCTACACCCCGTCTCAATCTTTTGTTGCCTTACAGCCTGAAATTAAAACATTAAATCAGACTTTTTCCACCTTTATTTAAACATTTTACCTGAGAAAAAAAAAAATCGCAACATTTCTGAACATTAAACATAAAAACCAGAATACCTTGGATTGATAGGTCTACGCCCTGCTGAGTTAGTACTTGGTAGAAGCAACATTTGCTGGAATTACAGCATTTTGATGCATCTCTACCAGCTTTGCACACCTAAATTGGGCAACGTTTGCCCGTTCTTACAGAACTGTTCAAGCTCAGTCAGATTGCGTGGGGACCGCTGATGGACTATACTTTTTGTGATATTTTTTCAATTTAGTAGCCAATTACACCCTTTTTTCATGTCTATCACCCCCCCTCATATTGTGAAATTAACAAATGTTACTTTATTTCGTGGCAGATTGTTTTGATGAGCTATTTTTTGCTGTAATTCTGCAGAGCTAAATATGCAAGGAATTGTTGCTTTTGCTTCTGATTATTTACATATTATTAACATGTAGGTATGTGATTTATCAATCTATCTTAGGGTTTGCTGAAAATAAATTAAAATGTAATTAGAGCGATATCCATCTAGCCAAGTAGTTCAACTTTTAGCTAACCAGGAAGTCATCATTTACAGTAGGCAGCAGACCTTGGCCAAAACGAACTATTTCAAATTTAATTTGTGAATACCAACTCTTCCAAATAGTTGAAGTATTAAAATAAATATTCTCCAGGATAAAGTCTGATCCCACAAAAATCGAATATTATTTGAAAGTATTTAAAACAAATATCACAGAACATTACGTTTTTTTAAAATATATTCAGTACCAAACAGTTAATGAGTTCAATTACTATATAATTTATATATACACTCAGTGGCCACTTTATTAGGTACACCTTTCTAGTACTGGGTAGGACCCCCCTTTGCCCCCAGAACAGCCTGAATTCTTCATGGCATGGATTCATGGTGCTGGAAACATTCCTCAGAGATTCTGGTCCATGTTGACATGATAGCATCACGCAGTTGCTGCAGATTTGTCAGCTGCACATTCATGTTGCGAATCTCCCGTTCCACCACATCCCAAAGGTGCTGTATTGAGATCTGCTGACTGTGGAGGCCATTGGAGTACACTGAATTCATTGTCATGTTTGTTGAACCAGCTTGAGATGACGTGTGCTTTGTGACATGGCGCATTATCCTGCTGGAAGTAGCCATTAGAAGATGGGTAGACTGTGGCCATAAAGGGATGCACATGGTCAACAACAAGACTCAGGTAGGCTGTGGCATTTAAACAATACTCAATTGTTATTAAGGGGCCTAATGTGTGCCAAGAAAACATTCCCTGCACCATTTCACCAGGGACCACCAGCCTGAACCCTTGGTACAAGGCAGGATGGATGCATGGATTCATGTTGTTTACGTCAAATTCTGACCCTACCATCTGCATGTCGCAGCAGAAATCAAGATTCGTCAGACCTGGCAACGTTTTTACAATATTCAACTGTCCAGTTTTGGTGAGCCTGTGCCCACTGTAGCCTCACTTTCCAGTTAGCTGACAGGAGTGGAACCCGGTGCGGTCTTATGCTGCTGTAGCCTATCCACTTCAAGGTTTTACGTGTTGTGCATTCAGAGATCCTCTTCTGCATACCACTGTTGTAACGCATTATTTGAGTTACTGTCGCCTTCATGTCAGCTTGAACCAGTCTGGCCATTCTCTGCCTCTCATTAACAAGGCGATATCGCCCACAGAACTGCCGCTCTCTGGATGCTTTTTGTCTTTAGCACCATTCTCTGTAAACTCCAGAGACTGTTGCGTGTGAAAATCCCATGAGATCAGCAGTTTCTGAGATACTCACATCACCCTGTCTGGTACCAACAATTATCCCACGGTCAAAGTCACTTAGATCACATTTCTTCCCCATTTAGATTTTTGGTCTGAACAACAACTGAACCTCTTGACCATGTCTGCATGCTTTTATGCATTGAGTTACCGCCACACGAAGGCTCTACTGTTTGCTGAAACCGTTTGACAGTGACCCAGGAGGAACATGAGGCCACGGGGGAACAGAATTTGACTTAACACCGGGACCATAGACAGGACAGCTTGCGGAGTGCCGTCACTACACCCTTCATAGTTGTGTTTTTAAAATGTGAGTTTCGGAGCCATCAAGTCTGGCATTTTAATGGGTTGAATTTGAGGTGAAAACCCCCCAAAAATAAACAGACTTTTTATGTGGTTGCACCAGAGCTACAGCAACGTATTTCCGGTCATATGACCACAGTCGACCCTTCTTTGAGCTGAAAGCCGCTGGAATCGAAGAATTTTACTTACCCCCGAGAGGCAATTCCTGAGGCAGGCATAATAAAAAATACATTAAGCAATAAAACATTAACTAATCATCTTCAACACAACCTCTTTGATGAAAGCCACAGATTCTTTACCATGGCAGTATGAAAAGGATAATAATAAACCATTAAAGTGTAACATCAGAATCAGAATCAGAATCAGAAAACTTTAATGATCCCTGGGGGGAAATTGGGACAAGTTACAGTTGCTCGCACTCAGACATATCACATATTATACATGGCACAGTATATACATCAACGGCAAACATTCAAACATTCTCAAGACAGTATAGGGCTGTTTGTACCGTGAGAATCAATAAGAATAAGAAAAAAAGAACAATAATACTAGTAATAATAATAATTAAAATAAGTAAAAATAAGTAGCATCCGCTTAAGGTACTATTCTATGCACAGTATGTATCAATTTGTAGTTATAAAAATGTAAGTGTTAAATGTTCCACAGCTATCCTATTGGCTGGCTCAGTCTCAGAGTGGCTGGTGCTCTGAGTGAGGAGTTAAAGAGTCTGATGGCCACAGGCAGGAATGACTTCCTGTGTCGCTCTGTGGTGCATCTGGGTGAGATCAGTCTTGCACTGAACGTGCTCCTGTGATCGACCAGCACGTCATGGAGTGGGTGGGAGGTATTGTCCATGATGGAATGCAGCATGGACAGCGTTCTCCTTTCCGACACTGCCGTCAGGGAGCTCAGCTCCAGCCCCACAATGTCCCTGGCCTTGCGGATCAGTTTATTCAGAGGCATAGACCGTAAGAATTGCAGGGGATTTGGCATTTAGGCATAAGCAACTAACTAGCTAGCTGTTTGCTTGCTGGCTAAAGGCCTGAATATACTTCAAGTATAAAGAAATGCAGAATTTGTCTTAAAAATGTAGGGTATTTAAGGCAATACTGAATATAGCTTTTCCTCTACGGTCCGCATTCCAAATACAACGTTTATTAAGGTTAACGTTATTAGTTTGGGAGTACGTTATGGTGGCATTAACTTACTATTATCCCTTTTCGGTTGTAAATTTAATGTAAAGATGATGTATCAATAAAAATGTGTCGATAAAAATGTAATGGTAGGTAGCCTACACTTGCTAATGTTAATCAAAGTTAAGGACTAGGCTATATGTAGCTAAAACTTTACATTACATACGCTAACCATGAAGTTATTCTGACGTGAAATAAGACAGCTAGCAATCTATCTACCCTGCTAAAACACTGATGTTTATAACAAGTTAGCATGTGTGGTCATTCTGATAAAGTTAGCAGCTAACTTTGACCACATTTGTAACATACTGTAACGGTGGGCAGCTAGCCTAGCCACAGAAATGCTAGCTGCCCTCCATTGTACGTCTGGTGTTCAACCAACCAAGGTTCACCCACGTCACCCCTCTACTCTGGCTCCCCATTGCAGCACGCATCAGATTCAAATCACTAGTGCTTGCTTTTCAAGCGGCTAGAGGTACTGCTCCCCCATACCTCCAGTCACTCATCACTCCCTACACCCCAGCCAGACCTTCCACAATCGGTCAGGACTGCGGAATCACTTGCGATCTTCTGCAAGAGACTCAAAACCCACCTTTTCAAACTCCACTACCACTGAATTATGTACATCTAGCTAATTGTCATCACCACTGCCTAGTTGCTGAACACTTTGTATCCCTGCTTACTCAATAAAAAATAAAAGATAATTACTAACCTTTTCCTTCCCAGAGTTACAGGTATGGTACACAGCTGCCCAAAATGATGTCTGTCTATTTATACACATCTTGTAAATGCTTAAAAATGTAAAAATGCAGTGCGATTTCTCTGCCACCCACTGGATATGGCTTTTAAACATCCAGACAGACTTAAAGTATGTAGTGCAGTATGTGAACAATGCCGCTTGCGTTGGGTACGCTTAAGGCCTCTACATGCTTCTGCGTAACTTGCGCGACATCTTCGCGGTTCGCGCTATGCAACATGTGCAACACTCTGCAATTTATACTTCTGCGCAACCATTTCTGTACACTAGTAGGCGTAAATGTATTGAACAAGGTCGGTAAAGTTTTCATGAAAGCAGGGAAACTCCTGTACCTTCAAACTTCTTCAGCCAATCTTTCCTGAAGCTGGTTCATATTATACCGTGTTGAACAAATGATGCTAGCTATCTATATCTTTAGCTACTGTTAGCAAGCTTTATTTGGCCATGATACCAGGTTGCTAGCTAGCTAGCTAGATAGTTTGTCGATAGTTTTGCTTAGCTAACGTTAACATAGATATATACAGGTATGGTATGCAGCTGCCGACAATGATGTGTATCGCTGTATTACTGCACTGATCTCTTGCGCTTGCTCCTACCATGTATTTATGCACATCTTTTAAGCTGCTCTGGATAAGAGCGTCTGCTATGCTTAAAAAAATGTATATGCACCCTGCTTTTTCTTTGTTTTGTTAATTGAATATTCTGCGCATTAAGGTGTTGTAGTGACATGTTACATTTATATGTAATCTAAAGCACAACACAAAACATCTGGATATTTGCAACCTTAAATATATGACGTGAAGACCACAGTCGATCCTTGTTTGCAGAATCTCCGAGTTTAATGTACTGTCAGTAGGCTACAATAGACTTTAAAACCTTTGAAAAAAGGAAGTAGGCTATGCCTGTCATGAAAGCAGTTTATGTGCGAACAACTCACTTTTAAAACATTCAAATAATAGAGTCAATTCACATGGAACAAAGGAACCAGCAGACGGCTCTTGAAATAATGTTAATGTATTAAGGGAAATTAAAGATGGTCTTTTTCTGTCTTTTCACAGAATTGTAAAAAATCTCTGCTTTTATCTATCTCCCCAAATCTGGATGTCGCTCTGGATAAGAGCGTCTGCTAAATGCTTAAAATGTAAAATGTAAAAAAAATGATTGTCACACGCCACGTGACAATCCCTGTACGGAACAGAGCAGTCTGGAAACGGGTGGAGTTTTAGGTCTACGGACCGGATTCTTTATTTATTTATCCTTTCGTTCTCTGATCCCGACACGGGCAGAGAACCAGAACGGGAGGTTTTTCCAAAACAAATAAACAAAATTAAATATCACAAAACATTAAACCACAACCGAACTTTCTAGTTCCCGGTTTACTTTCTTTCTTTGCTTTGCTTTGCTTTGCTTTCTTTCTTTCTTTCCTCCCGGTCTCCTACGCCTTCTCCTTCTTGTTCCAGCCACCTACTGAAGAGAGCAGAGCAGTTTTAAAGCACACCGATGTGATTAGCAACACCAGACCGGTGCGTGCGCTGGCTGCTCTGCCAGTAGGCGTGGCCGCTAATCGCCCTGATCCGCTGCTGAGACCGACGCCTTCCACACCCCTCCATCGCCAGAATGTGACCAGGGCCCATTCGGTTCGACAGACTCCCCCCCCTCCCTGGAGAGGAAGTCTGCGCACCCATTCGCGGACCCTGGCCGATGGATCACTCGGAAGCAAAAGGGTTGTAATGCAAGATACCACCGAGTGATCCTTGCGTTGGTGTCCTTCATTTTGTGCAGCCACTGGAGGGGGGCATGGTCGGTGTAGAGGGTAAAGGTCTTGCCCAGGAGGTAGTACCTGAGGGTGAGAGAGGCCCACTTGATCGCCAAACACTCTTTCTCTATTGCGCTGTAGCGGGCCTCTCTCGGAGTAAGCTTCTGACTGATGTAACATATCGGTCGCTCCTCCCCCCCACGCTCCTGGGACAAGACTGCCCCCAGCCCCCTATCCGAGGCGTCGGTCTGCAAAACAAAAGGCAGGGAGAAATCAGGGCTGATTAGCAGAGGGCCGCCACATAGAATCGCTTTTATCCTCACGAACGCAGCCTGACACTGCTCCGTCCACTGGACCGGATCTGAGGCTCCCTTTCGGGTGAGATCAGTTAGGGGACTGGCTAGGGCCGAAAAGCCAGGAATAAACCGGCGATAATAATTTGCCAGTCCCAAAAAGGCTCTCACCTGTTTTTTAGACTTGGGCTGTGGGCAGGCCGAAACGGCCGCGGTTTTATCAATCAAAGGTCGGACCTGCCCCCCGCCCAAGAGGAACCCCAGATACCGTACCTCTCTCCGCCCAATAGCGCACTTACCTGGGTTAGCAGTGAGCCCCGCTCCCCTCAGCGTCTGTAGGACGGCCCGCAAATGCTGCATATGCCGCTCCCAATCATGGCTATAGATGACAATGTCATCCAAATATGCTGCAGCATATGCAGCATGCGGTCGAAGTAGCCTATCCATTAGGCGCTGAAAGGTGGCCGGAGCCCCATGTAGACCGAAAGGCAAGGTCAGGAATTGGTGTAAGCCGAACGGAGTAGAGAATGCCGACTTTTCCCTGGACGCTGGAGACAAGGGAATCTGCCAGTAGCCCTTGGTTAAATCCAGTGTCGAATAAAAGCAAGCAGTGCCCAACCGATCCAGCAGCTCGTCAACCCGGGGCATTGGATAGGCATCGAATTTCGATACTGCGTTAACTTTCCTGTAGTCCACACAGAATCGAACCGACCCATCAGGCTTAGGTACAAGCACAATGGGGCTGCACCAGTCACTACTAGATTCCTCGATTACTCCCATGTCCAGCATTTTTTCTAATTCTTCCTGAACCACTTTTTTTTTGTGTTCAGGCAAGCGATATGGCCGACTCCTAATCACGGTGCCTGGCGGGGTCTGAATGTGGTGTTCAATCAAGTCAGTTCGCCCGGGTAAGGGAGAAAACACGTCAGAAAAACAGCGCTGTAAATTACTCACCTCTGCCCGCTGGCCCGGCGCAAGATGGCTACCAACGGGGACCGGAAGTCTCGTATTTTCAATTGGAATTTCCGGTCCCAACTCATCTCGGGGAATTTCTGGCATGGCGAGCGAAACAGGGTCTACCACCTCCCACCGTTTTAATAAATTTAGGTGGTAGATCTGACGTGAGTCACCTCTATCCGAGCGAATGACTTCATAATCAACATCCCCCACTCGTCGTGTAACCTCAAAGGGCCCTTGCCACTTTGCGAGTAGTTTGGATGCTGACGTTGGGAGTAACACTAGGACTTGATCTCCCGGTTGAAACTTTCGCAATTGTGTCCCCCTGTTATATTGCCGTCTCTGTCGTTCCTGGGCCTTGAGCAAATGTTCTCGTGAAATTTGACTGAGTGAGTGCAGCTTTGCTCGTAGGTCCATGACGTATTGAATTTCATTTTTGCTGGGGCTCGGATTTTCCTCCCAAGTTTCTTTTAACAAATCCAGAATACCCCTGGGACGTCGCCCATATAATAATTCGAACGGGAAAACCCGGTGGAGGCTTGGGGAACCTCTCTGACGGCAAACATCAGTGGATCAATTAGTTTGTGCCAATTCTTTAAATCGGTTTTAAAGAACTTACGCATCATGGATTTCAATGTCTGATTGAACCGCTCTACCAGCCCGTCAGTTTGTGGGTGGTATACGCTGGTTCGAATCGACTTGATGTCCAATAATGCGTACAGTTCCTTCAGTGTTCGTGACATAAATGAAGTGCCTTGATCAGTGAGAATTAGAGATGCACCGATTGCGATTTTCTTGGCCGATTCCGATTTCCAATTTTTGATTAGTCTGACTTGCCGATACCGATTTTGGCGATTCCGATTTTTTTTCCTAAAAACAATAATTGACAACTTACACAAACATTTTTGTAACTTTGCTTTAATAGAAAATTAAGATTGACAATTCTGAGGTAGGTCAGAAGCATGAGGTAGGTCTCACTAAAACACATTTCAAAATAAAAAAAGTGTTCCAGGTTACTGGACAGAGCTTTTCTTTTTTGTGCAAATTAAATTAAATGATGAATAAAAGAGAATCCAACAACAGTGGCATGTAGCCTTTAAGTAATAAATAAAAAGAAACAAGAGTAGTTTAAACGTACTGACATGGTGACAGACCATTAGTCCGGAAATATTTATTTAAAACACTAACGTTATATTCTGATGACAGATGACACAAGCCCTTTTTCCATTAAATAATTATATCGCTTCAACTTGATGTGCATCAGAAAGTTATTGCGACAATGCTAATGGAAAACAGGTTAGTTCGAACCTATGATGCGCTAGACTAATTTGTTTGCTAGAGGTGGATTAGAGTAGATCCCAATTCTATATAGTGCAATGGAAAACACTTGTAGCGATATAAGGGCGGATGTTTCAGTTGCGGAGCTTGTCAAAGGCATTGAAACAAGCCGCTCTTCAGCAGAATTTCGTTATTTGCGTGAGTCAGGTAGCCTAACGACTACGACTTTAACTAGCTTCAAAGCCTAGATAAAAATGTTTCAAACTAGGAGTAATTGGAAAAGAGGCGATGCTTGCTGTTTCTGAGTTTGTTTGATAGTGGAAACGCACAGTTGTGGTTTAGCTAGAAATCGTTAGATGAATTTATCATTAGGTCTAATAAGTTAGATTTGTATGAGTGAATAGCACTGTTTCATAACGTCACTCATTAGCGAACATAATGATTTCAGTGCAATTCAGTGCTTCAGCAGGGCATTATTACGTCAAGTGTATGCACTACCACCATGTTCTATTAATGGAAAATGGTTCAGAGGAACCGAACTAGCGCAACGAAGTTAATTATTAATTAACCCCGGTACCTACGGTACTGTAGAAATACGAGTTGGTCAACCTAAATGATTAGGTTGGTCGTTCCAAACGTTTTCGAGGTTGTTCCTCCGCGGCTTATTTTCGATTGACATGTATGACAAACTGAAAGCTTTAAGTGTTCAGCGCTGCGCTCATCTGATCTGTCTGCATTGGCTCACGGGTACGCGCACGTCACGTGAAAAGAGGGGGCGAGGAGCCAACCGGCGCACAGAATCGGCTATGTGGAGTGATCGGGATCAAGTCACCGATTGAGGCCGATCAGCTGAAAATCGGCCATTTCCGGTCAGAGGCCGATCGATCGGTGCATCTCTAGTGAGAATCTCTTTTGGAATTCCCACCCGGGAGAAAAAGTGGAACAACTCCTCCGCAATAGTCTTTGCAGATATATTGCGGAGGGGTACAGCCTCGGGGTATCGCGTTGCATAATCTACGATAACTAATACAAAGCGGTACCCTTTGGCACTCCGATCAAATGGCCCGATAAGGTCCATTCCAATTCTTTCGAACGAGACCTCTATTAACGGCAAGGGTTGCAATGGAGCTTTTGGGATTGCCGCTGGGTTTACTTTTTGGCATTCGGGGCACGCCGCACACCACCGACGGATGTTATCTCGAATGCCCGGCCAATAAAATCGGTCCAGTATCCGGAGTAGTGTTTTATCCTGTCCTAAATGACCCGCCATGGGATTGCTATGAGCCGCCTGGAAAACCATTTCCCGACGGCTTTTGGGCAGCAATAACTGTGTGATTACTTCTCCTGTATAGACGTCCCGACACACGGGATACAGTTTATCTTGTAAAATACAAAAATAGGGGTATGTCACCACCCGCTCTGGGTCAAGCAGCTGGCCATCAATTTTAATCACTTGTCCAGCTACTCGACTGAGCGTTTCGTCCTGCGACTGTTCGAGGGAGAAATCAGTCACTCTGGCGAATCGGGGAAGTCCGCCGGCCCCGCCCGCGTTTCCCCGAAGCAGCCTTTCGGTCACCTCGGGTTGTTGCGGAGAGAGAGCCGACGGCCCCTCCCCTGGGTCGTCGTCATCTGTGACGTCATCCCCCCCAGTTGCTACAAGACGGTAGCGAACACACCCCCGTCGGGCCCCTTCCGCAATCTCCTTTCTAACTATATCCTTAAAACCCGGCCAATCGTGTCCCAAAATCAGCGGAAGGGGGGTGCGAGGAGTAACCCCTGCCACCATGCTATGCTTTTCCCCCAATATAAAATTAAATCCGGGCCGTTGGATAGTAGTGTACATCACCGTGCACGCACCTTATCGCCTTATCTGTGAGCCTGTCCACTGCCTCGGGTTGAACCAGACGCTGATGCACAAGGGTGCGAGAACAACCCGTGTCCAACAGCGCCTGGATTGTTTTACCTTTGATACTTACGGGTACCAAAAATGACTCTGCTGGTTCGGGGGAGTAGCGCTGGACAGCAGGGCGTCCGGCGATGCTTACATCCATCCGGGGGCAATCCTCCGGCATGTGGCCAGGACGCCCACACTGCCAACAGTCCTGCCCCGCCGTCCGTGGCGACCCTGGGTGACCTGGAACAGAAAAGTTAGGACGATTACCATTGCGATCTCGGGGGGGGTTATGCCAACGGGGACCGGACGTGGTTCGGGAAGGGGGGCGTAGACCTGGGTTGGGGTTGGGGCTGGGTATTGGATTGGGACTGGACTGGGGAAAACGGGGAACCGGGATATTGGGGCGGTATTTGTAGAACTGGCTTTTCAGCCCTTCAGCTCTCTGGGGAAGTTTCCCTGTCTCCCCACTGACCACCAGGTGATTCTCTGCCAGCTGGACTGCTGCATCCAGAGTGGCGGGTTGGTGGCATCGGAGCCAGTCCGCGGTCCCTTTCGGGAGCCCCGACGTGAACTGCTCCAATGCCACCTCTTGCACAATTTCGTCCGCTGTTCGGACTTCTGGCTGTAGCCACCGCCGGCAGGAGTCGAGGAGCTGTTGGGCGTAGGCGAAGGGATGCCCGACGTCGGCGAAGCGCAGATCGCGGAGTCTTTTCCTGTGTCCCTCCGGCACACTGCCAGCTGCTATCTGGCTCTCCCCGGACAGCAGCGGGAGGAGCCGTAATGCCCATTGCTCCGCCGGCCACCCGCATGCCGTGGCTGTTCTTTCAAAGAGTTCTACGAACGCCTCCGGGTCGTCGTCCGGTCCCATCTTTCCCATCCTGATCTCGGACCGGACCGGGATGGAAGAGGCGGCCGCCTGCCTGCTGTTTAGCAGCTCTATAATGGCAGCTCTGTCCGCTGCCTGGGTAGCGGTGATGGCCCGCAGCGCCTCCTGTTGGTCTTCCTGGGACCGTACCAGCGCGCGCTGCTGAGCCTCCTGCATCGCAGCCAGGTGGGCGATCACCTGGGAGAGTGGGCTCTCCATGTTCTCCAGTGGTGCTGCTCTGTTCTTCCCGGGTTTCGGCACCACTTTGTCACACGCCACATGACAATCCCTGTACGGAACAGAGCAGTCTGGAAACAGGGGTGGAGTTTTCGGTCTACGGACCGGATTCTTTATTTATTTATCCTTTCGTTCTCTGATCCCGACACGGGCAGAGAACCAGAACGGGAGGTTTTTCCAAAACAAATAAACAAAATTAAATATCACAAAACATTAAACCACAACCGGAACTTTCTAGTTCCCGGTTTACTTTCTTTTGCTTTGCTTTCTTTCTTTCTTTCCTCCCGGTCTCCTACGCCTTCTCCTTCTTGTTCCAGCCACCTACTGAAGAGAGCAGAGCAGTTTTAAAGCACACCGATGTGATTAGCAACACCAGACCGGTGCGTGCGCTGGCTGCTCTGCCAGTAGGCGTGGCCGCTAATCGCCCTGATCCGCTGCTGAGACCAACGCCTTCCACAATGATGTACTAGCTCGATGAACTATGACCATGACAGCTCCGCCTCCATTTACTAACCAATCAATGCTGTGCAACATCTACGTGACATGTTGCAAGTTATTCGATTTTTGTGCTAGGTACGCAACCTCTGCAACACCCTCTGCAACATCAACGCACATTGCAGTCGCAGTCGGTTTGCAGTCGCTCGAGCATGTAGAGGCCTTTATCCATAGGCGAGCAAAGTGAAGTATATTTAGGCCTTGTATGTATGTGTAACAGAGTTGGTTCAGCCTGCAGCGAGTTTCGAACAAAGGATCCCAACACGACCAAGACTCCAGTCTCTAGCCCTGGAAATTAATCATTAGCTCTGCTACACATGCTTTAACTGTAACTTCCATCCACTAGCAACAAATTAACTTTCACTGGTTACAATTACTATAGACCAAATATAAAATAGGACATCTTACATCAGCTGCATTAAATTTAAAATACTTACTGGGCTGTAGAGCTTGTGCGTGTGCATGTGTGTGTGTGTGTGCGTGCAGTGGCGCCAGCATCTCATAATATGCACAACAATGGCCCGATACCGCACGCGTGCAAACGGGCACATGCCAGTCTACTCAGCCCACCCATATGCGCGCATTTCAAACATTTCAAACAACCAGCTAAATAACACAATATCGAGAAACCTAACGTGAAATGAAAGTCCACCAATCCGAAAAGGCAGATGAGAGAATCAAATGAAATGATATTCCTACCTATTTGACATTTATTCTGTCTCCCCGTTGCATCAAATTCTTGCAGAATGGCCTCCGCATCAATTCCAATATCATGATGGATATCCATCAGTGCGACTTCGCGATTGCTGACTTTTCTTTTTTCAAAAGCTTGAAAAATGCTTAATTGTTTACGTTTGCTCATTTCTAATTTCTTGTTAGGCTAAAACCTAAACCAAGGGTATTCAAATCCAGGCCTCCAGGTCTGCAGGTATTTTCTCCAACCACGGACTACACCACCTGATTTCACTAATTAGCTCACTTCCTGGACCAAGGAGGTAAACGAATTATTCGAAATCAGGTGGTTTAGTGCATTTGGAGCAAATACCTGCAGACACTGTGGACTTCGAGGCCTGGATTTGAATACCCCCGTCCTAAACTAACCCAACATTGATCAACTACAATTCCTAAGTCTTTTTCAAATTGAACACCTACTAACTTTTCTCCTCCCATAAAATACTCCTGTCTAATGTTTTTATTTCCCACATGCACATTTTACATTTAGCAATATTGAATGTCATCTGCCACGTATCTGCCCATTCTTGGATTTTGTTTATATCATCTTGGATTACTTTAGTCGATTCCAAACTGTTTGCCAAACCCCCAAGTTTAGTATCATCTGCAAATGTAACTATTTTGCTACTAACGTCCTGTCACACGCCATGTGACAATCCCTGGACTGGAGCAGAGCAGTAAGCACTGGCAGAGGAGTGGGGTTTGCCGGTCTACAGACCAGGGCCCGTATTCACAAATAATTTTATTTTACCACTAGGAGTACTTCTAAATCGCACTAAAACCTTTTAGTTAGGAGTCCCACCTTAAAACCTATTCACAAAGCTCCAAAGACAAACTCCTGCAATTGACCCTTCGCTAAACCACGCCCCAAAACGCAAACTGGCCAATCACAGCGGCGTGTTTTACATACTCCGACAGTTCCTCCGACATTATTTTCCTGCCTTCCATTCAATTACACGCAAAAATTAGACATTTTCTTCATTTTCAAGCTGGTTTTGCGGATTTTTTGCAAATTATGGTTAAACGTTGTGCCTGGGGCAAGTGTAACAGTGACACTCGTTACCCAGACAGGTTTGAAGGAGATATACGTTTTTTTCCCTTTATAAAACCTAAATCAAACCCTGAAAAGTGTAGGCTGAATTGCTCGCGTATACACGAAACGGTCCTAAACTTGCCTAATTCCAATCCTTTCGTAACTGAAATGCCCGAAACACCTGGCGAATCTCCATTCGTCCAAGCGAATTGTTTTTTTAATCATAGCCTATATATATAATAATTACGACAGCAAATATTTTACTGCAAGTTTGAGGCTTTGTGAAGTCTCGCCGCGGCAGATGCCAAGCTATGCCTCGTTAATACCGACTTCCACATCGCGTTAGTAAACAGTATTACGTTATACTGGTCAATAGCGAATTTATATGTCGGTGACATCACCGTGTACGCTAAACTTGAGATATCTGCTTCACGTTGGCTAGCTAGCTAGCTACCGTGTTTAAGATCAGGCCATTGTCAAGTGAGCCAGGCTCATTACTAGCTAGCACTAAATAGCTTGCTAGTTAGGTAGTTGGCTGCGAAAATAGTTAACCAGCGAGCTAGCAAGCAAGCTGATTTAGTAAGTTCATGAGAGATCTGGTTGGCTAGCTAGCTAGAGGATAAGGTACAAGTTAAACAGAGTAATGTCATTACAGCACACTATAGGCGACTAATGTTACGTTAGTTAGCTAATGCTAGCTAACTTACTACTGAATGTAACGTTATATAGGCCTACTGCTTTTGCTTTTTAATGATTGTAATAGTGAATAGAGACCTACCCAGCTTTACAGGAACAGTGTAATTTAATGTCGTTGTCCTCTGTCTTAATCGCCCGGTGATGCGGTGGTTCCCTTTTACTCTGATCTGTAGGCTTTCGCTTCTATCTTAATTTTTTTTACGTCATTTTGTTGCTGAGTCAGTGTGATATCTTGAATATAACCTTCAAATGCATATTGTATACCCTTCTGTCTGCTTCTATCTGAAATCGCTTTTTCTATTTTCCAAAAATTGGACAATATTTCTCCAGGGAGTGCAGTTAGTGACAGTGGGAGCGCCATGCTGGCTCCGAAAGCTTGACGTACATAGCAACAATAACTAAGGGGGGCGTGGTTTAGCGAAGGGTCAATTGTGAAACTAAGAGTGAGGGCGGGGTTGACGTCGTTGCTAAGGATGACGTTGTTTCTCATGAACGAGTTTACTCAGAATGCCCACAGTGATTGGCTGATATAGGGGATGGGTCTCTCAAGTTTCAAGTTTCAAGTTTTTATTGATCACGTACACATGCGTACATGGCAGTGAGATTTGTTGTTCCCGTGGATCTCTCTTCACAACACAACACAACAGTACACAATAGAATACAGTAATACATTGTTAAAAAAAATACAATATTGCACATCACTGGATGGCAGTATAAAGTGATGAGTGCTAAAGTGATAAGTGACACAGTGATACAGTGGGGTGTGAGGAGGTAGGAGGGGGAGGGGACAGTTCAGTTCAGTTGTTGGTGGGGCTGGGCAGTGGTTAGGGGTCTCAGCTCAGCATACGGATAGCTTGGGAGTAGAAGCTGTCCTTGAGGCGGTTGGTCTTCGCTGCTATGCTGACATAGCCAGGCTTCCTCTTGGACAGCTTCTTGATAAACAGGCCATGGCTAGGGTGACTGGGGTCGGCGATGATCTTGTTGGCCTTCGTCTTGCACCTCACCGTATACAGGTCTCTCAGGTTAGGCAGTGCACCGCCTGTGACCCGCTGGGCTGACCGCACCACCCTCTGCAGCCTCTGCCGGTCACGTTCGGTGCAGTTGCCGTACCAGGCGGTGATGCAGCCGGTCAGGACACTTTCCGTGGTGCACCTGTAGAAGTTCCTGAGGATTGGTGGGGGCAGGCCAAACTTCCTCAGCCGTCTGAGGTGGAAAAGACGCTGCTGGGATTTCTTCACCAGCGTGTCCACGTGCCGAGACCACTTCAGATCCTCTGAGATATGGACTCCGAGCAGGGCTGGACTGGCTATATAGTCTACCGGGCAAATGCCCGGTGGGCGGTCTAGTTTTGGGCGGTAGGGCCTCGGTAGGGCGGTAGAATCATTTTATATATATTATACCACGGACCGGGTGTTCCGAGGGCGCAATAAATTTTTCGCGCATATAAACGAACTGGTCTCAGCTTCTTTTCGCGCAGCACCCCCGCCCCGTCGACAGATGTATTCGCGCAGCACCCCCCGGTCGACAGAAAATGCGGCGCTCGCACCGGGTGCCGGGCCGGTCTGAGCGCGAAATGGCAGGGCCGATTTTTCTCCCAGTCCAGCCCTGACTCGAGGAATCTGAAGCTGCTGACCCGTTCAACAGCGGCCCCGTTGATGGTAATGGGCACGTGCACACCCCTTTTCCTGAAATCCAGGATCAGCTCCTTTGTTTTCTCAATGTTGAGCTCAAGGTTGTTCCCTTGGCACCACCTTGAGAGCGCCATCACCTCGTCTGCATAGGCCACGGTGTCATCGTTGGTAATCAGGCCCAACACCGTTGTGTCATCTGCAAACTTAATGATAGCGTTGGAGCTGTGCTTACTGTGCAGTCGCTGGTGTAGATGGAGTATAGGAGCGGGCTGAGCACGCATCCTTGCGGGCGCCCGTGTTGAGGGTCAGGTAAGATGAGGTGTAAGTGCCCACCCTTACTGCCTGGGGTCTGCCTGTCAAAAAGTTCAGGATCCAGCTGCAGAGAGTGGGATTCACACCCAAGGCCGCCAGCTTGGGGATGAGAATGGAGGGCACTATGGTATTGAATGCTGAACTATAGTCAATAAACAGCATTCTCACATAGTTGCCTTTCTTGGCATCCAAGTGGGAAAGTGCCTTGTGCAATGTGATGGCAATTGCGTCATCTGTGGACGCATCTGTCTCCCCGCATACGGATCAACCCCCACGGTTCGGCACGCATATGATCCGCGGATTAATAGCTAAATTGAACCATCATAGAGAAATACAAATACAGCCGCTGTTATATAAACCATATATGTTTTGGTTTGCTTTGTTTTTCATACTAAATGCCTTTCTGGGAGGCATGTTTTTTAAAACGCGACCCGAATTAAATAGAATTGAAACATTAGCGATCTTTTATTTTTTTATTAAATTAATTCAGGCATAAGACCACCCTAGTTACATCGCCTAAGGCGTACTGAATCTAAAAATTTATTTTGTGAAATTTTCGAATAAAGATTTAGTGAAATAACTTAAATTGAAAAACTGAAATTATCATTCATTAAATTCCTTGAGAATAGTTCCTGGCAATTTTTGGTGGAAACGTGCCTTTGGTCGCCGTTATTATTATTTTTTGCTGATCCGAAAAATGATCCGATGCACCCCTATTATATTCTAATAAAGATTCTAAAATACAAATGTACGCTACGTGTCACTGATTTAACATGAAACCGAGAATACCGACTAGTCAATTAGTTACATGTCTGCATCTCGTAAACAATCACCGGGTATCTATATATAATATATATAATATTATATATATAATACCCTCGCGATTGAGGCGGTATACCTTTTTATGAGCTCTGTATCATTCAATATCTCCAGTGTTGACGCGATTGCGACAACGATTGCCGCCAGCAGCAGATTTTCGGATCGCCGTGAGTAGGTCTTTAGCGACTTAGAAGTCCTCTTGCCTGCTTCTAACTTGTCCTGGACTTAGGAGCTGTTTTTAGCTCTCAAACCCTTTGTGAAATACTCTTATCCCAAAAATGTAGGACTCCTAAATTTATTGAGTGACACGCCCATTGTTTTTGGGACTTGCTCCTAAATTTCGCAGTTAGGATCAACTTTTACCCTTAAAATTCTTTGTGAATACGGGCCCAGATCTTTATTTTTTTCGGCTTTCCACACCGCTTCCATGCATCCACATTTAACACGCATCAACAGTTAACGGGACAGGGTAGAACTCTACGCACTGTCCCGACACACTCAACACACATCTTAACAGTACACCGCGCCTCTTCAGTTCGGAGTTCCACTAGAACCTCCCCAGGCACACACATATCCAGTGACTTTTCAAGTGCTTCCCAAACCCATGCACACAGAGACACTCTAACCTTTCAGTCCGACTTCTCTTTTGACCCAAACACACAAGAGAAGGCCAAGTGAATAATCACTTACCATCCATACTAATCAACACCAATTAAATCATAATTAACAATCAATTATGGCCTTTGGAACAACCTTACGGGCAACAGTTCACACTCTCACACCCTGCGAGAGTGCCAAGCCTGCCCCCGGAAAGTCTCACTGCTCCAAAGGCCTCCATAGCATGGGAAAACAAAGGCAACCCTGCCACTCCCATGTTACCGAGGCCGACGCCCTCCACACGTCCATATCAAGATCATTTATGTAAATAGGGAAGAGCAGAAGTCCCAGCACCAATCCCTGCGGGACACCACTGCCCACAGCACTGAGGTCAGATACGGCCCCACCTACTGTTACTCTTTATATTCGCCCTTGCAGCCAATTATGAACCCACTCTGAAACTACTCCTGCAACTCCTACTGAATTCATTTTAGCAATGAGCCTCTCATGTGGTACCTTGTCAAATGCTTTCTGAAAGTCCAAATATATAATATCATAAGCCTGGTTCAGGTCAACACACTTTGTAACCTCTTCAAAAAAGTCCAGGAGGTTTGTTAGGCATGACCTCCCTTTGAGAAAACCATGTTGGCTCTCCCTTAAAATACTATTATTTTTCAAGAATGATTCCAACTTATCCCTAAGTGGTTATGTCCTGGGCCATTCGCACGACCCTCTGCGCTCGAGTGCGGTGCAGTTCCCATACCAGACGGTGATGCATCCTGAGAGAACACTCTCGATCGTACCGGTGTAGAATGTTCGGAGGATGCGGCGGCACATGTTGAATTTCCTCAGACGTCTGAGGAAGTACAGGCGTTGTTGGGCCCTTTTCACCACGTGTGTGGTGTGTGTGGTCCATTTGAGGTCCTCGGAGATATGCACTCCGAGGAACTTGAAGCTGCTGACCCTCTCTACTGCAACCCTGTCTATGGAGATGGGGGCGTGCTCTCCTCAATGCCTCCTGTAGTCCACGATCAGCTCCTTGGTCTTCTGGACTGTGTCAGTGATCCAACCTCCTCTCTGTAGGCTGTCTCGTCGTCGTTGGAGATCAGTCCCAACACCGTAGTGTCATCAGCAAACTTGATGATGACGTTGGAGCTATGCATGGCCATGCAATCGTGGGTGTACAGGGAGTAGAGGAGAGGGCTCAACACGCATCCCTGGGGGGCTCCTGTGTTGAGGGTCAGTAGCTCTGAGGTGGTGCTGCCCATCTTCACCACCTGGCGGCGGCCCGACAGGAAGTCCAGTATCCAGCTGCACATGGTGGAGTGCAGGCCTAGACCCCGGAGCTTGGTGTCGAGCTTGGCAGGAACTATTGTGTTGAACACTGAGCTATAGTCCACAAACAGCATTCGCACATAAGAGTTCCTCCTCTCCAGGTGAGAAAGGGCGGTGTGAAGTGCCACGGCAATTGTGTCGTCAGTGGATCTGTTCTGACGATATGCAAATTGCCATGGGTCCAGTGTGTCAGGCAACATGGAACAAATGAAGTCTTTAACCAACCTCTCGAAGCATTTACTGACGATCGAGGTGAGGGCTACGGGCCTCCAGTCGTTCAGACACGTTACCTTGGGGTGTTTGGGGACAGGCACAATGGTGGACATCTTGAAGTCCGCGGGAACAACAGCCTGGGACAGGGAGAGGTTGAAGATGTCTGCAAACACTCCTGCCAACTGGTCAGCGCATGCTCTGAGGACGCGCCCCGGGATGCCGTCGGGGCCTGCTGCCTTGCGGATGTTCACCCGCTTGAAGGCTCTGCGCACATCGGCCTCTGAGATGCTCAGCAGGCTGGTCTCCCCAGGCAGCGCTGACTCCGGTGGGCTGCCATTCACATCGAACCGAGCAAATAATGTGTTCAGCTCTGCTGGGAGGGAGGTAGAGGAGTTCTCTACACAGCTGGTTCTCCCTCTGAAGTCCGTGATTGTCTGTAGCCCCTTCCACATACCCCTCACGTCTTGATTGTCAAATTTCTCCTCCACTCTGCTCCTATACTCCCGCTTAGCAGTGTTGATGGTCCTGCGGAGGTCATAGCGGGCTCTTCTATACTCCTCCATACTACCGGAGTTGAAGGCGGCGTCGCGCGTATGCAGTGCAGCGCGAACATCCCCGTTAATCCACGGTTTCTGATTTGGGTATATCCGAACCGATTTAGTAGGAACAACATCATCCATGCACTTCTTGATAAACCCACCGACTGTGGACGCGTACTCACTGACGTTGTTGTCCGAGGCGTCCTTGAACATGGACCAGTCGGTGTGGTTAAAACAGTCCTGTAGCATGGATTCCGATTTTCCGACCAGCGTTGAACCTCTCGCGCAGCGGTGGTTGCTGCTTCAGTCTCTGCCTGTAAGCGGGGAGTAGCTGGATAGAGCGGTGGTCTGATTTGCCAAACGGTGGGCGGAGGAGGGCCTTGTAGCCACCCCGGAAGGGGGTGTAGCAGTGATCCAGCATCTTCTCACCACGGGTCTTGCCTGTTATGTGTTGGTAAAACTTCGGGAGAACCTTCTTCAAGTTCGCCCTGTTGAAGTCCCTCGCCACAATAAAAGCAGCCTCTGGGTGAGCCGACTCCTGCATGCTAATTACCCCATAGAGTTCCTTCAATGCAATGTCCGTGTTGGCTTGTGGGGGGACGTAAACAACAGTCACGATAACCGCTGTAAACTCCCGAGGTAGCCAGAATGGTTGGCACATTAACATCAGATACTCTAGGTCCGGGGAACAGAATGACTTGAGAGTATGCACACTACTTGGGTTACACCAAGACCTGTTGATCATGATACATACCCCCCCTCCACGATCCTTACCGGAGAGAGTCTTTGTTCTGTCCGCGCGGTGTGCGGAAAAACCCGTGGGCTCAATGGCTGCGTCGGTAATCCCCTCCTTCATCCAGGTCTCCGTTAAACAGATGATAGCAGGTGGGATGTAATGATTAAATATATTGTAGCAGTGGACGCCACGGAATCAAGAGTCATGAGACTTTGCTTTTCCATTGCAGTACTACTTCTTTACATTACAACCTTTACACATTTATTAACATAGCTAGCTAATAATCTTACATCTAGCTGGCCGCAAGGGTCTCTGGGACATGTTACAGTTTCCTAGGTTACTGTTAGCCACCTAGCTTGCTATACCCAAAGTACAATGGAGGTTAGCTAGCATTTCCGTAGCTGACTCTTGATTGCGTGGCATCCACCACTATATCGGTGTCAGAAGAGGTACGAACCAACGCCAAACTCACGGTGCTAAAAGGGCGCTTTGGACAAGTGAGGTCACTCCTCGCACTCAAGCAAGAACTACCCAGGAGGGAGAGACGATTCGACGAACGCGTTGGATTACTCGTTGCCAACGTGCATCGCCTGGCACAGCAGTCTTACCCACAGTACCCGGGAGAAGTCTGCGACGGCCTGGCCCTCGATGCCTTCCTGGAGGGGTTACGAGCGGCGTGCCTCCAAGAGCAGGTCCTCATCATCAGCCCCGCTACCCTGAACGAGGCCCTGGCGAAAGTGGAAGAGCTCGAGGCGATCCTAGAAGAGGAGGCGCCTGTGCATCAGGCGTTCCGGGTGACAAGCGAGGACGAGACAGCGCCAGCTAGGGTAGCAGTAACCCACTCCAACACCTCCTGCTACTACTGTGGGAAGCAAGGCCACATCGCCAGACACTGCTGCAAGAGGAAGCAGGCGAAAAGGCGCCAAACAGTGAGAAGTGCTCCAAGTGTTCGTGGAGTGCTACATTGAGGGGAAGCTCTTCAACGCACTCGTTGACACTGGGTCCACCATTAGCTTAGTGCGAGACGACCTGTTCCCTGAGGTCACAAACTGGTCCCACACAAACACCAGGCTCGAGACGGTCACAGGACCAACAACGGATATGATGGGCTACAAAAAGCTGTTCTTACAGATAGGCGGGAAACCTGTCTTGCAAAACTTCTTCCGGGCTAACATCTCCGAACCTTACATCCTGGGTCTCGACGCTCTCACTGCTGCGAGAGCTGTAATCAACATAGCCGCACATCAAATCCTGGTCAACAGGCGACCGCTACACAGCCAGCAAAAGGTGAGGCGAGTGTTCCCACAGACAAGCACACTACCAGCAAACGACAAGGACTGCATCCGCAAAACCGTGGTCCAGCATCGCCTCAAAACTGGCACAGCAGCCTCCATCTGACAGCAAGCGCAATGCTTTCCGCTGGAAAAGGCTCCAGCCAGGCGTTCACTGCTCCCCAGCAACACCCCGCCTGCTGCAGACCTACCTTCGCTCCCCAGCAACTCACCACCTGCAGCATGGACCCCGGTTCATCACAGCCACCCTGCCGCTGGGTCCCAACCGCAGATGGCATCATCGCCCGCCACGGGGCTGTCTATGCCCCGCAATGATTCTCAGCCTGCTGACCTATCCCCACTCCCCAACGACTCACCGTCAGCAGTTTGGACCCCGGTTCGCTGCCGCCATGCCGCCAGGTCCTGATCACCGACATCGCCGCCGGGGGGTAGAAGTCAAGAGACCGCCAGCTTCGGTGACTTTGGTCCAGTAGACCGGGTTAGATGCAGCGAGGACGCTGCTATTTTTTTTAAATGGGGGTAGTGTAACGGGGGTCAGCTATCCTAGCTACGGAAAACCTAGGAAACTGTAACATGTCCCAGAGGCCCTTGCGGCCAGCTAAACGTAAGATTATTAGCTAGCTATGTTAATAAATGTGTAAAGGTTCTAATGTAAAGAACCACATGTCTGGAATGAAAGCCCCTTTTCCCCTGTTGCGAATAATATGTGAATGAGTATATGTGCCGACCAACCATCATTGTGGGTGAATGGGTTGCGAGTGTGGCCCTTGTGATTCTGTGCTTATGCTCTGTACTTCCCATGTGCTATACGCCTTATTTTAATAAAGAAGTACTACTGAAATGGAAAAGCAAAGTCTTATGACTCTGGAAGCAAAAATGGTCAAATTCTTACTATGTCTGTCCAGAGGAAAGAATAGGGAATTAATAGACCCTAACGTTATCCCCATCGAAGGGCTGGATTGCTACTTTTTTGTACATTTAATTCTATATCCCTTTCTGTAAATAGAACAAACGGTCTGATGTAGAGTGTATCTAACCGGCGCTTGGAGTGTTACGCAGCCACAGCTGCAGCTAATTCTTTTTCCACAAGCGCTCAGAATCCCTAATGTTCTGTAGTTTCAGTGCTCGATCTAGCTGGCTCAAATGCAACGTGTTGGGCCGTTGCTGTCTATGTCCCCCCTCCCCCAAAGAAAGCAACATATACAGTAGATAATTATTTAACATTTCATATTCATATGTACAGTATGGTTTATCAGGCTACTGAAACAGTTCGCGGTTTGAAGGGGGTGCTGCTGCCCTGCCTGATGTCGACCAACGAGGACAGATCATGGTAGGTAGCGACTGTGTTAAGCGGTTTACTTTTGTGTAGTTGAATGCTTTCGTTTATAAGCGAGTTTTCATTTGCATACCCTCTGAGAAAGTGAGTAGCCTACAGAATGCGTATTTGAGTCCTGGGAATTCCGTAAACGCGCCATGATGGCCGCTATCTTCCCCAATGCCAAAAATACGTGCGTGCATACCAATAGACAGAGAAATGGTTTTGGAATAAACTATTAATTTCAGTCCACGCTAATGTTGTTAATGCCTACAGGGCAATATATTATCGTGCATGACAAGGAAGTAAATGCATGATAATGCGATATCCTTGTAAAATCGCAGGCGTAGGTTTTTTGTGTCTGAATTGTGTTTTTTCTTCCTTTGCCGATGCACGGTTGTCATCCATTTCTTACTGGCATGAAAAGTCAGTGACAGAACAGACGACATGATTGTTTTCTACCGACCACTATGTTCTAAAATATGTAGCTAAATGAATATGCATTTATCTATTGCCACAATAACACGGCGTGTGTGCATACGACACATAGATGGACAGACACTTTGAAGTACATGCTGCTGTGATATCCTCACTCCAAGCTTGGTTTAGATGCTGCCACCAGGTAACAGAAAGACAATAGGCTACTATTGTAAATACAGTAAATTACGTCTAGTTAATAAAGTGCAAGGATATGCAATATAAACTATAATATAGGTGTGTTAGTCGTCATTTTAAACTCATCATGGCTGAAGGGCAAATAAATAATAACGGGGATTGTGGTCTATACGTTATGGTTTCATACGTGTATATGTAAAATGTTGTCAAAAATACAAACTGGGGTCAGGAAGTAGGCTACTGTTTGGGTAGTCTGAACAGATTATACTTTACCTGCTATCGTCCGGTTTTTTTTGCACTGGAAAATAATTGACCCATTATGAGGAATAATAGGTAGCCTATGGTACAAGAAAGAATTCTCTGAGATACCTCATGGATTGTCCGGTCAATCGAATAGGTATGAAATCAAGAAGTAACAGCTGCGCTTTTAGTATTGATGCAGAAGGCGAGCTTCAAACGAAAACACACTATCCATTGATAATCCGAGTCACCATATTCATTGATGAACTTTAAATACTATCAAAATTAGATTTAAGGGGTATATCATACCGTTCCTAAAGAATACAACGTGGAATAGTCTTTTAGTCAATAGTCAAGTGTTTGATAGCCTATAAATAAGGGCGAGAACAAAATGAAACAGTTTGTATAAGATGCCACAGAAAACGGGTCACTAAAAATATGTATATTCAGAAAGCCGACGCAGAAAATGTTCTAGTGAGACCCCGATTACCATTGGTTTGACTACCAGGCCCTGGAATGATTGCATTGGTGATATCATGACGTGATCAAAATGAAAGCCCATGCAGGGGCTTAAACAGCACCGTAACCAGCACCTCTACCAGTAATCTACCAGTAGCCTATAGGTCATAAATAGTGTGGTGACTGTATTTTAAATTTGTGAAAAGCTAACATAAATGTTCCCGTTTACATTTTCATCTTCCATAGGACGTTCTGGATGTGACCTAAGTCGGGCATTTGTTAACATTCTATCAATATGACTAGGTGGGAAAGCGACTGTTGAGCTCTCGGACAGTGAGTCAGAAACAGGAAATGACCTAGTATCAGCACCAACACCAAGGCATTGTATGCTATGTTTGAGCCGGGCCTCTCGGAGTCTGACTCAAACGTCGATTCAGGTTGAAATTATAATGTTGTCGTTTCATCAGATGCAAGATCCCAATCGTCTTACCAACACGAACTGCGAAGTATAAAAGCTAGCTAGGTAATGTGATGTTTAAATTGATTTAAGACAAGATGGTCCATACCTTGCCGTGGCATTTTTGTTATAGACTATATCACCTAACGTTAATTTTCCAAAAGGCGCAATAGTAGCCTCAGCCAGCCGTGTAGCTAGCTACTAGCAGAAAAAAAGAAACGATGGTACTGCCTTCGGTTGTAATATCCTGTAGTTCCTTTTTTCCAACCCACAATCCCCAGTCAGTCCTGGATATTGTTAAAAACAATCCGAAATGCTCACTACAGGTGTGTGTTTCACAGTGGTGGGCCGTCAGGGCCTGCAAGGCCTTCTCTGCTGGCCTAAAAAATATCTGAATCACAGACTGATGTTAATTATATTTTGTCCATGAATACTTATTAAATAATTCCAAATGGTCTGTCCGCTTCCTTTCATAGCTGTTCCCCTGGTTGCGCTGCTTCCAGACGTGTATTTTCATATTAAAGCATTTAACCAATCACATTTCAGCCATCATTTGTTGCCACGGTCAAATAAATCTGCCTGGAGGCCTTCACAATCAATTCTGAAGGCCCTGTAGCATAAAATAAGTGTTGATCAAACTGTTGCTTCAACCAATTAAATTTTGAGTTGGAGACACCAAGGCCTTCTAGAAGGCCTAGGTACGTCAGCGTATTCACACCCTTTGATTGGATAGTCAGAGAGTGTCTGACTATGATGTAATGTGATTGGTTAAATGCTTTAATATGAAAATACACGTCTGGAAGGAGCGCAGCCAGGGGGAAAGCTATGAAAGGAAGCGGACAGACCATTTGGAATTATTTAATAAGTATTCATGGACAAAATATAATTAACATCAGTCTGTGATTCAGACATTTGAGCGAACATTTTCAGCCCTAAAGCGAATTAAAACTTTATGCCAGAAATACGACAGGGCAGGATCGACTTTCAGCATTAGCTTTGATGGCCTTCTTGATGGAACTGAAACACACGGATAATCTGTACGACAGAGTAATTGAACTCTTTTTGAGGAAAGAAAGGAGGATGGATTTTGTGTACAAATAATAAGGATTTTTGGTGAGTAAAATGTTGCTATTTTCCTAAATAATATTGCAATTGTATGAGGTTATTATTGATGTTTCATGTTACGATCTTGTTTAGTTAGCTATCTAACCAGCTAAGTTTATGTAATAAACATGAGCTGTGACTCGAATAAAAATAGCGATCATAAAACAGGTCAGCTAGCGCTTTTTCTTATTATGATCAGTGTGTTTGTATGATTTAATGAAGTGGCTAACTTATTATAGCTAACCACCTTAGTCTTTAACATTAACTTTGTATCATTCAATTTTTAATAACAAGCTAGCCAGCATGCAAGGCAGATAATAACATGGCACGGCAGGCTGCATTACAAAATGTTATAGATAGCATAACTATCCCACACTGAACACAGGCTGGTTCTGGTTCTGCCGATCCGGTCTCGCGGTGAGAAGAGAACCGTGTCTCTCTGGTGGCAGCAGTGAGTTGTCGTTCTGTAAGCACAGATTCTCACCCGCTGTGATGAGGCAGGCCTGGGTCTGTGAGAGGGGACAGTGACCCCCCGTCTTCCTCTGTTATGTCCTGTCCCTACACCGTCCCCATAGCCCCATGTTTATACTGCATTTCTGCATAATAAGAATAAGATGGTTTTTATAGCCATAAAATAGTTATTGAGGGGTGGATCGATTCAGACGGAGCCATAGGCGTAGCGTGGGGGGTGCTACCCCCCCCCGGTCCGCGAAATAAATAAACTGGTCTCAGCTTTCTCTCGCGTGTAACCCCACCCATTTTCCGTTTCCTTCTCTTCTCTTTACTTTTTATTTATTTATTTAACCAATCTTTAACCAGGCAAGTTAATTGAGAACAAATTTTATTTTACAATAACGGCCTGGCCAAGAGGCCAAACACAGCAAAACATAATAAAATTGGGCAAACAGGAATTTAAAAATACACACACAGGCATTAAAGATAAACAAGACACAGTACTCATGAATCAATTGTAGCAGGAGCATGAGTCTGAAAATGTCCATGATCAGAGACTTAAAAACAGGAACTGATACAAAATTGTCCAATCTCAGGTTTTTGCAGCTCATTCCAGTCTGAGGCTGTGGAATTCTGAAATGAGGAGTGGCTCAGAGTAGTGCTGACTTTGGGGGTGACTGGTTTTGTAGGCAGGATCAGATTTTTAGCTGAGATGACAGGTACCAGGGAGTCAGTCCAAGAAGGGATTTGTAGATGAGAATAGTCCAGTGACGTTTCTGTCTAGTGTGTAGTGATGTCCAATTTACAGAGGAACAAAGGTTGCAGTGGTGTGTTCTGTAGGGGGCATTGGTAGCGAGTCTGATGGCTGAATGATACAGGACATCTAGCCTATCAAGCGCAGCCTTGGGAGCAGATCTGTGGATCACATCTCCATAGTCAGCTTGGCAGCGGGGGTGAAGGAGGACTTCAGGACTCAAGTCTTGACTTGATTTTTGCTTGAAGTTTTGAGATATGTAATGAAAATGAAAGAGCAGAATCCAGCCAGACAACAAGGTATTTTTATGATGAGACCAACTGAAGCTCAGACTCAAGCTCTTGCGTGAGCAGAAATCTGAGAAGCACAACTCATTAATGGCAGGGAGATGTTAGGAATGACAGTAGAGCTAGGCTGAGGCCCAGGATTTAGATACACATTTCCAGAGATCAACAGTAATAGCACAATCAGAATACGGCAGAGAACAGAGAGAATGTTGCAGTGGTGTTTTTTATTATATGGTTTATGAGCCTTTGTGGGCAGCAAAGTCATGTCAGATGGCTGCCCTAGTAGGTAGCAAGAACACAACGCCAGGGATATTTAACGCATCTCTGATGGTATTCCGAGACCGTGTGACCAATTGGGATTAAGAATTGTTTATCGTTTATAAACAAACACCATTTGTGGCTTTGTTCCGAAGTCCGTTTCTTGAGCAGCCGGAGGATAATGCAGGATCCAACAAACAAGAAAATAGAACAGCAATGCAGAGTTGGCTATAATCGGAGTTGGGGGGGAAAAAAACAACAACTCACCCCAATTGAACAGTTTGTCAGGTGAATCCGGTTCAGAACGCTAATCCGCTAGCAATAGCAACCCATGCAGACTTTACAGACTCCAAAGAAATTATCAGCCATGCAGGAATAACGGGGATCCGTGAAATAATTCCTGAAGGCGCAGAGCGATATTGCAGAGGGCTCGCGGGTTCACAGTAGCCTCCCACATGCAAGCTCACCTGCTGCAGTATTTCTCTGGATGGAATTCTGTATGAGTCTGACCCGGATTAGAGGTGAATACAGTAGGGGCTACCAGGTAAGGGAGAGCTTGTATTATTCGTTCAAATATGCAAAATGTGTTGCGAATCAATGTGATCTGAACGCTGGTAAACAGACAAATAACAAACAAACAAACACACAGGTAATGCTGTGGGTAGCCATCTTGTATTCCTCATCACAACGCCCTGCAGTGCCAAGAGCTGAGCCCAGAGGGCTGATGGGGAACCTGTTGACTATTCTTCAATATATTTAATGTCTCCTCTCCAGGTACCTGTGGTTTCTCCACTGATGGTTCATGTTGCAACTCCTCTCTCTATCTTGTATTGGCTCAGTGAATGCCAGACTGTCATGTAATATTGGCAAAAATAAAACACAATTTTAAATGTAAAAATACTGTTTTGATGTTTTTTTGTGGATTTGTCATATTTCACAAATGTTATGGGCACTTGTTTGCTTTATTTATATGAAGTTGTTACTAGTGTGATAGGTCCCCTTTAAGTGTTAGGTGTTACCGAGATAAAGTCTGGAGACAATGCTGTTGAAAAGTATGCCAGGGGTCATCAGTTACATTTGGCGGAGGGTCAAAATGTTTCTGGTGCTGGGTGGGCCAGACCTTTATAAGAACATTTTGTATCCTACACTTATAGTCAATCATCTTTATCGAACAAAGAAATAAACAAAGACTACTCGATTTTCACCCGTGATTTGACCCAACAAGAGAAGGTACCCAGTGCATCACTAAAAGCTGTCTGGGTTCTTATAAAGCATAATAGGTCATCCACCGACACTGAGATTCTGAAAGTGCATGCTAACTGTTTTGGAGGAGCTAGCTACAGATCATTTTATGGATAGCGTAATTACGTCTGTCACATAGTTACCTCAGTCTGCTGCAACTGCCTCCCGCCATGTCACATCTTGGCAGAGGATGTCTAGTGTGGTTGATGGTATCAACCAAGCCAAACACATATACTTGATATTGGTGTACCAACAATACTGATATTTCACAGTTGTGCATATATGTCTGGTATTTCGATGACTTCAAAGAAAAGCTGCTAGCTTTAATTCCTCTGGTGACATCCTATTCGGTAAACTGTATGAGTTATTTACAAATCATGGCTTGTCATTTGAAAAGGTCAACCCCATTGTCACTGCCAGGGCCCCTGCTATGGTCGGCAGAAATAGGGGCTTGGTGAGCATGATTAAGGACATCACTACCCTAATGAGTGGGACTTATTGTCTCATTCATCAAAGTGTCCTCCGTGACAGGATAAGCAGGTGCCTGAAGGATGTTATGGACAAAACAATGAAGATAATCAACTTTGTCAGATGGACTTTGAGCACCCAACACTAACTATTCTGGAGGCTTGTGTTTGAATCTTCAGCCACCCACAATGCCCACCTGTTCCTTCACAATGACCCACAATGCCCACCTTCTCTTTCACAATGACCCACAATGCCCACCTGCTCCTTCACAATGACCCACAATGCCCACCTGCTCCTTCACAATAACATGCGCTGGCTAAGTACAGAAAAATCACTTGAGCGGTTCTGTGAGTTTAAGGACCAAGTTGTGGATTTTCTCATGGAAAGCAAGTTGAAAGCTGCATCTGGCCACCTTCACATGACCCATTAGCAGCCAACCCAGGAGGAGAATCATCATCTTATGCAAAGAGGTGATGCCCTCCTTGGATGAAGCAATCATTCAAACCAAGCTGATAGAGATGCAGTCCTCCAGTCAAATCAGAGATGCTCTCCACAGTGCCAAATCGCTGAGCTCTTTTTGGGTGGCACGTCCTGAGGATTACAGTGCATTGAAGACGCTAGCAGTGTGCACACTACGTTTGGGTCGACTTACACTTGTAAATCCTCATTCTCATGCCTTCAAAACGGGCGCTAACAAGCCCATGGCCAATTTTTTGAATAATTATTTAACATAAGCTAACCTTGCCATTTTATCTAACGTAGCAATAACCTAAAGTCCTTAGCCAGCTTAACTCTAGCCAACATAATGTTACCTCCCCTGAGTCTTGATCGACCTTGTAATTGACATATCAGTGTACAACTTAATGATCAGGAGGTGATTCTGGTGATCATTATGCCCACAGATTTGTTTTGTTCAAAATTCAACTGGCTTGCTATGATATCCTCCACTCTATTTATTACAGTGGTTTATAAATCATAATTTTAATAGGGATGCACTGATATGACAGTGATATTGCTATTGCACACAATATACATAATTCAAAGCTGAAGAGCCGTAATGTTATTTGTATGTGAGACAGGCAGGCATTCCCACAGATAGACAGTCAGGGTGACCCAACTTCCACTCTGGCTCTTAATGTGTATGTGACGGGCAAACTCCACAGTGGTTGGGGGTTACTCCACAGTAATCCCCCAATTTCTTTCTGGAACACCACCATGATTGGTTAGTAAAAAAATCATAGTCAGTTCAAGTTGTGGTAGTATTCATGCTATCACTGGCAGAGTCACTTACTTATTGCACAAAAACCTTCAGTTCAGGTGGTTACCCATTCTCCTGTGTGATTGGTTAGAAGGGAATTTGATTGTCCATGATGTTCTCATTTTTTCTAGCTCAGTGCCCAGATGTGTCTCAGAAAACTAAATTTTTTGGTGAATTTGCAAACTTAATTTGAATGTTTTTGGAAGTTTAATGTAACTCCCAATTAACTTGAAATAAAAGTTAGCAAAATTGATGATTTGTCATCTTGACATTTTTTTTCAAGTTAAATGAATTTGAATATTTCTTGTATCAGACTTTGAGGGAGGATCTGAACCCGGTCTGGGCCAGATGAACCGAGTAATCCCACCGCACTGGATACTTCTTCAAAATAAAGTAGTCTTCTTTCAAAGTAAAACAATCTTCAGAGACTGTAGTAGTACTGATTATTTATTTGAATATAAGCAATGGTTACATTCAAAGAGCCGTTGGTTCGCGAAGCAAAAGACTGAAATCTCCTCTCTGAGCTCCCTCTTTTATCCTGTTTTTGGTGTCTCTCCATACCAGGTACAGTACTTCTCCCTGCGATGCCTCCTGAAAATGTCCATCCCCATTGGGGTGGAAATTTCCAAAAAGCCCACTCCGCCCTATTAGATACCATTATTTATCTTATATAAGACACCATTATTTATCATTCGCCGACATCTGGCATAAAAAAATTAAATGATTACTGGTCCTGACCTACCACTTAAACTCCTTCCCCACTCCACTTGCTGGCGAGATCTTGATACCACTTAGTGCAGGAATGTATCACAACAACACTTTTACTTCATACCACCCCATTACCAACCACTTATGTGTTACCATAAATCAAGACAGTGTCAGACTGGACTATCAATCAATCAATCAATCAATCTTTATTTTTGTATAGCGCCATTTACAAACAGGTTGTCACACAGCGCTTCACAATTGGCATTTTCCAGAGGGAATCAAAAAACCAGAAAACCATTGGGACCAGTGTGGGAGGAATTATTCCCTGACCCCTTAAAAGGCGGTCGAGATGAACTCGTGGAAAATTGTGGGTTACAGAGAAAAACAAAACAAATAGTCCTTGAGGCTCATGAGGCTTAACAGACCACCGGAAGGGCATTCTAGGTGTAGGGGTGGGGTGGACCTCATCCCTCCAGATACCAGGGCAGGGCGGGGGATGGAACCAGCAGCTAGGGTCTGGGCCAGCGGCATCCGGCTAACACATGGCAGGGGTGGGGGGTTGACTCTGGGGCAGGTGAGCTCCGGGCAGGTGCCACAAAGCCGGGGAGAAAAGAGGAAAGGTGCAATTATGACTGATAAATATCACACCGGATCAGGGGAAAGAGTAGTGATAACACTTTTGCACCAGCAGAAGTAATCTAGGGCAGCATAACTAATTAGGTGAGTGGCACAGGGAGCACGCAGCCATGAGGGCACTCAGAGACCATCCCACCACATCATCAGCAGTCCTGATAGGGGCGGATCATCACTTTCCAGCTCAATGACTTCTTTACCGCCCGTGAGTTGGATTTTATGTTCCTCACCGAGACCTGGTTGACTGTTGGCGACAACGTACCGTTCTCTGAACTGCTCCCACCGGACTGTGATTTCCTCAACTTCCCCAGAACCACGGGCAAGTGCGGAGGTCTAGCCTTTATTTACAAATCATTGTTTAAGTGCCGGCAGATTCCGCACGTTACTACCTATGCTAGCTTTGAACTGCAACTCTTTGAATTAATTCTGTCTCCCCCTGTTCTGTGCGCAGTGGTGTACTGTCCACCTAAATTTAACAAATACTTTTTACATCACTTTGCAGATTTTTGGTCGGGGATCATGGTGAATTATGACCATATATCAATCTGTGGCGATTTCAATTTCAATGTTATGGCCCGGGGGACTTTCTGAATCTCCTCGATTCATTTAACCTTAAGTTTGCTGCCAATCTTGAAACATCTGGCCATTCACCAATTTTGTTTACAATGGCTCAGGTAATAATTCCCACGCCCCCCGGCTGAACGCCGCTCACGCATGATTAACTTTCTTGAATCTCCTGTGCACTGGATTCATTTAACCTTAAGCAATCTGTCACTGGCCCGACGCACCACAGTCCCGGAAAAGGGTGACACACTTTAGATCTTGTTAGTTATCTTATGGTTTATCTGTGTCTGTAAATGAAATATGTGCTTTGTCTATCTCTGACCATTCACCAATTTTGTTTACAATGATAATCCCGTGCTCAGGTAATAAACGTTCCCACGCCAAAAACCTTTAATTTCTCCGAAACGGCCGAACGCGCGCTGTGGTGGACACGCATGATTAACCCCTGACGGATCAACTGCTGTTAATTTCTCAGTTGCTTTCAACAGCTCTTCAATCTGTGCACTGGATGTAAACAGTGATTTTAATGCTGACGAGATTATTTTCATGTTTACCTCGACTTGCACTGATATCCTAGACTCTGTTGCTCCCCTCAGGTCCAAACGTAAATAGCAAATGCTCTTTGAGAGGATGGCCAACACCATGGCTAAATGACTCCATTTGCCAGTGACACATTTTCTAAGTGGAAAAAAAATCCTCTTCGTCCCGACTGCGTCCCGGGAGGATTTTTTGTTCGTCCCAAATACATATTTTATCGTCCCCGCTGTTAGTCAGACACGCCTGTAGGTGCGCGGAGCGAAAGTGGGAGAAAGACAGGCTCCATGTCTCCCTCCAAATCCTGCGAGACTCCCTGTCTGACTACCAACGAGCTGTAAAAACATCAAAAACAGAGTATATTTCTACCTTGGTCTCCAGCAACAGTCACAAACCCCAGGTTCTTTTTAATGTACTAAACTCTCTTATCAACCCCTGTGATGTGTCCCCTGTTGTCCCCTCACCTGCTCTCTGTGAAAGTTTTCGAAACTTCTTCATTGACAAAATCTCTGCACTCAGACCACCTGACACCTCTGCTACTCCTCTCTTTCCCCCTCCTCTGCACCCCCAGCTCGCTGTTTTCGAGCAGTTCGAGCCTGTCTCCCTCTCCTCCCTTTCGGACACAGTCAAACACCTGCGGCCCACAAACTACCCATCAGATAGCCTTCCCTCTCGCCTTCTCAAAGAAGTATTTGAACCAGTCGGCCCAATTATTCTATGGTTAATTAACACCTGCCTCAGCTCTGGATGTGTCCCAGCTGCCTTCAAGCACGCTGTGGTGCAACCATTGATCAAAAAGAAAAATCTCGACCCCTCTGTTCTGTCCAATTTCCGGCCCATTTCTCAATTACCTTTTCTGTCCAAAGTCCTTGAGCGAGTAGTGTATGTCCAGTTACAATCCTTCCTTGCTATCAATAACATCCATGAGAAATTCCAGTCTGGTTTTAAAACATCTCACAGCACTGAAACGGCACTCCTGAGAGTCCAAAACGATTTGCTTCTGGCCGCTGACTCAGGTAGTCCTGTGATCCTGGTGCTCCTAGACCTCACAGCCGCCTTCGATACGATGGATCACAGGATCCTACTGTCACGGCTAGAGCAGTACGTGGGAATCTCAGGTGTAGCCTTAAGTTGGTTCCAGTCCTACCTAACCGACCGGAGTTTCTCTGTGCAGCTTGGAGACTTCCTCTCTTCCGTGGCCCCCCTTACCTGTGGGGTTCCTCAAGGGTAAATCCTAGGTCCCATCCTCTTCCTATTGTACATGCTACCTTTAGGTGAAATCCTGGCCAAACACAACATATCCTTCCACTGTTTCACTGATGATGTTCAGATCTATCTACCTCTTAAGGCCACAGGACAGGCTGCACTTCAGCCATTGCTTGATTGTCTCACCGACACTAAAGCATGGATGAGTGCAAACTTCCTCAATCTTAACGAGAGCAAGACCGAGATCATCATTTTTGGCGATACCTCTCCAGTCCCATTTGCCAATGCTCTAGGTCCTCTGGGCTCTAACATCCGGTCCTCCGTTAGAAATCTCGGAGTGATCTTTGATAGTGCCTTTAAATTCACCAAACAGGTCTGCTCAGTGGTTAGGAACAGCTTCTTCCATCTCAGAACCCTAGCAAAGACCAAAGCCTATCTCCCCAGAGCGACCTGGAGCGAGTGATCCACGCCTTCATTACATCTCGGATGGATTACTGCAATGCTCTTTATGTTGGCATTGACCAGGCATCACTACGCCGCCTGCAGCTTGTCCAAAATGCGGCTGCCTGACTCCTTACCAGTACAAAAAGGCGCGATCACATCACCCCAGTCCTGGCCTCACTCCACTGGCTCCCCGTCCGTCACCGCATTGATTTGAAACTACTTTTAACTGTTTTTAAATCCCTAAATGGCCTGGCCCCACAGTACCTGATCGAACTCCTGCGTCACCACACCCCATCCAGAGCCCTAAGGTCAGCCGACCAACTGCTGCTGGAGGTACCCAGGTCTAGGCTCAAAACCAGAGGGGACAGAGCCTTTTCCATAGCTGCCCCTAAACTGTGGAATAGCCTCTCCCTCCACATCAGGTCAGCCCCGACCCTGGAGGCCTTTAAGTCCCGGCTTAAGACTCATCTCTTTTCACTGGCCTTTGACCAGAGCTGAGCCTGCCTCCTAGGTCGCTACTTTTAGTCCCTTTATGTTTTATTTTTGTAACCTGCTGCACTTTCTTTTCTTTTCTTTTATCTTTATTTGTATTTTTATCTGAACCCTTGCACTTATTTGTATTTGCACTTTTTGCACTATTATGTTTAGTATATGTACTGTATATGTATATATATATTTTTTTTTTTGCTCTATGTTTTTAACTGTGAAGCACTTTGGTACAGTCTCCAAAAAACTGTTGTAAAGTGCTATATAAATAAAGTTGACTTGACCTGACTTGACTTATGATTGGTGACAGTAAGGATAGCTCATTGCACCAGAAGGCTCTATTGCTACGCCCCCTCCACATCTGCACCTAATGACTATAAGAGAGACTAAAGAGATGTGTTTTTAATCTAGACTTGAAGATTGAGACCGTGTCTGACTCCTTCACAGAGACGGGTAGATTGTTCCACAGTAAAGGAGCTCTATATGAGAAAGCTCTGCCACCTGCTGTATTTTTTGATATTCTAGGGACTACCAAATTGCCTGCATCTTGTGAGCAAAGCGAACGTGGGGGATTGTACGGATGAAGTAGATCCATCAAGTAAGAGGGTGCAAGTCCATGCAACACCTTATATGTTAAGAGGAGTACCTTATAATCTACACGATAGTTTATAGGAAGCCAGTGGAGTGACGCTAACACAGAACTAATGTGCTCATATTTCTTTGTTCTAGTCAGGATCCTTGCAGCAGCATTCTGTACAAGTTGTAGGCTCCTGAGTGAGGTATTGGAACAGCCAGACAGTAATGCATTGCAATAATCTAATCTAGATGTAACAAAGGCATGTACCAATTTTTCTGCATCTATTAATGACAGGAAGCCCCTAATTTTGGCAATATTCCCCAGGTGAAAAAAGGCTATTCTGGAAATGTTTTTGATGTGACTATCAAATGAGAGACCAGGATCTATAGTAACACTAAGGTCTTTTACCACCAAACTTGCAGCAACAGAGCAACCATCCAGATTAAGAGATAAATCAGATAACCCTCTTCTGAGGTTTTTGGGCCCCAAGACCAACATCTCTGTTTTATCAGTATTCAACAATAGAAAATTATCTGACATCCAGTCTTTTATGTCTTTAAAACAGGCCTCCAACTGTTCGAATTGTCCTTCGCCAGGTTTCATTGATAGGTATAATTGTGTGTCATCTGCGTAGCAGTGAAAATGTATGCCATGTTTACGAATGACATCACCAAGTGGCAACATGTAAAGGGAGAACAATAATGGCCCCAAAACAGAACCTTGAGGGACACCATATTCCACCTTGATGAGAGCAGAGGGCTCATCATTTAACTGCACAAATTGATACCTATCTGACAGGTAGGACTTAAACCAGGAGAGTGCCTGTCCACGCAGTCCAACTAGGTTTTCAAGTCTGCTCAGAAGAGTTTGGTGGTCTATTGTGTCAAACGCAGCACTTAAGTCCAAAAGCACAAGAATAGAGACGCATCCACGGTCAGCTGATATCAGTAAGTCATTAACAACTTTAATAAGAGCAGTCATCAGTGCTATGGTGTTGCCTAAATCCTGACTGAAAAGTTTCATAGATGTCATTTGATGTCAGGAATGAAGTCAGTCTCTGAGCTACGGCTTTCTCTAGAATTTTTGAGAGAAAATAAAGATTAGAAATTGGCCTGTAGTTACTGAGATTTTCTGGGTCGAGGTTTGGTTTCTTTAAAAGTGGCTTAATTACTGCCACTTTTTGAGAATTTGGCATATAGCCTGATGATAGAGACAGATTAATAATGTCTAGCATGGACTGCCCCATAACAGGAAGAAGTTCTTTAACAAGTTTTGTTGGGATTGGGTCTAATTGGCAAGTAGATGGTTTGGAGGACATAACCAATTTAGAAAATTCTGTCCACTCCAGAGCGCTAAAAAAGAGTAGCCATAGGACCAGGACAGGGGCTTGCCTGTGCTTTCTGAACAGTGTCCGCTACAGCAGAAGGTGCCATTTTAGTAATTTCATCTCTAATTTTCTCAATCTTCTCAGAGAAAAAGTTCATGAAATCATTACTATTATAGGCTGCCGGAGGCTTAGCACTGGTTTCAGTCTGGTTCTTTGTCAGTTTGGCCACTGTATCAAAAATAAATTTGGGATTATTCTTATTATGCTCAATCAGATCAGACAAATAGGTTGACCTTGCAGAGGAGAGAGCATATTTGTACTGTACCAGACTGTCTTTCCAGGCAGAATAAAAGACTTCTAATTTAGTCGATCGCCACTTACGTTCCAACTTGCGAGAAGCCTGTTTAAGAGCACTTTTGGCTAGTTTTTTTCTTTTTTGAGAGGCGCAACAACATCAAAAGTGTTGTGCAGGGTGTAATTTAGATTGTCCGTCAGCTGATCAATAGATTGTAGGCTAGTGGGATCCTGATGAACAGTAAATGATTCTTGGAACAGGCTGACAAAGTTAGGTATCGTAGAGGAATTTAGGGAGCGACTAAAGTAGAACACTGGTTTTGATCTAATAGCAGTGGTAGCGTGAATACTGGCCAGGGACCCTCTAGCATGCCTCCAGGCCTTCAATGCGCAGGTGTCCATGGGCTCATCTCTGCCTGGTACAAACTCTTACCTCTTATGCATTCAATATCCCTCATACAAAATGATTACAATCATGAAAACAAAACACAGAGTTTACAGGGTTCATAAATGCAAATGTCACTAGGTTTTTTCTCCCACAACTTTTTTCAAATGCTTTTAAATTGAATATTTAAAAGTTGAATGTAATAATAATCAAACTCAATTACAAACCATTAGTTTCAACTTCATATTGCAAAATAGATTACATTTTTGCATGCAATTATTCAATACAAATTCAATATGATGTAATTTAAATTAAATTTGTGGGGGCACCAATATCACTCCACACATCTGCCCCAAGCTTAAAATGTTAATGTAGCTTGTCAGCCATCTTTCTTGTTTACAAATACACAGACCACATGAAGTTTAACGTTGCTAGATTTTGTCTGTTGATAGAAATGGAGAATCTTTATAATCCTTTAATTTATATATTTGTAGTGGGTCAAGTGAAATCAAGAAGAGTAGAGCTGGCTACCTAGCCAGATTACCACGTGCGCTAGCCAGTTATCTAGCAGACTAACTATTTGGTCTGCTTGTAATACGTAAGTGTAAGTAGGTCTACAATTGTCACGGTTGTTCCCCTGAACCACCACCAGATGGCGGTGTTACGCCTTCCTTGGGGGAGGTGCACAGGTGGACTCATTTATTAATCACCTCTCTACTTAAACTCGCACCTGGCTTCGTTCAGTGCGAAATCATAAGCCATTGTTACGATCAAGCCGGTAAGGTCTGTTGTGTCTTTTTAAAGACGCACTCTAAAGAAACTTACTATAGTAAAAGAAACGTTCTCTTCTCAAAACCTTCTCATCTAAAAGAACATCTTTATTTTTCCTAATTTAGGAACCTACTAGCTTTTAGGAGTTCAGTTTGGGTTTCTTTCGAGCAGTCGGTTCGACTGTGTTTTGGGTTTTAATTTTCGTTCTTTTTGGCTCTACTAGCCTTTTATTATTTGGTTCGGACACTCGGTTGTCTTTGGTTTTGTTTTCGTTTACCCATTACCATTGGGTATACCGGTGGAGGTATTTTTCCACCGCGTGTTTTGTTTACTTATATCTTTATATAAGGTATTTTGTTTATCGGCTGTTTTCGCTACCCTTACCTTATCAACTCTGAGGTGTTTTTTCAGTTTGTTTGTTTGTGTCTGTGTGACACTTAGTCACCCGTTGGGTGATATTTTCTGTTCCTCCTTATTGTTCATTTCCCCCCTATTTGTCTGACCTTCAGAGCTAGTGGTTAGACTTTAGGGCAGTACAGTCTAACTTATTGATCCCCTGGGGTTCTGCGAGTGGCACCAATCACCAACCACCCTCACAATAATGTGATTTTATGTGAACTACCTCTCCACTGTAACTACACATTCATTCACACAATTCAAATAAATAAATAAATTCAGAGTGCATTTATATCCGTGAGTTTAAGCTGTAGCTGGCTGATACAAACTGGATTGGAATGGATGTCTCACCCATACTGCTGAATTTGGCTCAATAAAATAAAAACATGTCTATGATGTTTTACAACAATACAACCATATTGGTGGATTGGACAGTTTTCGCTGTGTAAATCTTTCACCACCTGCTGCAGCTGGACTCGCACCAGGAATTTCAAAACAGTGATGTTATTATCGGAAGTACAGGCATTTTCAAGATTTATATTTATTCCGATTAGCATCGACAGTTGGTTATCTCACTAGTCATTTCATATATTCAACCTGAATTTACTTATTTTACCGGTTAAGTAACATGTAGTGTACATATATCGAATGACAGCTTGGTACCTAACGTTAGCTAGCTATTGTGGGAGAAATAATCTCAGCCAGGGCCAGATAGACTGAATGATCCGAAACCACATTTAATACTTCTTAAAAACAACACATTTCTTTTGAGTCAGATGTAATCGGGTTTTATTGTATGCAATGCGAAATCACCTACAAGAAAACCAGGCTGTTCGCGAAAGCAGCTCTGGCCTCCTTTCCGTGCATCAACCTTTTAACATGTCCTAACTCCTCCTGCCTTGGAGCTTGACGTCATAACCACTCCCACTTAGCTCAATCCCTCCCCATGACCTCATGGCGTTCCATCCTGCCGAGACCATTATTTTCCTTTGTTCATACTTTCATCATTTAATTAAAAGATTAATTAAAAGAGATAAACAGACATAAACAGACACTTCAGCTGACCCAACTGTGTACTATGTATTTACCTGTATTGTGTAGCTTATTAAGTAATTTTATTTGATACGGGGCTGCATCATTGCCACACGACTTATGCGGATAGTCTAATTCCAGTGGTCTATAACATAGTATACTCGCCGCGCAGCCTAAGAATGCTGGCAGTAAAACCTGCGGGATCTCTAATAGAAAGTTAGAAGTCTAAAGCATGGTGGGATTCGCTTGCTTAATTGTTAGCCCAGTCCTCTCACCCCTCGTGCTGCGGAGCTTGAACTGTGCTCATAAATCTCAATGACAGGTGACCCAGGCTCTAGGTCTTTAGCGGTCCCATCTGGTGGGGTGAGGGCCCTGATTAGTTAGGCTGTGAGAGTGGTACCTGGTCTGGCTTCAGGTCGTGGAGTTCAAATTCCTCCCCTACACATGACCATTACTTAGTTGGACAGGAATAGTTTATTGCTGCGCTAATGGACACTTGGATCACCAATTCACGTTTGGTCCCATCTCTGTGTCCATTGTATTAAGGTGTGTGATCTGCACGGCTCTTATTTCAAGTCCCAAGTGTGCCACTCCAAACCTCGCATGTGGGCCATATTTCCTTTTGCCTGACACTCCAACAACATACCGATTGTGGTTATGTTTATGTGTAACGCGGGCTGTGGCTGGCCCCGGTTAGCAAACCGTGCAGGAATTTGGCCATGTGCAGACACCTGTCCACACAAATTGACCCACCAGAAACACAGGGACAGGGCATGGGGCTCAAAACTTCTCAAAAAATTTCCCACACTATGTAAATTGGCTAGTTTAAAATTTGGCATTTGGCTGTCCAAGGGGAGGGGGAAGGGGGAAGGGAAAGGTGGCACGAGCTCGCCCTGAGCACAGAAAGCTTTCCTGTGGGCAAAACGAAGAGGTGAGTTCCTCTTGAAGGAAGCAGTTCATTTCCTGTCCCGGGGTAGTGGCTAGTCCCGTAGTTGCACGCAGCGGGCACGTGGGGGAGGGCGAATTGAAGAAATAGAGGGTACAATTGGCCAAGAGAAAAACTGGAAAAAATCTGAAATAAAAATGTTAATAAATGTTTTATATTTAATGTATTTGTTGTCCCTGATGATATTTAGCTTTCACTGACTGATGTATTTTGTTCCTGTTTTTTAACTTTCAGGAGTGAGAGAACATCTGGCTGATATTAATTCTCACACACACAGCCATGGAAAGCAGCAGTCCCTCCTTTCCTACCATGGTGCCCTACATGTCTCTGCTGGACTTCAGGCCTGTAGAGGGTGCTGCACTTGTGACTGGTGAGGAAAGGAACCAGGGAGTGCATATCAGCAAGCCCTACAAGTGTTTGGAATGTGGGCGCTCCTTCATCCAGCTTCCGGAGCTGGAGGTGCATGAGATGTCTCACGCCGCGGAGCGACCTTACTCCTGTGACCTGTGCAGCAAGACCTTCACCCAGACATCCGCCCTCACCAAACACCAGCGCGTGCACACGGGTGAGAAGCCCTATGAGTGCCCCTCATGCGACAAGCGCTTTGCCCTCTCCTCTGGCCTGGTGCTGCACAAGCGCATCCACAATGGTGAGCGCCCACACAACTGCCCACTCTGCAGCAAGACCTTCATCTCCTCCTCACACCTGGCCCTGCACCTGCGCTCGCACACCGGCGAGAGGAAGTACAGGTGCAGTGTCTGCGGCAAGCTCTTCCTGCAGTCCTCTCACCTGGTGCGCCACAAGGCCATCCACACGGGAGAGAAGCCCTTCAAGTGTCCCGAATGTGGGAAGAGGTTTGGCCGCGCCTCACACCTGAAGACCCACCGGCGGCTCCACACGGGCGAAAAACCCTTCAGCTGCACGCAGTGCAACAAGGCCTTCACCCAGAAGGCGGGGCTCATCATGCACCAGCGTCTGCACACGGGTGAGCGACCCTTTGAGTGCAATAAATGCGGCAAGGCCTTCCGCTCCTCCACCCACCTGCTGTCCCACCAGGCTCTGGAGGCGGAGCACAGGTTCTGCTGCGATTGGTGCAGCAAGACCTTCAAGTCAGTGTCCTTGCTGAACCAGCACGAGAAGATGCACAGGAGCAGCGAGCCGTTCCGCTGCGGTGTGTGCTACCGCTCCTTTGCCCGCTCCTCGTACCTACAGCTGCACATGCGCCTGCATGGCGGGGAGCGGCCCTACCACTGCATGGTCTGCAACAAGACCTACGCCAAGATGGCCTCCTTTGAGAGACACTGCCAGAAGCACCAGAGGCAGAGCAGCGGCCAGGAGGTAGAACCCAAAGAAGAAGAAGAGGAGGAGGAAGATGAGGTGGAAGAAGACCTAAAGCCCCCTCTGCTGCCCCTCTCTTCCTCCTCACCTTGCCCCCCTTCAACATCGTCCCAGCTATCTCACTCTGAGGTCAACACTCGGTCCAAAACCAGGGCCAAAGCCAGCAACAGCAAAGGAAACCCATACTGCACACACACTCACCCTAACTCACAGATGCCTACTATCAACCACTGAAAAACATGGTGCAAGATCTAGGGCATCCTTATCGATTGCATAGGTAGAGTGGTAACTGTTTGGTGCCACCGGGCATGTGATACTATATTGGAGGTAAATATAGCCATTATTAGTCAAGTACTGTGATATGAGACCATTGTATAAATTGTGAAAATATGTTCAGTGTGAAGCACTTCTAGGGTTTCATGAAAAATATTATTTTTTGAAAGATCAACGGTGTTCAAGTTTTTCAGGTGCAATCATGTTCTTTTAAACCTTTTTCTTTCCCCAAGTAGCAACTGTGGAAGACTGTGGAACTGTTGAAGAGTAGTATTTCTTGATACTGCAGCAGCTTATCATGTAGCTGTGAAGTTCTGAAAGAGTAGAACACAGGGATGTAGCAACGTTCGTATAAATTAATCATATTTATAGGGTTTGTGGCCATACATTTGATCTATCTACAGGCAACTGCCAAAATAAAGGACACACCTGATAAATTAAGGGTTCTGGTTGCTCTGTTATGGTGTGAGGTGCATTTTCCTGGCATGGTTTAGGATCACTCAACCCCTTAGAGGACAAGGTACATTTCTATAGAGCCGATTTTTAGAAACATGACATATGTATTTTTATGTATATTAGAGAATCATGAAAATACCATGTTCACTATGAACGTGTAAGAAACCTATAATAAACGTATTCCCAGAAATAATCATATATTTCTTCAAAATCTCAACCAGATGTCTTAAAAGGGTCTGTAAAGTAAACTGAATCGATTAATGATGCATATAACTAGGTTATGCATGCACTGTATGCATGTATTGTACTGTACTATAAGCACCTTGATCTAAAGAAAAGTAAGACTTACTGGAAGGTATGTGGATCAAATATGCTTGAAAGAACTGTTGTGTCCTTGGAATTGGAAAACTTGGAATTGTATTGTAACTGATGGTTTTGTGTAGTGTAACCCGAAGTTATTACGTATAATTATCTTTCTTTGTTTCAATACAGAAAGCACAGCATATTACATATTGCATCTTAAATAGCGACCTGACAGAGCATCGTTGTATTTAACATCAGCTGTTGAATGTGAGCTTAGCCCTTCTGTTAGTTGCCATCAGCTGTTAATGGCCAACAGCAGTAATAAGCTCTTTAAAAAGTAAATTAGTGTAATATATGGAAGTATGAATGTTTCTGTCCCTATTATTGGTAGCTCACCATATTATGAGGAAATTAGAACCAGAATTTACTCCAGGAGTAAATTACGGTGTTTTTTTTTACAGAAAAAGGTGTTAATTTGCTTTGCACTTATCCAGACTGCCTGTCCTAATGAGTGGGTTGCTATAATAATAATAATAATAATAATAGATTTTGTTTATGTACAGCATTATCATGTGAAGTGAAGTCTTCATTTGATTAAATACTATGATATATGATGTCATTAAATACTATTGCTGCCTTCATCTGCTGTTGGAAATCTGCTGTTGGAAATATTGTTTATGTACAAGCTGAGACCAATGTAAAAAAAGTTGTTTATGTATTTCGCAAGAACGCCCTTTGCACCCCCCACGCTACGCCTCTGGTCACACGCGCCCCCCCTGGCATCTGGGGGGGCGCGCCCCACTATTTGAGAAACACTGCCTCATAATTACAAGTGGGAGCTTCGGTAAAAATATACTGACCTTTGAACTTTCCATCATGGCAGTGGGAAGCGTTGCTTCATTGATTGATGAAAAATATATTGTAGCTGTGAATGCGGAAGGAAGACACCAAGGCGCTTGTCCTCGATACATCTGTTGCTACAAGCTTTATTTATTCAAGCACATTTGCAATGGAGAGAAGGTTAGCTTAGCCAAGAAAAGGCAGAGGGACACTTCTCCCACATACAAGTACAAATATGGTTTATTAAGACAAAGAATCACATCATAATGGTCCCTCGTAATAAGGGAAAGGGCATTTTCACATAAACAATATTTATAAAATTAATGGCAGCCTCCATAACATTAGCATAGCATTAGTGGCTAAGCTAACAGTTCACCGTTACACTGCCCCCCTCTTAGAAAGTTTGCAGCATCGTCGCTGCACTCACTGGAGCACACTTGATTATAGTCCATAAATTCTGAAAACTATGCTGGAGGCCTCCAGCGCCTCCGATCCCTTTATAGCGGTGACGAAGAAGTGCCAGAAACAGGAGGTGGCGACACTGGATCCAGCGACATGGCAGCAGGCTGGCTACGGCGGTGTGGTCGGAGAGCAGGAACCCTGGAGTCTGGAGAGGCAGTTACAAGCAGGTGGTGACATGCAGGGATCCAGACAGCAGATGGCGGGTCGCCAGAGAGTGATGGAACCACAGCAGGCAGAGGGCAGCATGTTTGCTGGCAGCTTTGAGGAACACTCCGCAGCACACAAGTACGGAGTCAGCTGATCGCGGTGAAGCACAACCACCCTATACCACAGGTACAGAGTGGTACATAGGAGTGCTCCTGACTGTATGCAGGAGGGTGCTCCACCTGGCCAGACCCTTCTTCACTGTAGAGTGTCAGAAGGAGACAACATTCAGACAGCGCTGACCTCAGTAGAAACACTCATGGAGGCGATGCAGCGTTTTGTTGACCCCATAGTGGCTGGATCCTGCAGAACCATGCACCAGCTGTAGAACCGTGAGCTCCAGGCTGAGGGGGGTGATGGCCTGGAGCCTGATAGTGCCCCAGGCCGGGTCAGAGTACTAGCAGCACAACAAGGCATCATGGAGGCCGAGGCTGTCTCACAGAGCCTCCAACTGTTTCACCACCTGAGAGAAAAGAGAAACTCAACTCAACTCAAACTTTATTTATAAAGCACCTTTAAACAACCAACAGTCGACCAAAGTGCTGTACAGTAATAAATAAACAGTAATAAATAAACAGTAGTAAAAACAGTACATGTAATACAATACAATAAGAAAAAGAAGAAGGAAAAAATAATTCACATAAAAGTACCATAAAAGTGTCTAGCTCAACCGGAGTTGAAAGCCAGGGAGAAAAGGTAAGTCTTCAATACGGACTTAAAGACCTCTAAGGTTCGGGCAGATCTAATATGCAAGGGCAGGCTGTTCCAGAGCCTAGGGGCAGCCGCCACAAAGGCTCAGTCACCTCTGGTTTTTAGCCTAGTCCTGGGGACATCCAGCAGCAGCCGATCTGCCGACCTCAGTGCTCTAGCTGTGGTGTGACAATGTAAAAGTTCAGCTAAGTACAGAGGTGCCAGCCCATTCAAAGCTTTAAAAACAAACAACAAAAGTTTAAAATCAATCCTGAAGAGGACGGGAAGCCAATGGAGTGAGGCCAAAACTGGTGTAATGTGGTCGCGCTTTCTTTTACGAGTAAGAAGACGAGCAGCTGCATTTTGTACCAGCTGCAGACGTCGAAGCGAAAGCATTACGTGGCTGGGCCTCAACCTGGAGCACGCCCATTGGAGCACCAGACCGATCTCCTCGTCTTCCTCCTGGGCAGCATGGACCTGGGACATGGAGAGGTCGCAGCATGGTACAGCGTACAGCATGGTACGAGTACAGCAGTTGTGGGGGAATCATGGAGCCTTTGTCCATCCTCCTCCACCACCTCACCGTGATGACAGGCGATTGTACTGCAGAGGTGGGGGGACAGGGCATCAGCGTTTGAGTGTTTGTTGGACAGTGCTCAGTCTCAAAGTCGAAGGCCTGGAGCACCTCCTGCCAGCGTGCTACCTGTCCCTGTGTCTCTGCTTCTTTGAACCGCAGCAGCCTCAGCGATGTCAGTAAACCCAGCGATGAAGCATTGGTAGTAGGATGCCAGGCCCAGGAAGCTGTACACCTTGGATACTGATGTCGGGACCAGTCACTGCTTTACTACCTCCACCTTAGCTGGATTCGTTGAGACCCCCTCGCCATTGATGACATGCCCCAAGAAGCTGGTCTGAAGGTGAAAGAGGTTGCACTTGTGATGCAGGTTAGCTTTGGCAATCCACTTGAACACCAGACACAGGGTGGAGGTGAAGTCAGCGGCATGCAACGGGATATCATCGAGGTAGATAATGCAGGCGGAAGCCGGGATGCTTCTTCATGAGCTTTGCCCCTGCTGAGTTAGGTAGTCAGTGGGGGGCTAAACCACGTGAAGGGGGTCTAGATCCAGGAACTGGGGTAGGCGTGGGGGTGAGGGTTGATGGGGGCTCACACTTCTCGCAGGATCTAGGGCTCGAGGGCAGGTGCCCCCGAGTCAGAGGCCGAGGCAGAGAAGAGAACATGCAGTCCGAAAAAAAAGCAGTGCTATAGCCAGTAGCATTATGTAAGAGCAGGGGAGCACAAGCATAGGAAATATACAGATATACAGCTGTAAGCTATGGCAGCATACCTATTAGGAGAGGGACAGAGAATACATGCAGCCGAGAGAGTTCCAAACCATCCACACCCGATCAAGGATAAAGTATGGAAAGTTTCTCACTCCATAAGACACTAGGGCACGGCCTTCTCCATCTCTCCACCTAGATTATGTTTAGCAGTAGGCTAGGCTGAAAAGATATGTTTTTAATCTAGACTTGAAAATTGAAACTGTGTCCGAATCTCTAACATGCTTTGGTAAACCATTCCACAACAGAGGAGCTCTAAAAGAGAAGGCTCTACCACCAGCTGTGCTTTTCAAAATTCTACCGAGTAGAAGGGTTTATAAGGGGCAATCATTTTGGCCAGATATATAGGTGCAAGTCTGTTCACTGCTTAGCACAGTGCTTCTCAATTATTTTCTGTTACGCCACCCCTAGGAAGAAGAAAACATTTCGCGAAAAAAAAAGCTGAGACCAGTTAGTTTATTTCATGGACCGGGGGGTGCTACGCGGGGTCAAATTTTTTTTTTTTTTTTTTTACGTTTTCTTAAATTTTGCGCCCCTCAAAATCTTGCGCCTGGTGCGACCGCCTTGCACCACTTGCACCCCCCACGCTATGCCTCTGGTCACACGCGCCCCCCCTGGCATCGCACCGCGCCCCCCAAGGGGGGCGCGCCCCACTATTTGAGAAACACTGGCTTAGCAACAGGCAGTACAAGTTAGCAACAGTACTTTGTAATCAGCCCAATATTTAACAGGAAGCCAATGTAGTGATGCTAACACAGGAGGAATGTGCTCACACTTCTTGGATCTAGTCAAAATACATGCTGCTGTATTCTGTACTAGCTGAAGGCTCTTAAGAGAGCTATTAGAGGAGTCAGATAATAAGGCATTACAATAGTCTAGCCTTGATGCAACAAAAGCATGCATCAAGGTTTTTGCATTCCTCTAATGACAGAATGTGCCAAATTTTTGCTATGTTTCTTAGGTGAAAGAAAGCTACTCTGGAAGTGTTTTTAATATGAATGTCAAATGTAAGATCCTGATCAATAATAAAACCAAGGTTCTTGACCATTAGACTTGATGCAACTATGCAATCACCTGCATTTAACTGCAGATCCAACTTGTTCCTTAATTTTTTGGGGCCCAAAACCATCATCTCTGTTTTATGTGAATTTAAAAGCAGGAAATGTACTGTCATCCAATTCTTTATATCAGAGATACAAGCCTCTAATTGAGTGAGTTTAAGTATTTCACTTGATTTCATTGGTGTGTACAGCTGTGTATCATCTGCATAGCAATGGAAATTCACACCATGTTTACGAATAACATTACCGAGTGGTAGCAAGTATAATGAGAACAGTAATGGTCCCAGCACTGAGCCTTGTGGAATACCATATTTAACCTGAGAGTAGTCAGAGAACTCTTGATCTAATTGCACAAATTGAAACCTGTCTGATAAGCATGATTCAAACCATGAGAGTGCCCGTCCACACAAACCAACCAGGTTTTCTAGCCTGTGAAGGAGAATCTGGTGGTCAATAGTGTCAAAAGCAGCACTTATGTCAAGGAGCACTAGAATAGAAACACAACCAGTATCCGATGCTAACAGTAAGTCATTTACAACTTGGTCTAAAACCTGATTGTAGTGTTTCATACAGATTATTCGTTTTTAGGAAAGCAGTTCATTGTTGAGCTACAGATTTCTCTAAAATCTTTGACAAAAACGGAAGATTTGAAATGGGCCTATAGTTCTTCAGATTAACAGGATCAAGATTTGGTTTCTTTAGAAGAGGCTTGATTACTGCCACTTAGGTACGCAACCCAATAATAGGGATGTGTTTATGATCTAGTCCGGTTTTGTAAACTTAGGGATGTAGCTGTTTAGTATTGCACTCTTGTCTACTTGTTTATGTATTGTATTGGCTTTAGGCATTATTTTGCCGATATTTTCCGCTCTGTTTGTTTTATTGCTGCCTTTGAATTGTGGTTACAGATTTACCTACAGGGTCCTAGTTTAACTATGTGGTTGCTCCTAGCACCTGGAACTGTACTTCCCGCTAGGGTGGCTTTCAGCTAAACTGTTCTTGACTACGGTTAACACTTTGTTGTACATCGCTCTCGATGAGAGCGTCTGCCAAATGCCTGTAATGCAATGTAATGTAATGTAATGATATCTAACATGGGCTGGCCTAGCACAGGCAAAAGCTCTTTAATAATCTTTGTTGGTATGGGGTCTAACAGACATGTAGATGATTTGGAGGACATAATGTTATGTTTTGCTTTATCTGTTCGGTTTGTTTTTGTACTTTGTTTCATTCATCATTGATCATTCACTTTTCATTCACGTTCTGTTCCCCGTCTGTCTGTGTTCCTTGTTGTTCGAGATCCACTCCTTGTCTTTGTTATGCACTTTGGGAAATTCAACTTTACGGTTTTTCTATCTTGGTTTCTTATCTCGTTTACTTCCTCCTTTCTTTCTAAAACACTTTGTATATATTAGTAGGTTAGTACTATATACATCAAACTAATATATACAAAGTGTTATATATAAACATATTAAACATAACCAGTTTACTGAATTTGTCCAGATCCAAGGGAGTGAAAAACTCAAGGCTTTCTACGCAACCTTGCTCCTGATAGCCCTGTGCCATCTCGGGAGTTGGAGTGCTAGATATTGGAGTAATTTTCGTTATTTGTTCTCTGATTGTTTCAATCTTATCAATAAACGAGTTCATGAAGTCATTAGAATTATAGTTAAAAGGATAACTGCTGTAATCTGAAGACTGATTTGTTTTGTCAGTTTGGCTACCGTGTTAAATATAAATCTTGGGTTGTTTTTATTCTGGTGAATTAATTTTGAGAAATACGATGACCTAGCTGTAGTAAGAGCGTGCTTGTATTCTATGAGGCTGTCCTTCCAAGCAGAGCGAAAAACCTTTAAATTGGTAGAGCGCCATCTGCGTTCTAATTTCCTGGAAACTTGTTTAAGGGCACGGGTATGGTCAGTAAACCAGGGTGCAAGTTTCTTCTGACTGCATTTTTTCCTCTTGAGGGGTGCGACAGCATCAAGTGTATTCCGTAAAATATGATTGACTGCATCTGTTTGATGATCAATTGACAAAAAGCTGTTTGGGTCCTGACTTGATACTAACGATTCAGGAAGTATGTTTATATATTTTGAAGCCGTCAATGAATTTATAGAGCGGCTGGAATAGTATCTAGGTTCCGATTTAATAGGAATATTTACCTGAATTTCAAGAGTAATCAAAAAGTGATCCGATAGTACAGGATTATTGGGAGACACAATGATATTCTTGACACTGATACCATAGGATAACACTAAATCTAAGGTATGGTTGTGGCAGTGGGTTGGTTCATACATATTTTGAATAAAACCAACAGAGTCAATAATAGCTGCAAAAGCCAGTCCTAAAGGGTCACTGTCATTATCAACATGTATGTTGAAATCTCCAACAATCACAACTTTATCTGCCATAGTTGCTAAGCTTGATAAAAACTCTGCAAACTCAGAAAGAAAGACAGTATACGGTCCAGGTGGTCTATAAATAGTTACTAAGAGGAAGGATTGCACTGAGGTAACTTTATCTTTTGACCGTCCAGAAAGCATAACAAGTGATTTAAAAGAGGAGAACTTATCCCCACATTTACGGGTATGGGGGTTGCTTCTTGAGCACTAACTGTGACCGCATAATAATGGGATTTACTATTCTGGTGGCGATCAAAGCTAACTAGAGCTCTCTTCCAGTTATTAACCCCCTTGAGGAGAATAAAGGGTCTGCCTTTTTTGACAGTGTACTTTTCTTTATGGTATATGTTTTGACACAGTGAAAACAGAAACTTCCTTTCCAGGTGGGGCTGTAGTGAAGCCATGGATATTGCTTGTGGCAACTGTCCTGAAAACGGAAGACCCTATTTGACAGCTTTTGAATTTCAATGTATTTGCAGTCAGGTTGGTTTGGCTCGTCTTCACTGTCCATAAGACTATCTTCAGTTATGCACTGTTCTTCATTGTCGTCGCTCACACTGCTACTCTCCCTGTTGCTGTCTATATCTGGGTAAATTTCCTTAGAAATACACCAAAGTATACAATTAGCCACTTTGTATCAACTACTAACTAAGTTAGCTGTTAGCTATCAACCCTCAAGCTAGCTGTAAAATTGTGGTAATCATAGACATAGAAACATAGATACCGAATTGGCTGCTGTTGTATGCTGCAGCGATTTGGTTGCGGGCAAGAAAGCATTAGAGTGTGGTTGTTATACACTTATTAGGTTGCCAGGTTCTGCAGAAAATTGTTGAGAAAACTCAACAATTGTGAAATTTGGAAATAAAGTAACCTATTATGTAAAAATGTCTTAAATTAACAAGCCAAATTCACCAAAATTGGTTGAGAATTCAGCGAGTTACAGTAGATTTTATGAAGTCTGTATCTCTCAATACGCATACGTTTGTTTAGACGTTTGCGGATCTTTCCCACGCTAATATGCCTGCTGCACAGACGCATCTGAACAGGATGAATGAGGCATCTACATTTTTATATCTATGGCAGGGGTCATCACGGCTTGTGACTGACTTTTTGGTCAAAATGCGATTTTTACCATGGACATACAAAACTTGAAGTGGTCAATAACATTACCAGAAACACATAATTTACGTGAAAATTATTTATATGAAAAACACGCTTTAATTGAACTCTCCCTGCTGGTTGAGTCCGAGCATCACAGTGGCACCATTCGATGTTAAACCAACTAGCTTTTCGGTTGGGTAGTTCTCACGATCAAAATGGTCAATGATGGCCTTAGAAATGTTTGAAGCACTACATTTCTCCGTGATTTCGAGCAGGCTCAAAAACTCAGTCTTAATGTCCTTGGCCTTGGTGTCCACAAATCTTTTGGAAAATCAATAATCAGTACAGTCAGTGCTTTCATTGCACATTACATGCACGAAAGGGGCCTCTCCTACATCAGTTAGGCCAGCTGCTAACTTCTCCCCTATCTTTTCTGTAGTGGTGGACGTTACAGTTCCTTTCAGGGACACGGATCCTTTGACTCAGTTCCCTAAAAGGATTCGTTCACGGATTCATTCACCAGTTCCGTTGCTGCTATGGTTCAGACTCCCACGGATGAGAACGAGAGTTATGCAGTGACTGGGTCCGACTCCATTGGTAAATATTGTTTAACTGAGTCAATTATTCAATTTAAATCACGATTAATTTTAAGGGACCGTGTAACAATGGGATAAATAAAAACAATAAAAGCATAATATCAACAACAATTATAATATTTAATTGGTAACATGATACAAACAGCCTATAAATAAAAGCCTTTCACTGTTAATTTCTTAGATCAGAAGGACCATCTCCAAATAAAAAAATCATAAACAAATACTTGAATGGACAACCTTTCTAAGTAGGCTACATATTATTCACAATATGGACTAAAATGTCCATGAATACATTTAGCCTATGTGCCATCTAGGTATTTATGTTGGCTATCTTAAAGTGTGACTTGCATTGTGTCGGTTTCCTGCATCATAGCCTACATTGTTCATCAAACAATCTGCACCAATGTTAAAACAATGTTGACCTCTAGAATTATCAACAGTGTGGTGATAAATTCATATAGCCTAGCATATTATGTTTGAATAAAGCAATATAATGATATGGTTTCATTTCTCGAGTTGCGACTCTGCCTTAAAAAACATTGCGAGGTCTCCGTTGGGAAATAGCCTCTTTCGTTCACTGTTTATTTATTTACTAATTGGGAGTAGGCTATAGACCAAATGTTTCTCAGATGTAACTGCTGGGTTAAGCAGCTAGTGTAAACCAGTTACTTTTAATTTTATAGTCAGTCTCAGGCAAGTTTGTCATTGCAATATGAAGACATTATGAGGAGGGAGAGATGTAGAGCTCCGGCAACTTCGTAGTAGGCTAGCCTCTCATTCTGGATCCGGACCTGCCTCGTGGAACGAGGAATGACAGCATGTCCATTTCCAGTTCCTGCATGGATTTGGTCCTTCACAGATTTGGTCCTCACCGCTTTCAGTTCAGGAACTGAAGTTGCTGTTGGTTTGGTTTTGGTCACCCCGATGGGAGGGGCTCAGAGAGCACGGCCCGCTTAAGCGGTTCAGTGCTGTCGTTAGCTAATAGTTACTACAGACTAGAGCCCAATGGTGTAAATGGTTAAATAGGAGGAGTTGCTGCAGTTTCAATGAATGGCAGTTCCCAACTTTATTTACTGAGAGAATAACCCAAGGTGAAAATTCTACATGGAGGTGAGTCAGTTCCTTTTGTTCACCAAAAGGATTAGTTCAAAAAGAACGAATCGTTCACGAACAACACACCACTACTTTTCTGTGTTTCTACCTACAGTGCTAGCACTGCTGTGGAGCCTGTTGAACACAGAAGATTTCGGGTCAATTTGTTTTGCGATTTCTTTGAAGGTGTCACCTGCTGTAAATGGTAGTTTTGCTTTGGCAAGTCCAAATGCTAACGTG